>JAUMHP010000046.1:20773632-20792522 GCA_032361065.1 Enteromius trimaculatus
GTAATTACTTGTCTGTCAGTTTGTGGCTAAATATTTTGCAATGTTTACATGTTGTTTATTACTGCATGTAATTCATTCAAAAAGTTGATTACAAAATGCGCCTACATTTTTTTGGAATGTTTTTGTTGAATAAAATCTTGTCTCGTCTCGTTCTCGTGAAACCAGTGTCTCGTTTGTCACACCCCTACTACTTACTATTCAAATGCGAGCTTAGAGCAGTGAAGAGAGCTGTTTGTCGTTACTGATCACAAATGCAAACATGGTGTTATTTTTATGACGTGTGATGCAACGTGACTAAGTCATGATAAGCAGTAATTATGTCCCCACTGGATGCAACAAATGCCTCGTTTGTAATGTGTTTTATTGTTTTGGGGTTATATCAGTGAGATGTAGCATTCAAGCAACATTTCAACCACATGCCTGCAGTATTCGGCCAATCACAGTGCACTGGACAGATGGCCAATGAGAGCACACCTCGCTCTGTTAGAACATGAGCTTTGTACATATCGATCTGTTTCAGGAGGCAGGGCTTAGAGGAACAAAAATGTACAGTATGTGGAAAATACATAACATCATAAATATTACTACTGTGATTGTTGTAGCTGAAATGTAAACAGGATTATTGTTATATTATTTTTAAATAGTATTTAATATTTATAAAACATTTTGAAGAATTGGGGTACAGTTGAAGACAGCCATTGACCACTGTATTTAGTCAGTGACTAACGTCAACTATTTTGTCACCCACATTCTTCAAAATATCTACTTCTGTGTTCAAAATAACTCAAGGGTGAGTAAATGATGACAGAATTTTCATTTCTGGGTAAACTGTTACTTAAAGTGATAGTTAACCAAACAATTTTATTCTGTCATTAATTACTCACCCTCATGTGCTTCCAATCCAAACCCGTTATATCTTTGTTCATCTTCAGAACACAAGTTAAGATATTTTTGATGGAATCTGAGAGCTCTCTGATTCCCTCTAACATGCTTTCTACTGAATGTAAACGATGCTCTTTGCATTGATTGCGTTCTAGGGCACTATCCAAAACGGTGGACGACTGTAATTCGGATGCTGAATAAGTAACATTATTATGGTTTTCTTTGTGCACAAAAAGTATTCCCGTAAAATTACGGTTGAACCCTTGATGTCATATGAACTGTTTTACCGATGCCCTTGCATTTCTGTGTGTTGATCATGGTAATATCCTTGCTGTCTGCAGAGGGTCAGAAAGCTCCCAGATTTCATAAAAAATATCCTTATTTGTGTTCTGAAGATGAACAAAGGTCTTACAGGTTTGGAATGACATGAGTGTGAGTACGTAATGACAAAATGTTATTTTTTTGGGGGGAGGGGGGTGAACTAACCCTTTAAGAGCTTCTTTAAAATGAATCACTATTAATTTGAATAAATTCCAGTTTACTCATATTTCCAATAAATAATTAACCCTGACCATAAAAACTAATGAGCACATTCAGCGTTTCCAAGTGGTACTAAACTGGGAAACTGCTGTTCCCATGAGTCATCAACAACCTACAGTATAGGGAAGCAAAACTAATTGAGAAAAGTCTGTCTGGTCTAGTCAAAATTATTTTAACCTCGATCAAGCAGAACACAGGTCTAACACCAGCTGAAAGATTTACTTTAATTGTGCTTATTTTATAAACACTCCCTGTAAAAAAAATTGGTGATACTACAAGAGCTTTTATCTCAATTTAATTCATTTAACTTCAAGAAAAACAAAACAATAGATAACACATGCATCACAAGGTGTGTCTGAAAGTCCACAAACGTGTTTTGCTGATATGCAAATGGGAGGTTTTGGTTCCTTATTATCCTGGCCACATCAAATGCTGAGACTTTCTAACCAGGAACTGTAATTAGTTTTGGCCTACTTATAAAAAGAATCCTCAAAATGTTATTTATTTTACACGCAGAAGAGGCTGCTCTACAATAAGAGAGAAAAGACTTATACTGCCAGTTTCAGAACTCAAAACTCAAACGAACTGTCAATGTCAATATTAATTATTGTTTAAAATATGGTAGAATGGTTTAGGGGAGCATGATAATTATCATCCAATATCTGCGCATATCACCATTCATATCAGTGTGATTTTGTACAGCTCGTCAGTGAATCCTCGTCATTGATCCATCCTTGATAAAAACTCATCTTTTATTACACCTTCATCAGCTGGTTCAGGTGTACCTTGATAGGGTCAGAGTAAAACTCTGCAGGACTGTGGCGTTTCAGGACTAATGTTGGTCAACCCAGTTTTAGGATAAGAGGATAGAAAATACAGCTTGTACAGTATAAAACCATTATGCCTATGGAGAATCCCAATAAATCACATACACAAGTATTTGTGTGTATTTTAGCCAAGTTTCTACAGAAAAAAAATGGAAACATATTCCCCAGCTTTGATTCTGCTACTGAAAACATTCAGTCTGTCGATGTTGTCAAGAGATACAAATCAACAGGACAGGTTAGTCTAGTATTCGGCCATTTGCAGATTATCGTCTTATTAGCAGTTTTCTATCTTAACTCAATAAGTGACATACTTAGTACTTCAAAAATACCATATATGCAAATATCATGGTCATTTTCTATTAGAGTTGACTGCCGCTTTCAAGTTCTCATAAAAACTTTAGGCTATTGTGTGTGTGTTGCAAGGCGCGTGACGCATAGTCTTGTTGTTTATTATTCTAGATTTATTCTAGGTTTATTATTGTAGATTTCTCCACAAACACAGAACTAACATATTTGTTCACAAAAATGAAGGGCAAATGATGCGCATTTGGTTTGATATTACTGACTATTTGCGCATTTTAACGCCTAACCCTAGATAATTCTAGGGAATAGTAAAACAAAATTGTACTTTTGTAGCCATTCTCCTGAAGTAATAACAGACTTTATCACTATTGTATGGACAACATACAGACTTTACCACAACTTTTTAAGTCCACTTCTACAGCGAATTCTTTACAAAGACAAACACACACACACACAGACAAAAGTCAGATCTAAACAAATACCAAAAACTCATTGCTGGTGACCATGATAGTCTACGAAATACAATCAGTCACCAGAAACTGATCATCCCAGATTTGGAGGTTGCTACTTCCCGATTCCTGCTGTCTCACGCAAGTTTATATTCCCGAAAACCCTAAATATATCCCAAGTGTACAAACAATTTAAATTGAACAATGGCACGGACTCAGGTAAAATGTAGTTGATATGTCTGTAAATTTTTACTTACTGTAACGTTACAAGCGACTGCCAGCTAACGTTAGCTGGCTTATCACTTGTATTCCAGCTAACGTAATGTCTCCCAATAGCGTCTTCGCTTTTGACTCAGCTAAAATCGTTGAAACACGGTGTTTTTCTCTCAAATATGCTTTCTCGAAGCTTAATGCTCATTGACCGGTGTCGGTTTCTCGAAGAACTGGCCTGATTCTCTCCTTGGTGGAACTACGATTACACGTTTGTTTACCATTCTGAAAGGCCAACGGGAAGTGCGAGAACTGGAATTATCGCGAGAGAAGATCGAGTTTCCCAAAGGCTCGTGGATCCATCTGGAGATTAATGCAGGAACTGCAAGGGCTGATAATAAAATAAACTGATAATAAATGTAAATAATGTTTTTTAATAGGATAATCACCACAATAATTATAACAAGTTTATACAAATAAAATAAATGCTTTTGCTTTAATAGCAAATAAAAAAGTATGGTTTAAACATTGGAATAAATGTTTATATCAGATTAAGTTGAAAATACCAATGTCAAACTAAGCAAAAAAAAAAAAAAAATACATATATATATATAATTTTTTTTTTTTTTTTACATAATGCAAGGCTCAGAATAAGCACAAAATTTGTTAGCTATGGATGGGATGATATACATATTCTTATTAGAACTCAAAAAACAAACATACAACACATCTACATAAAAGAAACAAGGAGTACTTAATATAGTCCTCAACCAAATTTATTAAAATCAAAGCAAATAAACAGTAACAAGTCAAAACTATTAGTTAAAGGACATACTGCCTAATGACTTAAAACAAACATTAAAACATCCATGGGGTCAAACATACCGACTAGTTATGTCAAGGCAATAAATATGACTGATGTAAGCAATTTATGCAAATGAAAACTTTTCTAAGACCAACTGTGACTACTTTAAGAAGAACCATTATATCACCATGCCAAAATACAAAGATATTTTCAATATTAAACACCACGTTTCTGTTTATTCTAATAATGATGTCTAAAAACACATTATTTGGGACAGTAATATAGAGGTGAAAGCATCTTTGAACAGTGCGGTTTTCCTGCGGCAGCTATGGACTGCCTTTATGTGCACGACAATTCATCTTTATTAAACCCTGCTGTTCAAGTAAAACATAGTTATACGAGTAAAATACTGTTCAATCACTCTTCTGTTCTGCATAACAACTGATCATATACACACACGTACACACACCACTCTCACACACTGCTGCCACTGCCAGCGGCTTCCTCCTCGCCTTTCTTCAGTCTTTTTTTGGCTCTAATCTCATTCATGGCTTCCTCAATGGAGCGAGTGTCTCTCTTATTGGCCACAGGGACTGTAACAAAAACACAAAAAACAAGTTCTCAAAATCGAGGCAAAAGCTGCGTGTTCTGGGGGTTGCATTTGTTGGCCGTATAAGTCATGGAGGTGGTTTCATTTAAGAATGCAAAATAAGAAATACATTACAGCAATTTACACCTCATGAGGAATAACAGTCAATTGTAAACAAATCGTAGCTATAGCCTAACAGGGCTTAGCTTAAGGTAGGAATAGGCCTTGGTTAAATTAAGATATTTAAGCAACTTTTACAAAAATGCTTTGGAAGAAAACATTACAGGTGTGCATCTGGACTTAGAACACTCACATATTTTAAGATATGTCAGAGCAAGATAATTTCAACTGAGACAGTTCAGACCTGCAGTTTAGTCTGTGGCTAACTTTAGCCTTGTCTGTGAAACCAGGGGCCTGTTCCATAAAACAAGTTTACCAAATAAGCCAGGCTTATGGCACATAGTCTGACTTATTTTAATACGAATTAACTGAAATAAGCCTGACTTATTTGGTAAACTTGTTTTATGGAACAGGCCCCAAGAGAATATCACATTCTGAGTTATCAATATTAGTGCACATGTCTATTTTCATATACATGTTAAATCAAATTTATTTTATGCATACAGAAAACAAATTGTCATAAGAATGTCTATTTGTTTTTCATACTTCATGTGTACATTAAGGGATAAATAAAATGTAATAAAAACAGACAGGAACAAAAAAAATTCAATTAAGTAATAATGATATAACCTCAATGGTGTGAAAAGCTCCACAGGGATCTATTGTTCTGATTCAAAGCGCCACTGCGTGAATATTCACGCCAAATTCTTGCATGCAGTGTGAAAAGGGCTTTATGCAAATAAATATGTATGATCATTTAATCATTTTTAGGGGATAAAATCTGAACGATGGATCCCTCCCTCTCCTGCATGATTCAGATTTAAAGTTTTTCCTTTAATTATACTCACCACAGCCATATGCCCGGTTGGCTTGAAGCGTGTGGGCAGCATCTTTAGCAGCAGATGTTCCAATCAGATGGCTGTATTTGTCTCTGTAGTTTGAGTTGGGTGACGCAGGCCTCTTCTGAGTGTGACTGGCCTCTTCCATCTCCAGTGCAGCCTGTTCCTGAAGAGTGCAGTAAAAGAATTACTTAAAAACTTAAATATGGCGATTCAAGTAGTAAAAATAAAAAGATATCCAACTAGGCAGACATGAACTAGCAGAAACATTACATTGAAGATTATGAAATGACTTCCTCTCCTTA
The DNA here is from genome assembly GCA_032361065.1 of Enteromius trimaculatus. NCBI lineage: Eukaryota > Metazoa > Chordata > Actinopteri > Cypriniformes > Cyprinidae > Enteromius > Enteromius trimaculatus. The sequence continues at coordinate 20,779,502 of JAUMHP010000046.1, forward strand.
TCTTATTTCAAGATTTTGAACATGTTCTTCCACAGGATTCAGGATCTTACCTTTAGCCGACGTCTCTCCTCAGCTTTCTGGGGGTCCCACTCCTCACCCTTCCGATAAGCCTCCAGCTCTTCATCTGATGGTGCAAACTCCTTCATAACAAAACACACAATCAGTCAAACAGACCAAGCATTAAACACAGAAAACACCACAGACCAGAGAACAACTGGTCCCCTGTCCGAGTCTGGCTTCTCCTGTTGTTCACATCATTAATCAACACAAGTATTCTTGTGCTGATTAATAATGGCAATAGAATTTTTTTCAGGGGTCTGTTTCATATCTTTCTTATAAAATATGAATTAAAAAAACTCTTTATTTTTAACTTTTTCATGTCTTAAGGATGATAGCTTTCTAAATGTGTGTTCCAAAGATGAACAAAGGTGTTAAACAATACATCTAAAAAGCAAGGTTATTATAGTTTTGCATTTTTAAATTTGTTTTTATTTTAATATCGTTTTCAAATTTGCTATGCATTTTAGTTTAGTTTTAGTTTATTTCATGAATGGTTTTCTTAGTTTTTGTTTCGTTTTTATTTTGTCAAAACATTTCTATTTTATTTTTATAGTTTCAGTTTTAGTTTTAGTAATTATAGTTTGGCACAGTTAGCAGAACACTTCCAGTATGCAGACCAAAAAAAGGTATTTATTTCAGCAACATTTAGTGTTTGCACAGTTGACATTTAACTGTGGTTAATTCTGAATAACAAAAATATCATAAGGGTTTAAGATACAAAAAAAGAACCAACAAATTCATAACAATGCATTTGCTTTTTTTTTCAGTTTCTAAACTGAATTCGAAATAGTCCCAAACAGGACTCTGTTTTTTCCTACCTGCAGCTAGGGGTGGGCGATATATATCGTGCAATATATTATGCGCATCTCATCAGTAAAGTGTATAAGCTGGCGTTCCTTCTAAAAACAGCTGATGGAGATTAGTGCTAATCAAAGAACCGGCTTTACTGATGAGATGCGCATAATATTTCATACGATATATATCGCCCAGCCCTACCGGCAGCCATCACTCATGTCCGTCTTCTTCATCTATCAGTTAACTAATCTCGCTGTCAGCCTCAGTTGCATCATTCGCCATCTACAGGTGATGCACAAAAAAGCAGTCTGTAGGTTTAAACTAAACAGACACACGTCCGATTTTCCGAAGTGGATGAACGCTTATTAATTACGAAAGCGATTATTTTTTAGCAATTATTATTTTATTTTAGTTATTTTTTTAATAGCTGTTGCTAGTTTCGTTTAGTTTTTCAGTTATTATGAATTTTTAATTTTATTTCAGTTTACGAAAAAGTTTTTTAACCAATAGTCTTAGTTTCAGTTTTCGTTTACGAAAATAACCTTGCTAATAAGTGGTATCAAACTAATAATTGTGATCAAAAAAAAAAGTTTATTTGCATAATGTGTGTGTACTGTGTATATTTATTATGCATTTGCAAATACACACACATACCATATATATATATACTTTGAAAATATTTACTATTTATATGTATATATTTCATGCATAAACATAAAATTTTCCTTAAATAAATATGCATGTATGTGTTTTTATATATAAACACACACACACATATAAATATGCAAAGTATGCATGTATAAATTTAAACAAAACCCTTTATTTTGGATTAAACACTAATAACTACTAATAACTATAGTGAATCAACATTGAGCTGAATAATGACACTACTGTCTTCCATAAAGCTGCTTTGAAGTCATTTCATAATTGTAGAATTTTTTTTTTTTTAATTAACAGTTATTGTCCTATGTTTTACTGTTAAGCTGCTTTGAAACAATCTGTATTATATGAAGTGCTATATATAAATATGACAGCAGAATGAAAACATTTCAAAATACAGAATACTACACACAAGGAAACATTTACAAAGATCCATGTGAGAGGAAATTGTGCAATGCATACTAACCTTTTTAAACAGCATGACATATCTGCTCTCTTCATCCTCACCAAAAGAAAATGATGTCAGTCCAGCCACCTCGGCCACATCATGCCTAACAGATGGAAGTGTTTAGCATGAACTGTACAGTGCACAGGAAAACAGGTAGCTCTGCCTAAAACTCATGACACTGGTTAAACCAGTAGTTGATAAGAGAGCAGTGGTCTACTTGTAGTTATCTTTTTATATTAAACTAGAATAGCACCATGTATTTAAAAGAAACATATTCTATTTCTAACATTATTTATATTGCACTTTTGTAAACCACAGCTCATAATGCTATTCTAGAGAACGTAAAATTTAACGCAAACCCAGATATTGAACTTAACAATATGAAATATTTTGATACTAAAAGAACAGTGTTAAACTCACAGTATGCTTCGCTCGATCTTGCCCATTGGGTTATATTTCTTCTTCTGCACTGCACTGTCCTGTATGAACTCTGACACCTCCTTCTCCATCTGATGGAAAACCACACAGATTTTCAGAAACAAAAGTGAGCAAAGTAATAAGAGCATGTTTATGTGGGACAAATAAAGCTATAAAAGTTATACCTTTTTCCTAAACTCTGCTTTCTTTCTCTTCTCATCCTCCTCAATCTTCTTCAGTCTGGCAGCTTGTTCTGCACAGTTACAGTAAGAGCAAGAGAGGAATCAGAATACATCATACAATTATAAAAATGTGTTATGTAACATGTACGTGAACAGTAAAAAAAAAATAAAATATCAAACGTCGTCATTGTTTATGACAATGCTGTTGCTGCAGTAAAGCTGAGCTATATTTGCATGAAAGGCATCTGGGTGTAGCTTGATCCTGTTTTTCCTCGTTTCCAAAGTCACTTTGCATAAAAGCATAAAAACACGAAGAACGGCCTATTCACGAAGCCGCTTAATCAATGAGTAATATAATAATTAATATAATAACAGATAAACAAACCAACTATGACGTCGAAAGGCTTTTCAACGTAAATAAACATGACGTATGTACCTACATCTATCATTTCTCAGGCGTTGATTGGCTCTTTCTACAGCGTTAGTTGTAGCAGAGGGCACTCGGATATTTCCCAAGTTTCACTTGAAAACCTACAAGCACGCGCAGGTTCGTTTTCTGGAGTATTAGGAAGTGTATTTGTAGGATTAAAACTTTTTACCTCTAGCTTTCCGTCGGCTTTCCTGGTCGTGAACGGTTGGAGGCTTTTCCATCGAGCTCAAGATCGAGCCCAGGAGGTCCGCCATCTTTAGACTTTCTAATTTACACCGGAAGCTCGCTGCATGCTGCATCCCTGAAATGGCATTATGGGTAATGTCGTCCAACCACAACCATTTTACAATGACGTCATTAAACGCTCGCTGTATTTTGATTAGTTTGAACTTCTTCAGATATGTATTCATCATATAATCGACATTGAAGCTTCTGAATCTAAATAAAGGTTTGCCACCTAGGTTTTATAACAAAGTAGGAACCTGTCGTGTTGATTTATTAAATCATTATATTTTCTATATTAAAATATTAATAATAGGCAATTAATACCAGCAGATATGGATCATTTTGCGATTCTCTTTTAGCAGCATTTTCCTTTATTCTGGAATTGCCTTCTGTTATTTTATTCACATTTTAGTAATAACATTTCTTAATTGGAATATTTCTAAAAGCAATATCTGATCAATCATCACCTTGTTACTTATTTTAGATGCATGTCATATGTAGAACAATTGCTTTAAATGTTTAAGTGAAATCCACAGCTGGTAAGGATTATTTAGAACGGCTTTATTTAATTGACTAGTTTTATTCAGATTGCATGATTTGTTGGTTGTTTCTGCATAGAAAGCAAATGAGAAACAACACAATTGTTAGTCTTCTCAATTCTTTACTTGATGAAAGTGTACAATAGCAGGATTTTAAAAAAGCTGTGTTGTTTGTTTGATACTGCTCTTAATTAAAAACAAAACTACTATGCCTTAAATTCTATTAAAAATGGTGTGTCTTTCGTAGCTCTCGTAATTCTGAAATACCTCATCATTACATCATTTAACACAACAAGCTATATGGTGTGGTAGTGGCTTTTACACACCACATTAATCTTTATTACAACACAATTTCCAGTTAATTGTGCTCAACATTAGCAAACATCCCTAAATGTTCACAGCAAAGCAGTCCTTTATGGTAGGACACAGGGTGGGTTGGGAATCATAGGTATTTTGCTCACCATGTTGTGCATGTTGGTAGGAATAATATTATTATGAAATAAAGAGAAATTTCACTATACAGGTTCAACATCTGTATTGGCAACAATTCTTCAACTGCTTCTGTTCACATGTCAGTACAGCTGTTGACCTGTAAAGGGGTTTATGATATTCATAAATATCATTTAAAAGTAAAAGAGGGGCATGGCTGGTGAACAATCACTTCATTCAATTAAATTGACAGCTTAGCTAGTCAGTCTGTTTAAGATTAGAGTCCAAATTGTCTTCACAGTCACCACCACAGCAAAGGGTCACAATGGCAACTATTCTGGTAAACTGGATATGGGAGATGAACATAATGTGGAAACATGGCCTGTGCTGTCCACCAATGACCGTCAGGGCAAATCTAGGAGTCAAGGAAATATATCTTGTAGAACTTGTTCATCTGCTCCAGGAAGATGAAGGTGAGAACTGTGTGTGGCCCGAGACGAGCGTAATATGGAGTAAAACCCTTCCACAGACTGAAGAATCCTTCCTTTCTTATGACCTTGACCAATACATCCTACAAAAAGAGAAAGAGAGAATGGAAAAGAATGAGAGGGAGGGTGGATGTGTTTATATTTTTACATATTACGCATGATGAACATTTCTAGATTTATTTATTGATACTATTAAAGCTACCGACACTGAATATAATGCATACTGGGACTAATATTTGCTCATCTCAATAATGCCAGGTTTCAACAGTATATTCACTTCAATGGATAGTACTGTATTTTACAGGATGCACCTTTTAAACATTTCTAGTAAATGCAGTCACTTACATAATAATCTACTGTAGATTATTAACTCAAAAAAAATCAACGATTTGACAATTGTAAAAATCTAAAAAAAAGATATTTTTCATTTAAAAGTATATCATCGGTCATTTCATTGGAGATATGTACTGATAGGATATACTATATCGTTTTCGTTAATATTGTGCATTAGATTTTTATTTTGAATACACTGTTAATTTTAGTCGAATTGTAGTATTTTTGCTTTGTTTTGTCACTTTTAATAGTTTTTATTTCAAGGAGTAGTTCACCCAAAAATGAAAATTCTGTCATCATATACACACGCTTAATTCCAAACCTGTATGAATTTCTTCAAAATATCTTTCTTTGTGTTCGGCAGAACAAAGAAATTCATACAGATTTGGAACTACCTGAGAGATGATGATACAGTTTAAACAAAACAAAAAAAACTTAAACTTATTACTTAAAATTGATGGCAGAAGTCAACAGGCTTTTCAAAATCCCCTTTTAACAGGCCCCTTTGCATTTTGTTTTGAAACTCTTCTGTCATCTTCTTGTCAGTCTCACCTCGCTCTTGTCAGTATGCTGGACTCGCTCTCCTCACGTCGTTCGTTCGTTGCGCTACATTTTAGCAGTCACGTTCGTTTTTAATTGTCTGTTCTCTCACTGAACTAAATTATTTTTGTTATTCTAAAAAAATCTAAATGACGTGTGGGACGGTGTCACCAAGGCCAATTGACGTAACAGTTGTTGCAGCTTAAAACCGCCAACACTGTTTATCGCGGCAAGCCTAAAGTGTATGGTGACGGAATTTTAATTTTTGGGTGAACTATTCCTTTAAATATGTCTACATAGTTCTTCAATTTTATTAAAGGAAAAAATAAAATAACTGTAAAGTTAACCGATACTTATGGATAAAAGCATTTGCTAAAATATTCATTTCTTTTTAGTTCTAGTTACTTATTGTTAAGTTTTTGGAAACTAGCCAAGACAATAAGAAAAATAAAATACATTATTTTAGATTTTCTTACAGTTATCATTTATTTTATTTCAAGTAACAGTCCAGGTAAAACAGTTCTTGTGACATCAGTGATTCAACCAAAATTTTCTTTGTGTGCAAAAAGTATTCTCATAGCTTTGTAAAAACTACAGTTGAACCACTAACATGGACTGTTTCACCAATGCCCTACCACCTTTCTGATCCTGGGAACTATTCAGTTACATTGCTTTCTATGGCAGGGTTAGAGAACTCTCAGGATTTCATAAAAATGTGTTCTGAAGGTTAACAAAGGTTATCCGGGTTTGGAATAACATGAAGGTGAGAAATGAATGGAATAACTTGGGTTAACTATTCCTTTAACTAGAACATAACTCTGACTGGTGAAACTGATTACTGACAGTGTGCAAGTATTATGTCCAACACAGTTGTATTTTCAGCAAAACATTATGTGTATTTTTGTTTGTGTCACCATCGCCACAAAACCAGAAAAAAACCTTTGTAATTATGGTGGGACTGACTATTGCACAATACAACCTTAACACTTGTGCTGAAATCTTTTTGCTGTCCCGACCTGCTGATCACGTTACTGTTGGTAAACTAATACCTGCAACCCAGTGCAAATCAACTGTTTACCGTTTCTCTGGGTTTCCTCCAAGACAAGAGGTTTTACTGAAACTTGATACATTTCTGACGTTCTTCCTGTAACTGAAAGGTCATAACTCCAGCAGTCTGAGATCAGCTGCTTAAAACAGACCGAGTACTGAATTGAATAGGAGTTGAGAACTTACCAAACCATTTTTGTACTCAGGCTTTCCATCAATCATTCTCATGTTCTGGATTCTTTTGTAAAGAAATAGAAATACGTCAGCATTAAAAATGAAACAATTTCTACAGAAAACAAACACAATCAGCAAAAAGACTTAATGTTTTGAATCTTGTATTTTAAGTCAGGTGCCAGTTAATCAGTGAATCATTTAGTTGTTCTTGATGACAATAGACTTTTACTGTGATAGAAATTTTGGTCTGTCATTGGTCATATCACCCTCATTTGCTATCATTTTATTTTACAGACTGTGTATTCTGTGATGTGATCGCCACCTTTCTCTCTACGTATGAGCAGCGGTACTAGTGATATATAAAAACCTTATCATTTGTCAACATAAGATAAGATATAACATAACAAATAATCATGTTTCCTTAGATCCGCTAGCTTAATAGTCAGTTCCAGAATTTATAACCCTAACCAGAAGATAAATGAACAAAACAAGAACAGTCACCTATACTCATACTTCCACCAATGTTAGATTCTGATTATTGCGGAATTATTTAGCAATAACAAAGCACACTGATTAACAATTACATTGCACAAATTCAGCAGTATTAATGCATATAGGGAATTTTCCGTATTAAATTCTATAAATCATATAGCGAATAAATAGCAACATAAATAAAACAGCAAAATCCCGAACAATATACACTTTGCATCACCACCATAATATTGTCATACCATCCAATGTCATAATAGTTTAGTAATAAATCACAGGAATTAAAAGTGATTGTACCTGGTCTTAACAATGTCTACTGGCATGGAGGCAGCAGTGGTGACCAGTCCACTGATCATACTGGCACAGAAATGACACAGGATATCATCTCTGAAATATCCTGCACAAAACATAAAACAATCGAGATGCTGAAGGACATTTCAGGTTGATCGCTGTCTTACAACTCACTCACTCACTCAGAAAAACACACATGCACACCTAAAAGGGTAAATAAAGCTACCATACAAATCTGATATTAGCTAGATTTTCTAGAAAGGCAGACAGGACAACTTTGGGACTGATAAGATAAAAGAAGGCTCATACCAGAGTCCAGCAGTGCTTGTTTGGACTGGGAATATGAAGCAAGTTGGGCTGCATTCACAACAACTGCTCTAGCCATGGTGGGTATGCAACCCTACATTAAAACAATACACATATCAATACATATTACACAGGGTTTCTGCAGGTTATATGGAGATAAATAAGACAAAGTGAAGAAAATGTATAGGAAAATTAGCCTGGGCATACTTCCTTTGACGCTACATTCACTTTGCGAGCAAAGTTAGTCTGAAAAAGCTGCAGTTTTAGAGTATTTCTGTTCCCAAAAAAAGTGGGAACCAATGAGAAATGATTGGGAACCAATCCAGTACCAATACTGGACGTCCAAAAGACGTCATAAAAAGACGTCATAAAAACGTTCATTCTGGCTTGTCAGGGGATGTCATTTCAACGTCTGACAAAGACGATTGTTCAGTGGGGTAGTAAGGTAGCTTGGCCAGACTAAGCTCCTATGAGCTTATTAGTCGCGGAAGCCAGGCTATGGGAAAGTCTGAAGGGAACACAATATGTTTTCGCTATGTAAATTTGTATGTGACTAACACAGAGTAAGATATATTAAAAGATATATTAAAAGTATGAAAATACAACTTCCCTTATATCTTAAGCTTGACTAGCTTGGCTCCAAAGTACCTTCTGCTCAAAAAGCTGCAAACGCTGCTTACTTTTATTGCCTTGTTTTTTTTAGTTCAAATGTCTAAAGACTCACTTAAAATAATAATAAATGACACAAGATATGAAACAATTGGGCAAAATGAAAAGAGATTCTTATTAAATCAACACTGTAACAAATGACCTTGATTTTAACTGTAAAAGGCCATGAAAATGATACACTAAAAACATGTTAAATGTTTAATGGTAAATTCCTGTACAATCTACAGGGGAAAAAAACGTAGACCGACATTCCCAGAATTCCCTGCATTGCAAATTTAGTTTGAAATAAGTTTCTTTTTAGATTTTTTCTCATTAGTTATGTTTAGTAGGTTTGTATGGTACATGTAATGTTGTTAAATCAATGATTATTGCATATTTCAGTTTAATGAGTCTCACCGTGATGGGGTTTAGTGTTTGTGTGAATAACACTGAGCACCTTCTGTATTTGTACATGTTAATGTTTAAAAGCTGTTCTGATGGGCTTTAGTTAATCATGTGACTTTCTCATCACCACCTGCATTTGGTGGTTATCAGTGTATTTCAAAGATTCAAAATAGATTTCAGTACTTTCATAAATTGGTATATTAACATTATATTGGTTACTGAAATGACAGTATTTAACTACAAATTTAACATAAAACTATAAAACCTAAAATGTTGTTACGTTCAAATTCCAGCTGCCAGTTATTTTTAACCATAAAATTTTACAGATTTTTTAAAAAAAATTTTACAGTAAAGAATAAATATCTGCTAACAGAGTATAAAAAAAATAAAAGAAAAAGCAGGTTTCACTGACATATATTTGAACTTAATTTTGGTTAGTTTCTTAGAAAACAAGATATAATTGTAATTGTAACAATAGTACCAAACATATCATGTTTACACACAAACCATATTATAATTTAAGCTAACACACACTTACCCTCCAAAGTGTGGTGATTCCCTCCTCCCTAGTAATTCTGACGAGGGCATTAAAGACATTTGTGTAACCCCTCCTTTGGTCTGGGGGCAACCTGGAAAAGAAAGTGATAGCAGTGACATAAGCTATAGAAGTGATATTTTATTAATCGTTTTATTAGTTCAGGATCGTGACTAGGGCTGCACGATGAACAATGTGCGATATTTAATGTGCATCACAGAGTCGTTGTTCACTGACAAGCTGTGCAAAACCACACTGATAATGAACGTGGATTTGCACAGCTTATCAGTGAACAACGTTCAATAAACGTGTAATAAACGCAGCTGAATGTGTAATCACCTACCAATTGAACACACCAAACGATTGCGTAACTGCCACTGACCAATGGTACCTTAAAGGTGTAAAACGAACTCCCCAAAAGCTAGATTTGGTCAGCTGTTTTGAACGGCCAAAACAAACTCAAAACGAACTTTGTTTTGGCCTGATTTTGTTTGAAATTACATCATATTTGTTTTTTCTACTTCGTTTGAAGTATATCAGGGGCTTAAGACAGAAGTTTATACCTTAGACAAATGGCTAGAAACAATATACTGTCAGGACCTCCTGCTGGAGATCCTGCAATCTACAAGAATTCCCGAGGAGTAATGTTCTTTTGTTATTCTAAGTGTATAGACCATTTGTTTCACACGTTTACAGACCTTTAGAGCTCCTGTTGATTGCATCTGTGGCAAAGTCACAATGTAAACGCATCTGATCAAAGATACAAATAATCTTTCACATGTCAAATAAACATGTGAAATCTCTTTCTGTTTAAAGGAGCAGTTTTTGGTAAGAATGATGAGCAAAAACCTTTTATCTCTAAGTATATAAGAAGATGTCACAGCATTATTCTAAGACTATCTTAAAGCAGCAGTGTTTGGGTAATTTGGTTATTATTTAAAATTTAATTTAATTATTTAATTATTTGTAACAGCGCTAAATATGGAATGTAATTATGTTCTTCTACCTCCCATCAGCAGTCATTCGAATAAGAGCCACCTCAGCTGGAGTCCCAACAAATGCCCCCGTGGCCCCAGCAGTCATTCCTATTAAAGCCTTCATGAAGAAGTTAGGAGGTGTGCCGTCTGCTTTGGACATGCGTTCAAACAGGACCGTGTAGATGCCCAAACGGGTCGTGGTATAGGTAGCCTGCCTCAACAGACCCGCAGAAAGTCTACAACAAAAAACACAGGAGAAGACAACAAAGTTGTGAAAACAATAAATGTGCAGTCAGACAACAATGAGATCGGATATAAACCTAATCAGATATTTACTGCTTGTGTAAAGCTATGGGCTCCATCTACAGTCACTCAGTAAGGATGTCCACCTAGAGCTCCCTAGTTTCTCACATCCAGTGTCTGGTAAAATTAATCTTAAAAAAACAAACAAAAAAAACATTAATTTAATAATTCATCCAGCTGTACTTGGACGGCAGTACAACATTCCTGCCTTTGGAAAAAGTCGGCCTCTCTATCTACAGCGCCTGCGTCAGTGTGGTGTGCCTGTCTTTCTTACCCGGTGTAGATACCGCGGATGCCCTCATTGCGAAGAATGCTGGTCACAGCATGGAAGCTGGTCTTGTATTCTCGAGCCTTGGAGCCCTGACCGCTCAACTGCATTCGGTTCTTCACCAGGTCCAGCGGCTGCACAAACACAGTGGCACCCATCCTGGAAACCAGAATGAATGTGTATTAGTGATTATAGTCATTTAAAGTCTTGCATTAATCCTGAAGGAATCCTATTTATGTTAGCATCAAAAAAATTTGGAGCCAATCAAAACACACACTGAAAAATACTTTGAGACTACTTACACTCTTAAAATGCTAGCAAATTTCTTGAATTATTAGAGAAATGCCAAGTAGTACATTAAATTAAATGCGAAATGTTGAAGTAAAAAGACCATAACATTTTCTTCTAAAATATACTGTAATAAACTTTCTTTCAGGGCAATATGAATTTTCCAAATTTCCGCCTTTAACATCTACACGCAAGGAAAACCTGTTTATGAAATGGCATTGATTTACAGGTCTTAAGTTTGTTTAAGAGTCCATGTGTTAAAGTCCTGTCTTACATGTGTCAAAATTATTATTATTATGGCTACTTTTGCCATAAATTCACTTGAACAGGCCTCTCACACAAGTTTATTTTGGCTACCAATGCACAGCACATATATATGCACTACGAGAGATTTCTTTCATTTTTGTCGTTTCAACAAATGTGCTGCTCATTATGTAACGGCACTTGATTCACTTCATGAATTAGATTTTGTCTAACTACAGGTAATTTAAAATTAAATCATATGGACCCGTTTCACACTTCCAGAGTTCTCAGAAGCAGAGATCATAAAAAACTAAATATGAAACCAGAGCCATTTTATATTATGTTCCCATTTTCAATAAAAGCTAAATCAAAATACAGTATTGTTTTTTTCATGACTCGATAAAGGTAAAGAAAGATTGATTACTGCAGTAAAGAGGAGAGAAATTAGCTGTCACTCTGTCTTACAAACTAAAAAGTATCTTTTTTTATTTAAATGTTAGTTAACACAAAGCACAGTATCATATAAGATAATACTAGGTGTCGTATTTATGCAATGTGTAAAAATGCTGTTTATTATGTAAATTATAGTGAAAACGTGCAATCACAGTCTGTGATTTTTAGTTCCCAAATTATTGGTGGAGAAGAGTAATTTGTGCAAACAAATTACATTAAAACTTTAATCATAATAAAATGGTTAAACTTAAATGGTTTATTCACAATTAGTTTAACGTTAGATTATATCAGTTTTATATTTGTATTATTAATTTATGGATTTAAAGACAATGGTCTGAGACACAAGTTAAAAATAAATTCTGAACATCACAGCAATTTGAAAAGTAGCAAAAATAAAATAAAATCTAGCAACAAATTTAGCAACAAATTCTAACATGAATTCTTTAGTGACAGCAGATCAAACCCATGCACGGTGACATTTAAACTGAAGTTCAGATTGTCACGGGGTTACTAGGCTTTCTCTGGGCCTGCAAACCCACTCACAGCAGAACTAACAGAAAGAGTAAAAAAAAAAAAAAATCATAACACTACACACACGCTTTTTGTTGGTCCTTTTATCAATAGCTCGTATAGCGGATAGCTAATGGCCCTTATCAATAAACTCCCATCAAATTGCTCATTCAAGTGAAGCCCATGCAACAGAGAGCACCGCTTGCAAACATGGACGCATACATACCCAGCCAAACCACCGAAGAGAAACTTAATAGATTTAGGCGAGGTTTTGGGCTTGGGTTTGCCCGTGTCCGCTGCGGCTGCCATGGCTGCAGTCCTGGTTTAGCTTTCTGGAGGACACCTTCGCTTCTGCCGCTTCGCTGATGCACGGCTGCCACTGTGTACAGCAAGGTGACTCGCCTAGACCGCGCACGTCAAACGGAACACCCCTGGACCAATCACACGCGAGTTTTCAGACGCGGTGCCGAGCACGTAAGTGACGTGTGAGTTTTCGTGTAATTTCTGTTAAAGAGACAGACACGTTCTTATTTATATA
>JAUMHP010000046.1:20847093-20861532 GCA_032361065.1 Enteromius trimaculatus
AATGAGAATCGATAAGGGAATCGATAAAGAATCGAATCGTTAAGCAGAATCGAAAATGGAATTGGAATCGTAAAAATTCCCATCCCTAATCATAACCCATCTAAACTGGCAAGTGTGCTAATATGCGTTTCTGCCATTGATAACACATTTTCACCTGCATTTGGCGGATCTGTGTTTTAATTTCAAACCATGTATTTCCCATTGGCTGCCCTGCTCTCTGGAAAGATACTGGCATCGGCAATCAAAAAATCCATATTGGTTCACGACCAACCATAACACACCAAGCAGATAGCTGGCTGTCAACCAATGTTGACCTGTTGTTAACATCTGTCAGCATAGTTTTTGCAGTTTGTTCCGCACCATTGCCACTAATCAGACCCCTAGTGGCAGCTTTTCAGCCAATTTAACATGTTCATTTGGTGGCAAAGCCTATCAATTAGAGAGATGACTCTGATTGGCTATTCAGATAAGCAAATCCAGTGCATGAGAAGAATGAAAGTGACAAAAGTGAATTAAAAATAAATAAATCAAAGCAATACTGGTGTGAAAAATGGTAACCTAGCTTTGATTATGACTTTTATATCAGCAGTCTAGCTTTTGCCTTTGAAAGGCCAATAAAGACTGCTGGTGTGAAGAGTTATTTTCTCACACAGGTGCAAAACATTAATTGCTGGTTGTAGTCTTCAAATGCAATGTTACAGTCGGTTTTCATCAAAGCTAGTTCAGAGTGGTGTGTCTAACATTGTGCTCGTTCTCACCTCTCTTGTCGTATTGACTCAGTTTTCCTGAGCTTCTCCTCCCATGTTTCATTCAACTCTTCAATTATCTTCTCTGTTTCCTGTTGGAAACACAGAAAGAAAAAGCTAAATGGAAATGTTTTCTCTGCTTTCATTCTATTTTAGATGGCAAGCATACAAAAGAGCATCTTCTCTGACATAACATGACATGTCTCAGAAAGATATAACTTAGAGTGTAGCAGTACCTGAAGTAAGCAAAACTTCTAAAATTTCAACACCTTTACCTACTTAAGCAGTAAGAAACTCATGAAAGTAGCATTTCCAACATTGCTGTTCGGACATTTGGCAGTCATTGAGAAGAGAGTGAAGCTAAGAATGAGATATCATGTGTACCTTGAGTCTCTCTGCGGCTTCCTCTTTGCTGATGTGTGCAGTGGGACTAGTCGACATCACACCCTCCATTGGTGCATCAGAGGTAGACTGTACATACGAAAGCGAGGGCTGGGGGAGCTCACCTAATGCTCCTCCCAAAGTGGGGCGTCCTGTTTCAGACCCTGAGAGAAAATAAATGTGCCAGTTATTGTTTAAGTGACTTCAGGTCAATTTCAAAATTAGAGTTAACTTCTGTGCATCCTGTGACCATGTGATCAGATTCCAGTTCTCATTATTGTAATGCAAAAAAATACTACACTTCATAAGTTTTGGGTCAGCAAGAGTTGTGCTTTTAGTTTAAGTCAGTAAGAAATTATTAAAATATGTCAGTAAAACAATAATATTTTCACAAAAGCTGTCAAACAATTACTCAAAACATTTTTTGCATAATACATGTGTATCATGTTTTTTTATGCATCTACAAATACACGCACATACAGTATATATATATTATTATATATATAAACATTCATTACATAAACATAACATTTTTATTGAATATATACACATAACACATAAAACTCACAGTACACATTTATTATGCGAACAAAAACTAGTTTAAAAATATGAAGCAGAAAAACATTTTTCAACAATGACAATAATACAGCAAATCAACATAGTATGATTTCAGAAACATCATTTGACACTAAAGGTGAAAAATCAGCTTTTGTCACAAGAAAGAAAATAGATGTTAAATATATGAAATAAAAATGCATCCAATTGGAAAACGATTATTTGAAATTGCAATAATATTCACAATATTGCTTATTTTTTAACAAATAAACGTAGGCTTGGAGAGCATAAGAGGTTCTTTAAAAAAAAAAAACATTAAAAAAAGTCTTACAGTATTGTACACATTATTATTTATTTATGCCGATTCAAATATTACATTACCCATTACATATCTCAAATCTCCACTGAAAATAAATGACTTCCCTTTTTGGTTTTGTGGTGAAATGCAACCTGGCTGTTAATGTTAGGAGGGTTTGCGTGTGTATATTTACCTGAGGCAGTGATGAGGTCGCTGAGTCCCTGAGACAGGAGGAGCTCTTTGAGTCTGTTGACCTCTTCTTTCAGCTCCCTGACAAGACGTGCATTTGGATCTTCATTGATGACAGCATTACACTTTATCTGCTTAGCTCTGTCTGCATACCTACAGCAGGACACATGCTGGTTATATAGTGCATACAGGACCATGTATTGTAGAAAAGAACTATTGTTCTCTCCTGTGTGTTTTTACCTGAGAGTACTCAGTGTTTCTTCATAATTAATATCTGCTGGGCTCAGGGCAGCAATCATGGCCGTGCGAGAGTTTCCACCTTTAAACACAAACACTCAATTTAACTAACTGTTGTTACTGCTCCACACAGAGTTTGAGACTTGTTTGCAACAAAAACTAAAGTTAAATGAATAACCAACAATAGGTCTAAAATATTTTTAATCACTTAAGTGATAAAAGCATCTAGAACAGTATGTAACACATTCATTTATGCAATTAAAATTAAATATTAACACGCTGACAAATTAAAGATTAGTAGAATTTCTTTTTCCAAACAAGCATTCAAGGAAACTGTCAATTAGAAA
This sequence comes from Enteromius trimaculatus, assembly GCA_032361065.1. NCBI lineage: Eukaryota > Metazoa > Chordata > Actinopteri > Cypriniformes > Cyprinidae > Enteromius > Enteromius trimaculatus. Next base: position 20,849,847 of record JAUMHP010000046.1, read on the forward strand.
TAGAAAAATAAATGAAGAGCAGTAAGTGATGTTCTTTTTTCTTGATGATTGTTTTTAATAACATAATAGAGAGCAACAAGACTACTAGACTTCATTTTTGGCCACCTGCTTATACACTACAGTTTAAAGGTTATTGTCAGTAAGATTTCTTACATTTTACTTCTTTTTTTTTTTTTAATAAATATCTTATCCTCACAGAGGTTACATTTATTACATTTTATAATAATAACTTAAAACAACTTTTTTTTTTATTAAAATTAATTTATTCAGATTTAATTTATTGAAATAAGTAAATGGGTTTAGAATGACACAAGGGCGAGTAAATGAAGATAATATACATCTTAGATGATATATCCATTTAAATATATTCATTTCTTAACACAGACTTTTTTTTATTATATCTAAAACTTTAAGAACAAAAACATGCATCACAAAATGTATTCAATTGATATTTTTCTGTCACTATTTAATCTTATATCATTTAGCTGTGCAGGCAAGAGTATCTCCACTTCAAGATTTTCTGTCAAAACACAATGTCTGCCTCTTGGGCTGAAAGAAAAGTAACTTAATGACTAGTTACATTTCAGATAAACTTCTTGTTGACTGGTTTTGGGCATCACACTGAACTGGTTTTAGATACCAGACAAAACAGATCTTCTAATGGGACATTTGTGATGTTTTGACAGGATGTTCTGACATGTGACCCAAAAAGCATCCTATTGGTCAAAGAATTTATTTCAGTGAAAGAGCGTCCTTAATTGAAAAATGCTCTCGTCAGACTCATTTTCATCCCTGGTGTGAGCAGATGTGTTTGAATGTATGGTTTAACTCTCAGTCTGTGAATAGGCCTTTAGACCGCAAGACGTACCTAGGTTTTCTCTCAATAGCCACGTGAGCACAGAATCCCTGTAGGGAATGAAATCAGAGCGTCTCTTCTTTGAGCCGTGCTGTGGAGAGGAAACATATTGTTACTATTAAAGAACTTGACATTTGAGACTAAACACAAAAGAACAATGAAGAGACGAAGACACAGTTGGGAAATTAAGCAAAGAACCGAACCCAAGCAGCGGTGAGAAACAAAAGAGAGTTAAAAAAAAATTAAAAACAACGAAAATAAAAAGTTCCTACCATGTCTGCCAGTGCTGAGATGACTTTACCCAGTGTTGCCAGAGACTTGTTAATATTGGCTCCCTCCTAAGAAACAAAAACATGCTTTAAAACTTTGTTAGTACCCAATGTTTAACACAAGGTAGCTAAAATCAATGTTAAGCAGTCATAATACTTCAATGTTTTTACTGTATTTTTGATCAAATAAAAGCATCCATATAGTAGTTAACACCAGAAGTTCAAAAACGTGTATTAGCAAGCAAGAACATCCTTCAGATATCAGAAGAACTTTCTCACAACAATCAGGGTGTTTACATGATGACACCATTTTGTTTTATATGTAAACCTTTCCTTTACTTCAGAACTAATAAGACATCTGACAGACCTTCAACCTCATGCCTTTGGCTCCAGATGAGTCTGCTCTCTCACTTCCTGCCAGATCAACCAGGCTTATCTTGCTCACCTGAAAAGATGACACAAAACCAGATTCAGTAAAAAAAAAACCCCAGCAAAAATCAAGTGCTTTTTAACGTCTGACACACACCTTCTCAGTGTCCAGGCTGGTCATGTTATCATGTCGACGCTGTGTGAAGAGGATGGTGAAGACAGCATGTGAGCGACTGCTGGTCTCGTTCATATTAGTAGCAGCAACCGTCCTTAAAGTAATAGAGAACAGACAAAAAGCAAATAAATGTTGTCAAACACTTCATAAAGATTGCACATTACACACCTAAAAAAAGTTCAATTTCACGCATCAATTGATTTCAAAATGCATCCAAGTGCAATTAAAGGGGTGTTTTTTTTTCTAGGCTGGTTGTATTTATGGGTTACAGCCTAGCATGTGTGGATGCTTTTTAAAAAAAAAAAAACATTTTTTCCATAATGTTTCACATAACCTTTATTCAAGGGTTATTTTATTTTATTCTCATATAAACGCTCTGATCATTCCTGCTTTTATGAAGCCCCTACCTACTAAATCTGCAATGGACTGATTTGTTAGCTGGGTCAAGTTTAGCAAGATTTGCTAAACCACCTTTAGTGCATGTCTAAAGATCATGTTTCTCAGCTCAGAACGCGCTCCAGTTTTTTGAGAAAAAATAAAATAAAATAATAGCATTGACTATTTGAGCCCAATTGAGGTGCAGAGGACATTAGTGAGGAGGATCACATAGAAGTGCACCCCTAGTTTTGGCAGCTTCCTCTTCTCTAAATCAGCGCAGCATGGCTCTGCCCCTTTGTTGCGTGTTCCCAGGGGTGAGGTTTATCAGGGTGTGATGTCAAAAACACAGTAAGAAACTTCTTGTAGTCAGTATGAGCCATTTTTGTAGGTATTAAAGTCTGCATGAACCAAAAGTTGCTTTATTTTGTAGCAGAAACAGAATATTGAGTGCATCAGAGAAGAAAAAAAAATAAATAAAAAAAGTTAAATCACAATCAACAAGTCAATTATTGTCTTGCTAGAGAAAGTGTTTAATGAGAATCCCACTAAGCTAGTTAGCTAATCAGTAACCTGTCAACATATAGTCTGAATGACATATCCAGTTGGTTATCTGAAGGTAACACCACATTAACTACTGAGGTTTGATACCACAGTAATGAAATAATGCATGCAATTCATCAGCTTTCTCGCCTATATACAGTGGGTACGGAAAGTATTCAGAGCCCACTCTTTGTTATATTACATTTTTGCAGATTTATTAAAAAAAGAAAAACTGAAATATCACATGGTCCTAGAGATTCAGACCCTTTGCTCAGTATTTAGTAGAAGCACCCTTTTGATCTAATACAGCCACAAGTCTTTTTTGGGAAAGATGCAACAGGTTTTTCACACCTGGATTTGGGGATCCTCTGCCATTCCTCCTCGTATTCCTGGCCCATTCAAGAACAGTCACAACGTTGTTGTGAAGCCACTCCTTCGTTATTTTAGCTGTGTGCTTAGGGTCACTGTCTGGTTGGAAGGTAAACCTTCGGCCCACTTTTTTGTAACCATGGCCAGATCTGTGTCTTGCCACAATTCTGTCTCTGAGGTCTTCAGGCAGTTCCTTTGACCTCATGATCCTCATTTGCACTGATAAGTATTGTGAGCTGTAAGGTCTTATATAGACAGGTGTGCGGCTTTCTTAATCAATTCCAATCAATATAATCAAACACAGCTGGACTCAAATGAAGGTGAAGAACCATCTCAAGGATGATCATAATAAATGTACAGTATCTCAGTTAAATATATGAGTGTCACAGCAATCAGGTCAGGTCTGAATACTTAGGACCATGTGATATTTCAGTTTCTCTTTTTTTCTGCTTCTTTCCGTACCCACTGTATATACATATGCACCCCCCCACTCCCATCTATGCTGTGCTTTGCTTTTTTATCTGGACTTTTAATTTATTTTGAAACTATTCTGCACACAATAAAATGCATATATGTAAAAGCATATATTTAGTTTCATTTGTCTCTTCCACTGTTCAAAACATATGCGTGTATATAATCTGATTAACTGTTTATTAGTTCAGCAGACAAACAGTATTTTAACCTGAATCATAGTCATGTCTGTGTGTATAATAATACCTGGCTTTGTTGCCAGTGTCCATGAGATCTGCAATATCACTGTAGTTGGTAACCGCCATTTTGGATAGGTCTTCTACATAAGGGCCCATTATCGGGTGCTCTCTGACCCTTAAGGCCCCTCTGCTTTTTGGGTTCAACAAGTCTCGAACTCGCTCACAATAAATCTCCATATATGAAACCTAAAAAAAACAAATTTATAACCAGAAATTGTTCATTTGCAGTTTAATGTGAACTCACATGCATCAATGAAATTTCCAAAACAATTCTCAGTTCTTTTAACACTGTATGTAAATGGACAGACAATGATTCAGTCAGACGAACACAAGCATACCTCTACAGAGTAGGACAGGTCAGGGTCAGTGTTACCTGCCGTCTGTTTAAATAAATCCTCACACATCTATGGGGGAAAAAATGTTTATTATGGACAATGAGAGAGATTTCTAAGGGAGTTCAATTCAACAAGTACAGAATAAACCAGAAATTATTTCAAATATTTTTAGTATTGTTTTAGTACCTTCATTAACAACCTTGTAGCTCACTACAGGTCTGCCTGTACTTAAAAGTTTTAGTTATTATAATCTTTTTTTAAAATGTTTTTATTAAAACACTGTACTTTATATGGTCCATTGTTCATAGCAACTCTGTAAATTGGCCTGCTCATCAGCATAAATCAATGTGAAGCTACTACTATACCACTTGTATCACCAAGGTTCAGGCTGTCAAGTGAATTTTGACTGCAATCAATATTTCATTTGCAAATTCTGCTGTCTGTAACCTACACTACTTTAGCCCAATGAATAGTACAATATGTGAAAAACAGCTCCCAAATGGTGTTCATTCAATTACACACAAAATTAGCAAAAAATAAGTGCACCTTAAATATAGTCATTCACCAGTCATTAACACTAAATCATTTAATGAACTGAATCTTATGTAGCTGAACATTAAATATACACTGACTCCATTGATTTGTTCATTTCAGTGGTGGACACTGGACAGAAAAAAAAAAAAAAACTACTTTTTGCAGGGAGCTTTCATTCATGCTACCTGCATAAACATACTTGTGGTATGATGCCTTGCTGCCCAGGATCCTGTTTTCCCATCATTGTGTATGACTTCCCTGCTCCAGTCTGCCCATAAGCAAAAATACACACATTATAGCCCTCAAAAGCATGAAGCAGCATCTCCTCCCCAATGTCCTGATACACCTTCCTCTGAGATGCAAAGGATGAGTCTTCTTCCTGCAAAATACAGTGAAAAAAAGTCTGAGGGAGATTTATGTGTTTAGATGAATGTCTAAAGATGATGAGTGCTATTACTGGTAAATGCTAACACATTTTCATCTTGATTATATTGCGATGCACACTGTGGCATTACTTTCAATGGAGTTTTTGACAAAATAAGGACTTTTTAGATCATTTCTGTTTCTAGTATAGTCATTTCTAGTATATTTTTCTGTAAAGCTGATTTGAAAGCGGTAAACAAATATTAATTATCATTGAAGGGTTCACACACCTATTTATACTGGAAAGTGAGACACAGGTTTTTTTTTTTTTTTTTTTTTAGAGGATGTGATGTATTCAGTGACAGAAACTTACTGAGCTGTGTGACCAGTATGAATAATCAAAAGTAAAGTTCTTGGGTGCTTCCTTGGATTGTTTGGGATTAATAATACCTGTAAAACAGACACAAATTCAGCGCATTAATTTCCCACAGTCCTGGAAAACATAGTACAGTTACAAATACGGTAAAATAAACTGTATTTATGTACAAAAAAAACTTTAATAACATCACATGAGAAAATTAGTTAAACAACAATATGCTACACCAAAATATACTTCACTCTATGAAATATCTAAAAAATAAAAGCGACAAATGTATGCAGGAAACAGAAAAACAGTGAAGCCATGATTACAGTATATTCACAATAAAGCACTTAATAAATAAAGTCTTGAGGGCCTTGTTATCTCAGTCCTTTAATCACTTTTGATTTTCAAGCATATATATGCTAGACAGCACAATAAATACAGCATAGCTAGATCGAAATCTAAATGATCACTTGCATCATCACTTTATATTGCTCTAAAACTTACTCTTTGGTAAAGCATTACATACAAAAACAATATAACTTCCACTAAAGCTGCTTTGAAAATCACTAAACAAAATATTGCACAGGCTGTGTATAGCATCATACATTCAAAAGAAATGTGCTTCTTAACTATACAGCCTAATTATACTGGTCTTCCTGAACTAGCTGACAAGTAAACTAATGGATCAACCCACCTACATGTGAATACAAATTTCAACAAGCAATGGAAACTGTTCTTAGGACATAGTATTTCCCAAGTAATGTCAACACAGTCCTGTCTAGCCATTATAATGAGCTTGGAAACGTCCCAGCTCGGCAAATACTGCAGGGCCACAGCACTTCCCCTTCATTCACATTTCTCTTTTAGAAAACTACCAAATCCTGCCCACAATGGAAACTCTCTTCATCCTGTATTTTCCAGTGCAAATCTGAATCTAGATCTTAATGAACTGAGCATTTGAGTACGACTTAAACAAATATCTCACAATGGACTCAAAGTCAACTTAATTTTAAATGGCTCCTGCTTATGTTAACACATGTGTCATTTAGATGAAGCAAGCACATGCATCGTGACGTTCTCCATAATGGCTGCGTGCTACTGCAGGCAGGATGAGGAGGAGAAGAATTGTTGAATAAAGTATTTTTGTTTTCTTTGCACACAAATGTATTCTTATAGCTTCGTAAAATTACAGTTGAACCCATGTTGTCAAATGGACCACTTTACCAATGTCCTTGCTATATTTCTGGACCTGGTAACATTGTAGTTGTGTTGTTGTCTATGCAGGGTGTGAAAGCTCTTGGAGTTCATCAAAAAAAGGCCTATCTTAATTTCTGTTCTGAAGATGAACATTAGTCTTATGGGTTTTGGAACGACATGAGGGTGAGTAATCAAGGACAGAATATTCATTCTGAACTATCCCAAAAGGGTGGTTTAGGTGGCCATTCATGTGAACTCTAATATGGTTTGATGCTGATATGAACGCAATAGTACCAAGAAGTGAACTGCTATTAACGATATAGCAGAGAGCTGTACATCTCATTTCTGTTAGCCTTTAACGTTCTTGAGAGCATTTGCAGTTCAATGCAAGATTTTCTCTACAAATTTATTTATGTTCATCAGGTGTCCATCAGCATCATCCTTTTTGTATACAAAATTAGGGCTGCACGATAATCATTGCGCCATATGTAATGCGTATCTTGTCAATAAAGCCGGTTCTGTAATCAGTGCTAAACTCCATCAGGTATGTGATCTTACATTGAGCCGCATTTACTACTTTTTTTACTTCTACTTTGGTCTCATCTGACCACAGCACTGTCTCCCATAACTCCTCTGGATCATCCAGGTGGTCCCTGGCAAACTTCAGACTGGCCTGGACATGAGCCCTTTCCAGCTTTGTGAAGGTCTTAAATTTTGTCTCTTTGGTTTTGCCCATGTTGCTACTTAGACTTTGGCTAATTGTGGGGTGCACAGGTGTCTTTATGACAGCTAACGACCTGTTTAAATCTAGATTAAAGACACATCTTTTTAGCCAAGCATTCAAACTCAACTTTTCCTGCCGTTATATCTGATCAGATGTTCATTATTAATCTTTTGGCTCTGGTTTAACAAATCTACGTTTTTCTTAGTTTGAACAGCAGCTACGCTAATTTTGTTCCTATTTGTTCTGTTTCTGCCATCGGATTGTCATCCCGTGGTAACTAGGAATTAACAAGCTCCAGCCTGGATCCAGAACACCTAAGAAGAGACGATGCCAACCCCACAGAGGTATTCAGATGATGCCAACCCTGAAACAAAACACAGCACTACCGAACTCTTCAAATGTTCCTTGTCTGTTTGATTACAGTATGTCAATTTGATCTTTACCTCACATCTAGGTCATATGTACATGTACAAACTACTACTACATATACTGTAAACATTACTTTGGTGTAAAGCTGCTTTGCAATGATATGCATCATGAAAATAAATTTGAATTGAATTGAATTGAGTAACGACCTCAAACAGCTGCTATTAATTTAGAATCATGAGCAGAGTGCAGCTGTTTAAAAGCAAAATAACAGGTCTTTGAAAGTCAGAAATCTGGCTGATAAGCAAGTGATCAAATACTTATTTGACACAGTAATTCCCAAATAAATTGTTAAAAAAAAATCATATAATGTGATTTTCAGATTTTTGTTTTTATATTCTGTCTCTCTCAGTGAAAATTGTAGACCCCTCCATGATTTCTAAGTTAGAGAACTTGCTAAATCTGTACTTATTGTATAAGTACAGTATATATATTTGGAAAAAAGGTCAACAGTAAATGTAATTTGCTTCAAATTCTCCAAACCTGAATGTCTAGATCACACATTACTATCACATCTATCTATCACACATATACATGCCACAGCGACGAGCAATTTCTACATTCAAATTCTTGAGAATCAAAATCATGACGCATTAATGACTAATAATTTCCTTAAACCACTATTTTGAAATCATTGCATGTTCTGATTGGCAGTGATTTTGCTTTTTCAGTTTGATTTTAAACATTAATATGTTTTAAAATGTTTTTTTTTTTTTACAGTTTAGCTCTCTTTAAAATTTATTTTGGTGTAATTTTAGATGGATATAAAAGTGAAACTCCAGTGAGTAGGGTCAATAAAAGGAAGCCAAAGAGTGGAGAAGGCCCCAGCAAAATAAAGCACTGCTGGGTAACAATGAGCACTACTACCTTGAGCTCAAACAACTCCGTGTTTGTGTTGGAGGGGGGTCAAAGCAAACAGACTGCCAGCCCGGCAGATTCTTTAGATATAGAGAGAGAGAAAGAGAAAGAAAAAGAGAGAGAGAGGGAGAGAAACAGAGAAAGAGGGGTGAGGCAAAAGCAGTGGCAGCGCTGCAGTTGAAGAGAGGGGGGTGGAAACGCTTGGTAGAGGAAGACGGGAATGTGAGGTCTGGCAGCCAGTACTGCAAACAACAGGATTTTACAGTGGTTTAGGACTGTGGTTCCCCCTCTTTCAACTTGTGGGTGGAGACAAGTATTTTTGGATACTACCATGGAAAAGTTCATGAGGAATAACTACTAAAAGTGCGGAACGACTTTTTACAGGGTCATATCTCTAGAACTCAGTTTCTCCAGGATCTTTAGATATCTGGAGTTGATTGTATTAAATGAAATCAGGCTTGACTTAAATACCGTAAAAGGTGTTATAAAGTTCTAAAAATACTAAGAGATAAAAAATATATATATATATTTCATCATGTAATATGTAATAAAATATTTGGCTTGAAAATCATTTATAAAATATATAGTTATCAACCAGTCACTATTAATTAAGTCAGTTGCATTTTATTTAGTATTCATATTTAATGCAAGCAGAATTACTGTTATTCTACTTGGAAACACAAATGCGAAATTTGGGGTCATTAAAATACTAAATACTATATACACGTTCATTTTAAAAAGTCTTAAATTTAGAGATGGAAAAACAGGAATATCGATATTGCCTGATGTGATTATCATCAAAACATCAAAAGATGTTTTTGATTAAACATCAAAAGGTCATGATTTCATTGAATAACTAGGAGTACTGCACATTTCAAAATTAGAAACAGCACTTTTTTATGTTCTACAGGCTTGTGCTTTCAAAGCAGACTGCGCTCAGTAAGTATTATGCATTTATGCCAATACTGGCAGACTGTTTTTGATTTACTTAGGACAGTGTTTACTTTATGATGTTTGCATTGTAATGTTGTAAATGGTTGTCAGAGTCCATAATTTATCTGCCCCATCTTTTTGAATGAGCAGCCTGCAATAGTAAAGCATGAATATTTCAAAATTAAAGTCCTGGGGCCTGTTCCATAAAACAAGTTTACCAAATAAGCCAGGCTTATGGCAGATAGTCTGATTTATTTTAATACAAATTAACTGGCAATAAGTCAGACTAACTGAAATAAGCCTGGCTTATACTCGAATCTTGATTTATGGAACAGGTCCCTGGTGTATTTCAGGTTTTTTATAATTAAATTGATCATTCTGCATAAAGGATTTAGTTTTATTATTTACATTTTGGTTACAAAATTAACTGTATCTGTATTTAACTGTATTTAATTTACCATAATCCTTGGTAGCATCTGTCTGGTCCATCCCATCACAGGAAGGAGAGACTAGGAAATCACTATTGAACGTATATTATTTAGTCTAGATATTTTACTGCATTTATACTATATTTTAAATATATAGGCCTACTTTAAACTGTGCACGCACATGAACATATAAACAGTTTAAAGAAGGCCTATAAATATTTACATAATTATTATATGCAGTTTAAAGCATAAGTTCACATGTCATCAAACATACAAATCATATTGCTTATAAATATATGTAGGTAGGCCCATTTCTTAAAAAACAAACATAAAAAACAAAAACATTATATGATACATTTCCACTCCACCCCTTATTTTTTTTTCTATGCGCTCCTAAATGTTTTTAACGCAGCAGCACATGTGCCAAGCTCTGTGGAAAGGGCAGGTAATAGGAAATCTGTGAATAATGACTGTACAAATCCTGTGGAAATATGATGATCATTTGGCAGACTTGTGGCAACAAATTGTGTAGGTCTACTTATGGAGCAAAATGCTCATTTCAAACCAGATTTTACTTTAGAGTTGTCAAAAGTATGTATAACTTTGACTCCAAAATTCAACTACCTCTATAGACTACCCAGAAATGTCTGGAATTCATGTGTTCACATAAAAGGAATGTTCTTTTCGAAAACAAAGATAAGGCAGTGTATCTACGCACATATAGACAGAAAAATGAAGATATAAAATGAAATAAAAACATCACTGTGTGTGTGTTGAAATTACATGTGCTCTTGTCCTGCATCTGGATCACACACTTGGCTCCTCGGTTTATCTCTCGGCTGTTGAAAGGTCGCACACGCACCGCAACCTTCACTGAGGAGGACGCCATGATGACTTCTGGTCAACCTATTCAGCACCTGAAAGTGAAACAAAGTACACAAAAAGCATTTCAACAGTTTTCATAAGCCACTTATTACATGTTGGGAAATAGCATACTCTTTATCAACACTTTAATCCCCCCCAAAAAACGTAATTGCTTAAAATGAAAAATGAAAAAAAAAAAAAAAAAACACATACAAGGAATGAATGCAAAAATGTTGGTTTAGGCCTGCATAAACATTTTTGCGTAATAACCAAAGGGCTAAAGCTTTGCTGTTTGGCATGGCTAGCTCATGCTGTTAGATGCTGTAACTATCTGGCTACAAATTGCATTTATTTTCACCAAAGGCCATTCAAATGTAGCCAAGTGTTTAAACTAAATGCATAAGCAAGCCAATCTAATCTTGATTTTTGATTTTTTTTTGGCCCAGAAAAAAAAGGTTACTATCAGTGAGAACTTGGCAGTATATGAATTCTTGTCAAGTCTTTTTCATTGGCTGTTGAATAGTCACACAAAAGGCGTAACAAATTTATACAGCATTACTTTTACACAGTATAAAATGTTGCACACTATAAGAGTTTTGTTACTTTTAACTAACAGTAAAACTATTAAAAGCCATTTTAGTTGCTGAAATAAAGATGGAACAGTTAGAACTAACATTGTTAGTCTTACATTGCTAAAATAGTCCATTTGACATCAGTGGTTCAACCGTAAATTCTACAAAGCTACAAAAAAAATAAATAAAGTACAATTCCTCTCCCAAAGTGACTGCCTTCAGACATTTTGGAGAGTATCTTAGAATGCAATTAATGTAATCAGCATTGTTTATTTTCAGCATGTGTGCCGCTGTCTACTGAACATAAACAATGCTGATTGTGTTAATTATGTTCTGGGGTATTCACCAAAAATGTAAATGGGTGAACTAGTCTAAACCTTAAAGAACTGATTCACGTATACTAAAAAAAAAAAAAAAGCCAA
>JAUMHP010000046.1:20870276-20883973 GCA_032361065.1 Enteromius trimaculatus
AAGTCTAATTTTGAACTCAAAACCCAAGTCTTCAGCGTGTTATTGACGAAGGACCAAAAAGAAATCCACGACACAGCTTGGTATGAAGGGACAGTATGGGCTAGTCAGCAATGCACCCTGAGGGTTTTTTTGTGTGCATATTTGTACGTGTGCACCATATATGCACAAGTTTGACTACAAATTTTGTTAATACTGTACTTTAGGTGAAAAGAAGTTTATACAAAACAGCAAGATTGGAGGAAAACACTCAAGTAAAATTATTATGTCAACCATGTAGAGAATGTGATTGTGACTGTGACTGAAGATTTGCATTACAATCAAGTTACAGGAACAGAGCTACACCCTTTAGCTCAGACAACACAAACACACACTCTGCCACTGTGACACAGCCCGCATTACACTCATAGTCTACATTACACACATATTACTGGCTTATGCAACCGCAGCAGGTGACTGGGCGTCACTGTCAGCCAAGCAGTACATCTAAAGTTTCACACTCCTGACTCATACACTGAAATGAGATTACATACTGCAGATTGTGCCGTACTTTTATTAGTCTGCTTACATGTGCGCAGAAAAATATTAGCTATCCAGTGTTGTCAGTAAAGTCAGTTCTTCGATTAGCAATAAATCTCCAACTGTTTTCAGATTGAGCAGCATTAAACACACGGAGTCACAGTTTGCTGACAAGCTACGCAACATCACGTTCACTGTCACATTTGATCCATCTGTGATTGTGATAGCCGGCTTTACTGATGCGCAAGACTATCGCAAGCAATATATAATGCAGCCATAGAATCCAAGTTTTACAGCTGACAGAACAGCGCAAGCGGTTTGCGTTTAGTGGATACTCTTCAAAATGGTGCTACGGTGAGGCGGAGGATACAAATTGTTGAATAAATGTTTTTATTTACACTACACTAAGAAACATTAAGTTTTCTTGTAGCTTCATAACGTTAGGGTTGAACCACAGACTATTCTGACAGTGTCTTTCATAATTTTCTGGACCTTGTCAGTGTTTATTACTTGGCAGCAAACGAGACTTTCATAAGCCTCCTGGATTTCATCTAAAATATCTTGTGTTCTGAAGACGAACAAAGCTTTCCAGGTTTGGAATGACGTGGGGGTAAGTGATTAATGACAAAATGTATTAAAAGTAACCCTTTAACTATAATTACGTTTCAATAATCTAACTTAATTCATGTTGCTAATGAGGCCCATTGATTGTTATTTCATCACATTATTGTAATTTGGACACTAAGGTTTTTAAAATATTACCAAACAGTGAAGCAGATTTGTTAAATTTAAGAAAACATAACAGATTATGACAAACTACTTAAAACTTTCATTCCACAGTTTTCCTTTATTTTGGATAAAACAATTTACATACCACAGACCTGCATGTGTTCTTCGCATGATGAAATGTACTACATCACACGGTTTCTAATAACATTAAGGGGTTTGAGACTCCAAGCAAGCCTTATTTGTTTGGTCTTATGATTTCAACATGTCTGCCCCCATTAAAAGTGACCTACTCTAATATGGTCAGTCAAGTATTTCGTAATGACAGCAGAAAAAATGAGAACTTGCACCACAAAACCAATCAATGACGACATTCTGTCAAGATCCTACCATAAATATATCAAATATATTAGTAATATGCATTGCTAAGGATTTAATTTAAACAATTTTGTTGTTTGATCCAATAACTAGTTTTGTGGTCCAGGGTCACAAATGGCCCTGACTGGTGAATAAAGATCATTGCTGTCAAAAACTCAAATGATTGTTTAGTTGCAAATCAATAAAAATCAATCCCTGAAAAGGGACTCTTAAAAACGGTCATGTCTAAATAAAGGGCTTCCTGCTACCAGGCTTCTGCACGCTTTTTTATGCCCTTTTGCTCACTTTCTCTTTCCCCTCTAACACAGTGTTTTTGTAACGTTTGGAACTTTAATGTGGTCACATTTTAGTAATAAGGAGTAGAATCTGGAGCACAGCACAATGCTCACACAGCCGCTCAGAGCTTGATACTGATAAAAGAGAAACACTGATCTAAGACCAAATCTTCCTCATTCAATTCTGAACTTTGTTTTTATCCATTTAAAGGGGTTGTTCATCCAATCATGAAACTGCTGACATCTACTTACCCTTATCTTACTTAAAACACATGCTGCACAGAAAGAAAGAGAATGGAAACTAGGAGACTATGTAAAGCTCTAAAAAAAACAAAACAAAAAAAGATAGCTGTTGCAGATATAAAATGTACTTCTATTTTCACATGCATTCAAATGTACTTCATGAAGACAGCTCGTTTTCACGTCACGAGCTTTTGTAACAGCTCATTTGAATATGAAAGTTTGAATGAGGTTTAACAGCAGAAAGAAAGATTTTTCAGAAACTGATTTGGTCCGCCCCTCAGAGTTCAGGCATTTAGCAGTACAGTTTTTTTACAGCTTATCTCCCTTTGTTCAGTTAACAAAGATATGAGAGTAAATTATTTATTTGTTAGGGTGAACTATTTCTCCAAGTAGGGCTGGGGTCTGTACGTTTTGTCTTTTTGTCACCATCTCTTTTTAAAACCGACAATTGCAGTTATTTTCAGAATTATCATCTTTGCATAGTTTGTGCACCGGCAAGGCTCCAGCACAGATGAATCTAATGCTTTCAAGAGTATGTGTAGCTGTCAGTCACTGCACTGGTGTTGATAACTTACTTTGGTGTCACAGATTCTAGCCTATGTCTTGAAATTGATGTCATCTGCACATGTAAAAAGTCTACCACTTTTGTTCTGATCAACTGAGGGAAAAACAGCATTAAGCCTACTATAAATCACACTATCAATGGTGACTAAATATAATGATCGCTGATTGGTTAGCTCCTATAAAAACAAAATGTGCATGTACATTTTTTATATTGTTAAACTGTTCATGATAACAACATCAGCATTTCATTACCACATGTACTATGTGTGTAGATTTCAATTTCTGTAATCAAATGCACATTTAAAACTGCAATATAATCTAATTTTAGTCACATGCGTTTCATTAAAACATGACCCTTTTTGGATTAGAATCCACCATCAAAATGATAACTTTAATTATTCCTGTTATTGTGAGAAAGGCTATAGTCCCAGACAATCTGCCACATGCAGCATCCTTGCATACACTTTAGCCTACTAGTCAGAACAACTTCATTTTTGCAGACGTGATGACACAGCGGCATGCTTGAATTTCCTGTTAATTCCTTCCAGTACCACTTAAATTAGAAAATGTTACTCTAAACGTACTGTTATTAATCGGGCTAAGGAAAGAGAAAAAAACTATGTGTAATATGTGTAAAACTATGTATGTTCTATTAACCCCATCCCCCATGTTTGTACATGAGTGAATGAAACAGAGAGAAGGACAGATAATATGAGAAAGACAGAAACTGCATACCTTTTGGAGCCTGAGGAATGTTGGTCTGTCATTAAGTGTGTGTGTGTGTGTCCTGTAATAAAGTTTCTAAAGACAAGCAGCTGCAGTGCAGGATACCGGCATGTAAACGCAGTTTTCAATTAAAGTGCCAGAGACGAGGCTGAGAGTTCAAATAAATCATCTTGCAAGCCAGACATAACATACACACACATAACGAAAAAGAGAGACATGCACAAATATATTCGAGGTAAAATAAAGTGTATTAATATACTTGAACCGGAACTGAGATGAGAAAATATAATTTCCCTCTCTTAACCTCAGCGATGTCATGGCCATCATGAAAACAATTCTTCCTTACAGAAAAAGTACTGTGGTGGTAAAGTAACATGGTACAAAGATATGGTATACCAGGTTACTGAATATTAAAACTCGGTTTACATGGCACTTCAAGGAACAGCATGTACCAAAAAGCATAGTGTGTAGTAATGGCATAACGGCATTACTACGATAACAAGTCCAAAACGCAATGGTAATATCATTTTCTGTATTCTGTCAAATCAATCAAACAACGCTGGGAGGCAACAGCATGAATCAAAGTTAACTCATGTTCTCCAAACACCTGAAGCAGGTTTATTTCTGAATTCAGGAAGCCACATATCATCTGACATAAATCAGAGACAATTCTCTTATATGGATCCCATAAAATGTTGATTACAAACTAGACATTTTAGAAAACTTATTCAACTATTATGACCTTTAAAATAATTAAACACCCCTGTAGCATATTAAAGAATCAAAAGCTTGAATAAGAAAAGAACTAACCCAGAATGATCTTTATATAAAATCATGTACACATTCCTTAACATATTTTTTGACAAAAATAAAACTGGTTTAAAACTGAGCTGTTTACAACTACTTAAAATGGCAATGAACAGTCACAAAAGGTTTCTAAATATACCGTTTCTGTATATATTTGGTAACAACAGAAGTCAAACTGACCGTCAAAATACTTCGATGGGATGCTGACTGCCTGACATAGAACTAATTCCAAAGGAATCTTACTGAATCATTTTACTGGGTAAAAAACAGAATAGTTACTGGAACACTTGATCAGTGTTCTAAGCTTTGATTACAAGTGATCCCATTACGATTTGCTCTGTATTAGGATAATAATTCCATTGTCATTCCTTTAAGATGTTTATTAACTAACATGATGTTCTTATGCAAAGTGGTTGGATGTGTAAATTGAAGTAGAGCGATCTGTTGCACTTACTAGTACTGGATAGTTGGTTATTCCAGCCAACAAGTCGTACAATTTAATCCAGTGGGAGTTTAAAAGAAAACTGGTTTATTTTAAATCCGGTTCCTGTGTTCTTTTCCCTGATGAAACAGCGGCTCGTGTTTCCCCACCTGCTGGATCACACGACGACCAACCGCAGGAAAAGTTGGGTGGAAGTTTTTTCCGTTCACTGGAATTCGCACGCACAAAACCCAAATACAACAAACGCGTCAAAAACGAGCAGGAAGTTAATTCCTAGTTTTTCTTCCCTGCGCTGAAAAGTTGTTTGTCACACACTCACATACATAAACGTGATCCGCATGCGTCCATTTAACTTGTGGCTATCCCAAATCTCCGCACTTCAAAGAGAAAGAGCTTAAAAACAGATGAGGCGTTCTCGTCAAACAAAACTAACACTATTGTGAATGAAAACAAAGATATTTTATACTCCTAAGAATACTGGTAGACTTTACTGAATGAAAAGGAAATTAAACAGTCGCCGGTGAGTGAAAGTTTTAAGCCCTGCCGTCACCCTTCCCAAAGACCAGAGCATGACGTGAGCAGACTTACAAAGCAGTTAAAAGTCCTTTTCGTCCGCTACAGCTTTAATTTCTTTCTTTGTAAATAAATAATAATTTATAATTATAATTATAAATGATAATTTCATTTATTTCGTAATTTGGGTGAAAATTTAAAAAGTAGAACCTGAATTGTATTTTACCATATAATTTTTACTGAATTTCCGTAATATTTAATAACAACAACAATAACAGCAGCAACAAAAACTTTTGTTGCTGCTGTTATTGTTGTTGTTATTAAATATTACGGAAATTCAGTAAAAAATATATAGGTATAATTATATAGGTATAATTATATAACAATGTAGTTTTTTTGTTGCTGCTGTTATTGTTGCTGTTATTAAATATTACGGAAATTCAGTAAAAATTATATATATAATATATAATAATATAGGTATAATTTATATAGGTATAATTATATAACAATGTAGTTTTTTGTTGCTGCTGTTATTGTTGCTGTTATTAAATATTACGGAAATTCAGTAAAAATTATATAGGTAATTTAATAATTTTAATTCAGTAAAAAATATAGGTAACTCTTTTTGTGTGTGTGTATATATATATATATATATATATATATATATATACATATTTATAGATAGATAGATAGATAGATAGATAGATAGATAGATAGATAGATAGATAGATAGATAGATAGATCACCGAATGTTGTTACACTTTCACGCGCAGTCATGCCAGTGGCGCGAAACATCTAACAAACACTTACACTTTGTGTAAAGTGCTTTTGAAGATACATTATTACTGTGCATTTCTAAGTAACATTTTCATACTATTTTAGATTTAAATACACTCAGTTTCTTAGTCGAAACATATTACCAAATATATAACTTAATAAAAAAGTAAATAAGTTGAACTAACTGCTTAGCTATATGGCTGAAAGAAATGTGGACCACGAACGATCTGTCATTGCAAACTGAAACGGATGATTTTGACCTGTTTCCGCCTTTCGCAAAGTAAGAGTTTCTGTCAGTATGTTCAAAATTAAATCATGTTTTCTATATTTATAGGTTTCTCTGAGGTCTACTGTCATTTATGGGTATAGTAATGTTGTTGTGCCATCTGCAGGCGATCAAAGGAAGTGACTCGTTTCCGTGAGGAGGCTGTGTTACCGGTGCAGCCTCAATATGGCGAGACTTTCTGCAAGACAGCTGTGCCAATATCATGGTAAAATTATTAATTTAATAACCACGTCCCTTTTAATTTTTTTAAGTACTTCATGACATTCTAAAGCTGACTGTTTGTATGTTTGTTGACAGCGAGGACTTGTTCGCATATGAACCCTTTCTTTCGTCAACCCTCTACTCCAGTTCACCTGTTGAGATGGTGAGTAACTAAATGTCACCTTTTCATTTTTTATTTTTTTTGTGACTAATTCACTTAATGACATGATAAATATCAAAAAAAGAGACAGATTATACTACCTAAATTGTATCATGTAATACTGTAGATTACATTACTAACTAGTAGCTAGTATAATAGCATGCTCTAGAATTGTATTTCTAACACTTTGTTATAGTACCGTTACATCAGCCTCTGTCATCTCATTCTTTCAGGTGAGCAGACAAAAACGAGTGAGCGCAGGCCTGACTCATGAGAATCTGCCGCATCCTTCACAGCTGATGTATAGAATGAGAAGAGATCACAGACTACAGAAACACACTCCAAGAGTTCTGCAACATATAGGAGAACTCAGGATGAAACAGCGGCTTATAAATGAGTCAGAGAGAGAAGGATTGTGGGAGGAAAGGCATGTTACACATTACAAAATATCTATCAAATGAGTCTATTTTGCAATATTGCAGGTTGAAAGGGGACAAATGGTGGGGTGCCACAGCTGTGCCCAGGCCGGAGGACAGCAGCGGCTCACAGAAACTACCTGAGGGTGGAGATGAGCAGCTTCTCGGTCATGCAGCTGGTGTTAGCCTCAGTGCTATGCTAATGGACAATCCTGATGTGACCATGACAGTGCCTTATGAAACTGCTTCCTCACCGACTCTTTTGGTAGCATTTCATTAAAGAAAGGAAGAAATCTTTTGTTTAATCTGAAATTTTATTTTGTGTGTTTTGCTTCTTTTTTTTTTTACAGTTCTCATTTACAGAATATGAGCAGTTTCATGACCTTGCTCCAGGAGGGAACCCCATGATGGCGTTTGTTTCTGGAACAGCCCATAGATCGCTCTTTATGGCTAATGGTGCTTGTGCCACAGTGAATTCTGGGACATCTGATGGAATCCTCGGAAGCAATGATAAGATGTCACTTTTTTGCTAGTTTCCGCTGTTTGAGCCATGTTGGCCTATATGATTCTACAATTTTTTCTCTTAATATCCACAAATGTTAAGTCTTAATGAAATGTTATGTGTAATTGTAATAGCTTTTCGTGGTTGCAGATGTTTAGCGTTTAGTTTAGCATTAATGTCAGACAAAAGGTGTAACATTTCAAGTTTGTAATGCTTGGCTTATCGACCTTAAAGAAAAGAAATGAAATGTATATTAATGGAAATAGATGTTTACTGCATTTATAATGGTCTGTATGAATTTGAATCAGCTTGATCAAACAGGTAAAAATAAAATAAAAAGTGGATGAATTTCTAGGCTTACACTTCTGTTTGTACTTCACCATTAACCCTTAACAGTGTAATACTGCGGTGCATGAATCATGCAGTACAATTGTGCTTACTCTTTTTAAAGTACTTATCCTTACCTAAACCATTGGGTAATAATTACATGGGTTAGGTTAGGTTTATAGGATAGGCCTACTTTAGGTTATTTCTCAGATAGAAAATTGGTTGTGGACCTTATCTGGTTGATTACAGGCTGTTATTAAGTCTTAATGATGCTTAATGCTTTTCATGGTTGCAAATGTTTCTTCAGAATCCCTGTATATTCCCTGAAATTTCGTCCTGGTTTTTGATTGGTTAAAACGTAATACAGCTGTCCATCAGGCACCGATTCTTTTTTCTTCCACTCCCTCCTCTTTCTGATGAAAGTCGTGAAACCGAAAGTTAACGTTTGAAAATTGAGAACGGAAATTCTAAACGATTCTGTCCTGTGACATCAAAGTTTAGGCTGTAATGAAGAATCGCAGCGTTCCTGCTTCTGTTTGGAAGGTGAAGGTGGAGGCTCTGAAGGGGTTTCTTGCGTGTACTGTCGCCTGCACCTGTGTGGGCGTGATGTATATGCAGTGGACGTACATTTGGATGCTCAGGTCCGAAATGGCTGAAATAACGCGTCGTTTCAAACCTCTGGATACAGCGGTAAAGGAAGGTGGGATATGCTGCGATTCCGCCTTGTGCTACGGGGTAGGTGAGTGCTTTTGTAGGCTAAGTTACTGTTTTTACTGCTTAACGTCTGTTGCTTCACCAACACACTCTACTAATGCCCTGCTTTCTGCACTTGTATCCCAATTATTTTTGAGTATTCTCTGGAGAATATCTTATAATCTAAATATAATTATGATAATTATTCAGTGTTTTGGCATATATATTTACAGTGGGTATTACCATTACACCATGGTACAGTTTATTTAAGCACCTTGAAGTACCATCACTATGGTACATGCATGGTTATGTACCATAGTACTAATTGTGCAACTGATTTCACTTCCTCATCTGAACTGGTGACTTACAATGCATGAACCAAATAGTTAGTCAGAAAGAACAATGTTTACCAATCAACTTTAGTGTTCAAGCAATAGCAGTTTATTCGAATGTTTCAGTTGGAATGTTCTCAATCTCCTTCCCGGTAGACACTTTTAATCAAAGTAAATTTAGCTTGTTCTGGTTCTTACATTTGAAAGACCCTTCATCAGCTGGGGATCAAACCTCTAATTAAAATAACGAATTGCAGGTCAAGTACATAATGCTAAAGGCTAATAATTAAATTCAACTTACCAAAATCATGTACGGGTAACAACTATATCAGTTTTAACAGGGATGGGATAGCAATGAAGAAGACTGGGCAATGCAAAAATTATGAAACAAACATGTACAAAGTATGTTTAGCTTCAACAAGCAGAAAGTTTGTGCTGACAAAAATCTTGTGTACTTGTGTCTTGTGTAGTGATTGTTGTCTGCAAAAAAAAAAACCAAATAATCAATTTATAAAGACTGTAAGCATGGTAGTTTGACAAAGTTATGTGCACATCCTCTGTCGAATGGGGTTGGGCTTTTCCAGTAATGTAGTTGTGTTGTGTTTTGTTGCAATAGCTTGGGAAGAGTCCAGCAGAGTTCTATTTCTGAACAACAGTGTTTTCACTGGAATTACTGGCGTTGTCAAACCCATGAATGTACTCGGATGTATAGCGTGGTATTTATGACAGTTTTGTTTTTACTTTAGTACATACCAGCTACAGTATGTTGGTTTGCCAGCTGATGCCTAATGACATAAAGCAAAACCAGCGAGATTTAGTGTGTGATAATTTCTCATTTCCCATAGGCTACGTCTTGTTATAAGGTAAGCTGTTATCACAGATTCCCTGAGAGACGGACACATGCAGAGAGCAGAGGCAAGAGAGATGTGTCAAAACAAAGGAAACAAAGAAAGAGACGAGAAAGTAAGAAACGTCTCTCCTTCTCTGTTTTACACACAGACACACATTTATTTATATATCTCATGTCAATTGTCTTTTCTTTTAGCAGAGCAGCACACATTTGTCCATCTTGTTCCTGTGTCCTCACAGTCATACAGTGAGTGTAACACCCACAATGTCTAATGATAGGGAATCGTTTGGCCAGAAATGAAATGTACCCTCAAGCCTGTCCAAACATTTATGACATTCTTTAGATAGATAGACAGACAGATAGATACAGTTGCAGTTAAAAATTATTCAACCCCCAGAGACTAGTACTTTACATATGTATTTTGCATGTTCAATATAAAATATTACATTTATAAAATAAATAAATGATTCTATACCAAATTTAATATATTGTTTTTATCTTAAAGGAACACTCCAGTATTTTTGAAAATAGGCTCATTTTCCAATTCCCCTAGAGTTAAACATTTGAGTCTAATCTGGTTAAATGGTCTGTGCTAAGCTGCAGCTAAAATTGCTACCGCCAGACCTGGAGATCAGCTGAATGGATTTGAAAACTGTAAAACTCAACTGTTTAAGTCAGAAAAATAGCGTAGTGTTCCTTTAAGTTTAAGTTAATGAAATATTATTCAAGGCAGCAGTTGAGGGATTTGAATTTTGATTTTATTTTATTGCAACTGTATATAGACAGACAGACAGATGTTGTGTTTCGTTCATTTGTTTTCTGTGTTTTTTCAGATGATCATGACACCACTGTTCTGTCTTGGGCCATAGGGCAGAGCAAAGGGGAGGGGCTTCAGGTATCAGCTGATACTGTAACAGTGGAGACTAATGGTACCTACTTCATTTACAGTCAGGTTGGTCTTGACTGCTACTGACACTACTGCATAATAAAAAAACATCAGTTACTCACCTTTTGTAAGCTCAACCATACTTGCTTGATGTGTAAGTTTCAGCTTCCATTTACTCATTTTTGATATGCTTTATGTATGTTTGCTGAAAATAATAAATACATAAATACATTGATGACAATAGGCCTCAGTTCCCACTGTGCAGCATGAAACTACCTTATTTGTGGTTTATCTTTGTTACATTAGTGCCATCTGTTGGTCTGTAAAAATGACAGCCATAGAGCTCAGTTATAACTAGCGTATTTTATCAACTGAAAATGTTCTTTGATGGAGGAACTTTTTTCATAGTATATCTAATTTATTACATATTCAGCTTTTGTAAGCTTTTATAAAAATGATCACCCACTCCCTAAACACCAGCACTCGTTCACTCATGTGAGCCTCACTCACCCCTGAAAGCAAAATGGCGACATTTGCATGACTTTCTGGCATTTACAGGTGAGCAATATAACTGTGACATGTTCATTATGCACTGAGGAAAATACAGCATCTCAAATGCATTAAACATTGCTATGGTGGATTCACCATGTCCTAAGACAAGAACACATTTCGGTTTTAGGTTTTAGGACAACTTTAATGATAGGTTTTGATCCACTTCAAATGCTGACTACTGTAGTTCACTGAAAAATTACTTTGCATTTAATTTACTGACCCTTAATTCACTGTAGATGTAGAGGACTTTTTTTGGTCAGTAGAAGCGTACAGACGTTTTTAGCTGAAACCCCTGCTGTACCTTTGAGAGTCATAAAAGCATATGCAGGCAACAAACATGAAACACTCATGGTACTTGATGATTTATTTAATTCTCATGAAATTAGCTTAGGAAACACTTTATATTAACGTCCCGTTTTAAGTCATTTATAAGTGATTAGTTAATGATGAAATGTTCATCTACAAAACATTCACAAATGATTAATAAGTGATTATTATGTTTAGTTAATTAATTTACAAGTCAATTACAAGTTGGGATATGTTGAAAAGCACAAAAAAAATCTTTTTTTAATTTGATAAAGTGTGGAAAGCCTTTGTTTCATTAGGACAGACTTGTGTTCTGTGTGCAGTGTGTTGGATCTAGTGATAATGTGAACTAGTTTTACCCTCAACGGAAGCTCACATGAGGTGCACAGTGCTAAAATACTCCACGTGTTTACCATCTTTACCCAACATATCACAATTTGTAATTGACTTGTAAATTAATTAACTAAACATTAACATTACAAAAGCTTAACATTATTTACAACATGTGGACTTGCATTTTGTGAATCGCCAAGGATCTCTCTAAACATCAGGGTTTGTTCTGTTACTTGCCACAGGTACTGTATAAAGACACCACCTGGGTAATGGGTCATGTGATCACGAAGAGGCACAAGGGGGCGGAGACTAAGCTGATGAAGTGTTTAAAAAGCATGCCCAGTAACGTCAGCCAACCATCCAACACTTGCTACACTGCTGGTGAGTTATCAAGACAATAATGTTATAGAAACGAGTCAGAGTAATAAATTGATATTGTATATAAGGTACTTTTTAAAACACACTGAACATAATTCAACTTTTTAAATAATAATAATAATATGTATGTAATAATACTACAAATGGGCCAAAAATTTTTTTTTTTTTAAGAATGAGCCAAATGTTAGATACCACAGAAAAAAACTTCAAGCAACACATTCACAAGTGTTAAGAAGTCCACACAGATGAAGAGTTTAGGTTTATATATATATAAGTTACCTTATAAGATCAGATCTCTGTGTTGACCATACCATCTGCAGTAGAAGTTTTTGATCATGCAAAAATCTAGATCATTTTTGCAACATTCGCAAAATGTTTATAGTGTAATCTAAATATCTGGCTGATTATTAAGTGTGTTTCTCTCATAGGAATTTTCTTCCTAGAGTCTGGATCCACTCTTCAGCTCTCTGTTCCCCGCAAATCTGCAGAGCTCATCCTGACAGCTCACGCCACCTTCATGGGCCTCTTCAGTATATGACACAAACACATGTCATTTACATGTTTTAAAAACATGTTTATCCTCTTGTTTGCTAGTTAGTTTCCTACACAAGAATTTCATAGTTTCATGCGCAGTAACAGTAATGTTTTATGTGGTGAGTGGATGACACCTAGTGGACAATACATACACTGTACTTATATGTACAAAATATTACCATGGTACTACTATTTAGCCATAGTTTAGGCATAGTATAATAGAAATATATATATCTATATATATATTCAAATAATCTGTGAGCAATGTAAATATCATGTTATATGTATATGGTATCCTGTACCATAGTATACATACTGTGCACTGGTAATCCACTGAAACCACTGACAGATGAGTATCATTGATTATATTGTTATAATGAGGATGTGATATATTAGGAATTAAGTGGACAGCTATGTTCATGTGTTGGAAGCCAGAAAAATGAACAAGAGGAAAGATGTGAGTGACTTTGACAGGGACCAAATGGTGATGGCTAGTCTTGTGGGGTGTCCCAGTGTGCAGTGGTTAATATCAGTAAGAAGAACCAGTGATCTGATGTCATGGGCACCCAAGGCTCATTGATGTGCATGGCTAGGCTGTCTAGTCCAATCACACAAGAGAGCTGCTGAAGCTCAGTTTGCTGAAAAATCTAATGTCGGCCATAAAAGAAAGCTGTCTGAACGCATAGTCACAGACTAGTCAGAGTGCCCATGATGACCTTGGTCCACCACTAAAAGGATCTACAATCTGACATGTGAGTGTCAGAACTGAACCATGTTTTTTTTAGATCATGCGGATGGCCGGATGCGTGTGTCATTTACCTGGGGAAAGGATAGCAGCAGGGTGCACTATGGAAAAAAGGCAGGCAGACGGAGGCAGTGTTTTGGAAACATTGGGCGCTGACATTGACTACGTTTACATGCAGCCAATATCCGGGTTATGATCGGGTTAAGGTCGGTATTCGGGTTTCTGAGTT
>JAUMHP010000046.1:20904567-20940272 GCA_032361065.1 Enteromius trimaculatus
CCCACTGTCTTCCTGTAATGGGACGTTTTTTTAGGTCAACAACAACTAGGAACAATACATTTTTAACAACTGTCAATTAAACCTCACACACAGAATGGGAGGTCAGCAGATCCCCTGAGACTTTTGACTATGTGCATAATGCCTATTCCATATTTTAGTTTATTTTGGCTAAGGAACTGCACACTGACATGCCATTTCATTTATTCGTTTAGCAGATGCTTTTATCCAAAATTACTTCTAAATAAGGAGCATCACAACAGAATTATAAGAGGCAACAGTAATGTTTTGAGTATAAACTTGATTAGTACCCAAGCTACAAAGAAGAGTGGAAAAAAAGAAAAAGAGTGAACAAAATTGTTACAGGAAGTGACTTTGCTTATGATTGTAAGTACAGTAAATTAGATAAGTGTTTGTGGAGGTTGTATATTTTGTTTTGATAGCAGATCAGGTGGAGCTTGTCAGGTTGCTCCACCACCGAGGAACAGACAAGTGTGAAGGTTCTGGAAAGTGTAGCCAGTTGTAACGATCAAGCTAGATGTGCCAGCCCAGCTCTGGGTGGCACTCCAGCGCCATGTGAACTCTGTGTCTTTTTTCTCAGTTTCAATGCCTGGACTTGTTATCAATGAACTCATGTCTCCGCCCAACATGTCTGTTGTCTTGGTTTTTCATTCATGTCTCCGCCCACCTTTTCGTTGTCATGACTGCCTATTCTATCTCCGCCCCTTTGTCTTGTATTTAAGCACCTGTCTTCTGTTGTGAATTCGCTCATCATTGTTGGATGTACCGTGTCTGTAATCCCTTTGTGTAGCCATTCTCGTTTTTCCATGTTTTCTTTGTGTTTACCTGTCTGGATTATTGACCTCACCTGCTCTCGGATTCCTGCTCTCGCCTCGCCCTCTCTGGACACTGTTTGCTTATCGCCTAATTTACGCCACAAACTTTGGATTATTCTATTGCTGTTGTCTCTGATGTACCCTTTTGCCGCTGTTGACTCTGCCTGTAACTGTAATTGTGTGTGTGTAATTAAATGTCTTCTAGTTGATCTGCACGTTATCTCACGTCCCGTTTATGACACCAGTGTACGTATATACACATGTAAAATATCACATTACTTTTGAATTTACAAGAAAATATCTAAGGTGCTTTTTAAATAAGTAACACTGGTTACTTTGTTTTCCTATTTGTCCTATTTGCTAGATTTGATTAATCTAGCTGGATGTTGAAATCGTGCTGTAGAGTTGGAGTGGAAAGGACGAAAAGAAACTCAACCTTTGCCAGGTTTAGCTGCTGTTCTTTTATCCATACTGCGATATCCGCTAAGCAGCCTGAGATTTGTGCAGCTATCGTTGGTTGAAATGATAGATAGGCCTGTGTGTAAACAGTATAGCGGTGAAAGGACAAACAACATGCTTGTACGATGTGTCCCAGTCATGTAGTGTGTATAAAATAAAGGACGGGTCCAAGAACTGATCCCTGAGGAACCCTGTGACTAGTTGATGTGTACAGGATAGCTCTCCTTACCAGGCAACCCTGAAAGACCTACCTGTGAGATAAGATTCAAATCAGCAAAGAGCAGTTCCTGTCATGCCAAGTGATGAGAGGTTGGACAAAAGAATCTGATGATTCACCCTTTCAAAAGCGGCAGATATAGAACCAACATTTGTAATTAGCTTTCGCAATACGTAGGGCTTCAGTGACTGACTGTAAAATACTCTCAGTTAAATGGTCACTTCTGAAACCTGATGCCCAGTTAGTTATTCTGTGAACAAAATAATGGCATCTGTTTGAAAGCAAATGTTCAAGTGTTTTCACTTTGAATGAAAGAGACTATAAAGTGTTTAAACAGGTTTTTGAGCGCCGGGCTGCTCAAAGGCAGTGGGCAAAATGCCTGTGAAAAGAGATGTATTGATATGTGTGAGTGCTGGTAACAGTGCAGTAGAAATTGCTTGGAGAAGGTGTGAGAGGGTTGGGTCTAGAGGACAGGTAGTAAGATGGCTGGAGAGGAAAAGCTTAGATACTTCTGCCTCAGTGAGGGGAGAATAGAGTTTTAGCAGTGGATGTGGTTGGTTTAAGTTCCTGTATGCGCAGATCTGAGAACTGACTGCTGATGGTTATAAATGATCTGCGAAGAATGTAGTAAATTCATCAGCTGATAAATAGGTGGTTGGAGGTGGTGGAGTAGGACAGAATTTAATGATTTGAAGAGATTAAATGGACTGAAGTGCTGTTTATCTTGTTGTGGAAATATGAATATTTGGCAGTATGGACTTCAATCAAAGATTGATACATAATCAGGTCCAGCAGATCTTTAGATTTGCGCCATTTTCTATGTTTGAGTTTGTTCCAGTGTTTTTATGAAGAACCGGGGGTTAGAAAGGGGTGGTACGCTTAGAGGACAGAGACTGTCTAGACATGACGTTAAAGTGGAACATAAAGTGTCTGTTGCTATATTCACATCCAGAGTTGAGAAATGGGTGGGTGAGATAAGAGAGGATGACACTATAGAGGAAAGATGGGAGGAAGAAAGTGGACATAGGTTTAAAAAAAAAAAAGCTTGATGGGTTGGTGGGACACAGGTAGAAAGATGGAGATTAAATGTGATAAAGAATTGTTCAGAGATGTGTAGGGGTTTTACCAAGATATCACCTGCAAGTGTGTGTGTAAATAAAGTCAAGCTGGTTTCCTGATGTGTGAATGCTTGTAGTGGTAAGCCATTTGAGATGAAATTAAGGAGTGAGTGGAAGTTGCCCTAGACTAGAATTGACACTTGGTGGAAACATACACATATAGTTTATTGGGGTTGGAGGGCAGTAGTAAAGGTCAGCATTAAAGCTGTAAATTTGGTTGGCTACAAGTAGTCAGTGGAGTGAGACCAAGAGAGCTCTCTTTAACAGAGCCTGTAGGGAATGTTCAATTTTCAGTGGAATTTGCTGTTAATTAGATGAAGCCAGCCAACCAAACTGTCTTTCAGTTTAGAGAAAGTTCTTGCCATTTTGTATGCAATTTGCATCAAACAGTCATGGTGCTTGCTGACTGGCCTTGATAAAGCTGGAAGTCAATAAATCATTGGAACCGAGAAAGAATTAGATCTGCAAGACAAGGAAAGTGTAACTTCAGTTCATTAAGTAACACAGCAGTGACCACAGACTGTAACACAGTGGCTCTTAAAACACTGTTTAAGTGAGCAATCCGGCTGTTTAAGGAGAGCAGTTAAGAAGCCATCATAGGGATGTGAATTTGTTTGCAACAGCTCTGCAGTTCGGCCCTCCAGTGTGCTCAAGTTTTTGAAGAGTTCACAAACAGAATAAAGAAAAGATTTCCACTTGAAACAAGATGGAACCCCAGAGCATACCCACGTATTACGCAATCTTCAGAGACCAATGGCAGCTTAAAGATGTTTAACAGCTGACGCAAAGTTTTCCGTAAAGTTCGGGGGGTCTGACCCTTACTAATTAAGGGCTTGAAAAATCACCATCCACCCCCGCCACCCAAACAATGTCACAACAATGATTTGGAGGTCTAAAAAAGGCTGTATACGGAATGGATATAATTCTAAATAATGCATGAAGAATGTTTCAACTGTGTTTGCAAACAATCTTTCAGTAACCACAATAGTAAGCTTGTAAGACAAATAGACTTACAGACATAAGGTGAAAGGCTTTTTTGATGTACTTTCATCAAAAAGTGGAGCATAAAGTCTATATTATTTTATATTTTGCATTGCACTTTTGTTCCTTATGGTTTATGAATCACAGTAAACCACTTGAATGTTTTCAGTTAAGATCAGTATCAAACAATACACTGACAAACAATAAATACTGTCATTTTTTAATTAGACTGTCATATCACAAGTGTTTCACAAACCCTAGCTTTGTGTCTTCTGAAAGTGTCTTTTGTCTTTAAGATTGTCGATGCTTGTGTAATTATTAGAAACCTCAACCATTACTCCCCAAATTAAGAGACATAAATGACGTTAAACAGTCCACCCAGAAGAATGCCCTTTGTAAAATTTGCACATTGTACATGTTATTACACATGAATAACTTCATTGAATTCTGCAAGAAAGGCACACACACTTAGAGTGTTTGGCAGTAGCCCAGTCCCCTATTGTTTGTGATTTCCTGGTTTGGTGTACAGTACGGTTGAGGTTGATTGGCTGCAGATGTGAGCAGACCTGCAGTCTACACTGTAATTTTACACACACACACATTCAGAGGATTATCCATACTGGCAAACAAGTACCTACATATTTTTACACACACACAAATACTCAAATTTCTCATTACTGAACTCTCCAGCTCAAAATCCCAAATAATCCTCTCACTTTTCTTTTCTCACTGTGTCTGTTACGCTTCACTAATACTGCAACGCAGGCATTCTCTCGCTTTCTATTTTTCTGTCTCTGAAACTGAAAACTGGATTTTAAGACTTTTTTCAGCCTATTAGCTATTACAGTGTTTGAACTATATGGGTAAAAAAGAAGTTGACTTTGGTATATTTAAAAAAAATAATACTTATTACGGACAGTTGTGGGTGTAATTAGTTACAGTAATTTAATCACTTTTCTCTTGAAAAAGTAAAGTAAGGGATTACTCATATTTTTATACAATACAATAGTAGATTTAACATCAAAATGTAAATTCTAACCTTAAAATGTTTGGTTTTTATGTAACCGACCGAGAATCACAAGCAGACTTTAAAGTATTTCTGATCACAACAGAAACACGCAGAAATGTGCACCTCAAACAAATGTGTTCTTAAATTGGCTGAAATATCAGACATGTTTGATAACCTCTGTGTGGAAAGAATCAATTTGTAACTTTTATAATAAGACATGTTAATAATATCACTACTTCCAGTTGTGTATGTTTTAGATGTGTTAATCAGGAAACTGGATTGGTTTTGGATCAATGATTGTATAGGTTGGAAAAATAAAAAACAATCACGTCGCTCATGTTATGTCAGGGCAGTACTTTTCAGTTTTAGATCCAGGACATCCCAGCCAACCTCTGACTTTCTCATCTAGAAAAAAAGATCAAAATTATTGACTAAATCGTGGAGAGTATTTACAGTGTTTTTTTTTTTTTTTTTCTAAATTGCATGTGATTACTCACTACAGAAAAGTGATTTTCTGACATGCTTGATCGCAACACAAGAACATGCCCTTCCTGTTTCAAAGGGATATACATCAACACAAGAAAACAAACGGCACTCATCAAACCTCATTTAAATGGTCTTGATGGTCTTTACTACGATAATGAGATAGTGAGATAAAATAACACAAACATATAAAAAAACTTCAATTTCTGCATTTGAATTCTTTAAATCACATCCACAATCTCTTTGTTCTCCCTTTATCGTGATCTTCCTTCATCCATCACTGAAGTCCAGGGCCAGCGGACCACCCGCTGTGAGCAATGCCCATTAAAATCTCTGCGTAATGAGAATGAGATGGGCTGTTATCTTGTTAAGGCTCTGCCATAAACAGTGGGCCGAAGTCCATGCGGCTGGAGCTGTAATCTGACTGCGGGATCAATGAGGAATGCGTCTGTGTTCCTTTCTTGAGTTTATGTAAAAATTAAACTGTTTAACTGAATTTAATGAGGCTAACTTGTATTTTTGTAATAGGAAAGTGGATAATTAGACCTCTGGTGGAAGAAAGAGATTTTTGTCTCTAGAGATCCCATGAAATGGCTTAAAGATTGCGGTTTTCTTTCCTGTATTGATGTATACTATTCAGCCTCATCACTTTTATTACATTAACAACAGCCTCTTTCATAATGAATTCTCTGTTATAATTAATTGATTTGAACATCCTTTAAAACAGTGTACACTAGTACGAAATCTACAATAACATTGCATTTGTTTGCTAAAAAAAAGAATATTTATCAGAATACACATATGAATGGTGGTGAAAGTGCTTTTATAAGCCCATGGTGGCTAAGCTAGCTAAGCAATGCTAACTAGTGACTTTTATGATGCATTACATTTATCTGAAATTCAGGGTACATTTACATGACAGTGATTGTACTAAAATCCTTAGTTTTTTTCATTTTCATTTAACCATACAGCTGTTAAAAACAATCTCAGTTCACACAGACTATTAAACTATTAAAAACACAATATTCATGCTAGGCCAGGCACTTAATGCCTGCACACATACATATTCATATAGACTGAATATGTAATATGCATGATGTAAACATTTTCCCAAATTCACGCTTTTATAATTCACAGACAATAACGACACAATGATGAAACACATACACTTTGAAGTCCATTTTTAAATATTAGCATGTTTAAGCAATTCTTTTGTCTTGTACATGAATAGCCAAAACACATAAACAGTTTACAATTGTTAGTAAAAAATGTGAAAAAAAGTGTAGGGTAAGCACCTTGAAAATTACAAATGTTCTTTGATCTTGATCATGATCTTGCTTTCTCCTCGACTCCTGTATGTTCGCTGCCTGCCCTTTTGACATTCTGCCTGTGTACCTCGACGCTGATTCATGCCATCGTCCAGTGGATTTCCCACGGGATTGAGCTGGGAGGTGGCTTTACACTAGTGCATAGGATGGGTAAGGGCTCAGGGTAAAAGATCGCCCCTTTCCGCTGTTTCGCCGCGAGAAAACCACAGAGTCCATCGCCATCGGGAGCGCCGATCCTGACATCCGCGGTTGCCAGTCTGCAGTGCATTAATCCAGATTTGGACTTATGCCCCGACTCCAAGTCAGTGCACAAAATGGCTGTCACATCCGAGAAGCCAGGAGGCTATCCTCAGATGCCCAGCTCTCGCCTTGCGATTCGGCGAACTCCGCTCACCAAGGCTGTACCATATGGAGGCCATTTAGTGCCAGCTTCCCAAAAATCTGCACTGTATGAAGGTCCTTTTCGCATCCACATCAGCCAGGTGCCAGCCCCGAATCAAGGTCCTGGGAGCCGTGTTTCAAGTCATTTTCGGTTTCACGGCCAGGAGAGCCATCAGAAATCCTTGATGTTTTCAATCCGCTAGTATCGGGTCCTAGCCCCGAATCACGGTCCGATGAACCGTCAGAGATGTTGGTCTCAGTTACACGAACAGGAGAGCCGTCAGAACCTGTCTGTGGCACAGCTTTACCAGAGGTTTCCGCCAGTGGCTGCACACCCTCAGGAGAAATCAATCAATTCTCCAGGGGTCCTGCTGGTGGCAGCACAACCTCCAGACCAGGGCCGTTGGTCTGTCTGGTTCCGACCACGGAGGGTCTACAAACGGTTGCATGAGTCCCGGAGATGTTGACTTCGGTCATAGACTCTCCAGGAGTTCCGCTGGTGGCTGCACAACCTTCAGGTCCCGTTATCCGTCCCCAAGGGTTGTTGGTCTGTCTGGTCCCGACCACGGAGGGTCTACAAATGGTTGCATGACTCCCGGAGATGTTGATTTCGGTCATAGACTCTTCCGGTGTTCCGCTGATGGCTGCACAACCTCCAGGTCCCGTTATCCGTGCCCAAGGACCGTTGGTCTGTCTGGTCCCAACCACGGAGGATCTACCAATGGTTGCACGACTCCCAGAGATGTTGACTTTCGATCATAGACTCTCCAGGAGTTCCGCTGGTGGCTGCACAACCTTCAGGTCCCGTTATCCGTCCCCAAGAGTTGTTGGTCTGTCTGGTCCCGACCACGGAGGGTCTACAAATGGTTGCATGACTCCCGGAGATGTTGATTTTGGTCATAGACTCTTCAGGAGTTCCGCTGATGGCTGCACAACTTCTGAGTCAAGTCCGACCATGTCCTACCGTAATCCGACCAAGGGGACCATGGAACTTTCAACTTTTTCAGTTCAGCCCTGAACTGTCCGCGGAGGCCGCTGAACTCTCACCCTGCCCTGAACCAGGTCCAGGTGCCGTCAAACTCTCACCCGGACCTGCCTCGGCCTCCTGGTCAGTCACCCTGAACCGGACGCAGGTACACACACGGCCTTAGAGGCCACCGTTAACATATCCCTGGTCCTCTGTGCAGTCCGGTCTCCTGCTCCACCCTGACGGGCATCTCCGCCATCTGATCAGCCCAGAAGGGCGTCTCCTCTGCCCTGGTGAGCTCCTTCGCCGTCTGCTCCACCCCGGTGGGTTTCTCCGCCATCAGCTCCGCCCTGGAGGGTATCTTCGGTGTCGGCTCCATGTCCTCTTTTTCACTCCATGGGGAGCGTCTGGTAGCTGCTCCTTATGTCAGGGGCTATGTCATGTCTCCAGCCAACTCAGGATTACTCCCACGGACTCCATTTCCCAGCATGCTTCACTCCATAGACTAATCACACACACCTGGACTAATCACACACTTGGTACTCGTCACCACACCCACTCACTCATTACTCTCACACTATAAAAGCCACATTCACTATTACCCTTTGCGAAGTTTTGCGATTACATCCGAAAATTGTCCAATCCTAAGCGGTATTTTCCTTGTTTGCCATTCCATGTTTGATCTTGCTTTCTCCTCGCTGCCTGCCCTTTTAACATTCTGTCTGTGTACCTCGATGTTGATTCATGCCTCACCCTCTGTACCCTGTATGCCATTGTTTTGACCCTGTTCTGCCGACTCTGATTAAACTCTCAGCATATGGATCCGCTTGTCTCAGTCTTCTATGGGACAGGAACAATGCAGAACTTGTTAATAACTATCTCAGAACATAAAAACAGTTATGAATCATCCAGGAAACAACACAAAGTATTAAGATTTAAGGGTCTAAAAATTTCATTTTTAGAAATTCAGTTATTTATTTTTGTAGAGTATATATAAATATTTGTTATATGAAATAGCTTGTCAGGACAGAACTACGTAAAAAATAACATGCAATTTTCACAAGCTCTTTAATTTTGTTAAAATTAAACAAAGATCACAAAGCTATGGACAAAAATGAACTTTTTTAATATCTATTTCATGGTATCAGTAATAGAGAGTGCAGGAGAGAAAGAGAAAAGTGTAGGAGAGAGGGGATCAATGGGATGCAAACCACATTCAATCCTGTGTCCAACATGAGCACATAACCGCATGCTGTGCAAAAGTTTCATTGTTTATTTTCATATGATTGATTGTGTACACCCGATTGCTCCCCCATCATATCAAAACATGGCATTTTTGGCCTCCTACCTAGATGTCACTGCCAGAGGTGCATGAGGCGGGTTATTGTTTCCTTTCAATCTCAGAGCAGGAAATGTTCTCATTGTAACTTCACAGAGCGTCATTTGCGATTGTGTTTACAATTAGAGGACAGCTGAGGAAGTTTACGCATTTTTGTAAGCAAGTAACACAACGCCCAGCCACGCATGTTCAGGGTTTATGAGTAAACACACATACCAGCTCAGTTTGACAGATAATCTATAGTTAGAAACAGTCTACACTAGCCATTACACACACAAACTGGGCTGTGAGTTTGTGTGTGTGTTCAACGACCTTTGTTCCACACCAATAGCCACAGTTCTCGATTTGGGTACATCTTAAACATCTCCCCTCAATTTTATTTCAATCTTATTCTACGCAGGGAACATAGGCTCAATTATCGGATGTAATTTGCTGTAAAAACAACAAGAGGCCGAGGGGATGAGGAGAAGTGTAATAAGAAGAGGGTTAGTAGAGATGAGTGAAATGAAAGTCTCTCTTGAAGAGCTCCTTGCTGGGTTTCAGGCTTGTGTTTTGATGGGGATGTGTCTGTAAATATGAATTTGAGGACTGTAAGCAGACATGAAACTAGGAGAGTTATATATATATATAGTACATATAGCAGAATATGTCATCATTGTTATTTTATTTTTTGTTTTATATTTTTACTATTTTTTATCACCTTCTGGAGAAAAGAGGAAATAAGCGAATTTATGCTATTGTTATAGTCCTGTTTTAATGTCTCTGCAATGTTTTGCAGCTTCTAATCATACCTAACTGCTGTAGCATATCAGCAGGCAAAATGTCACAGTTACTTTAACAAATGCACTTCAGAATTTTTTTAAATCCTGATTACTTGTTGACTGTATGGACTACAGAAGCAAAGCATGTGCAAAATATCTCTATCTGTTTACCAAAGTGAATTCATCGCTGAAGAAGCAACAACAGGGTTGACGAATAGAGAGGCTCTTTTGTTGCAGCTTGAGTTAATAAACATTTGTAGCAGTTCTCTTAAAATCTGTCATAATTGGACTGGATAAACAAATACAGTTTTTTTTTTTTTGGATCACTAGATTCACTTTTGGTTTATTGTTTGTGTAACCAGCCTCACCACTTTCATTAGAAGCTTCAAGCAATCATGCTCTATTACGTTCATTCCCAAAGGATGCGAAGCTACCACAGACATTCTTTTCTTTTCTTTTTTTATCATCCTGGGGTTACAAAGCGGACCAGTCACGACTGCTGTTTGGATAACTGAGATACTGAGGTTTGTTATCACCACAGTTGTGCACGAATGTGTGCTGCACTCTTGCAAAGCATTGGCAAAAGATCCTAGAATATGTCCATGTGTTGGTGTCTGCCCCATGTCGTAACATGTATTTCATTCATTAATTTGTTCTTTTTTTCTTGTGTTTGTTCTCTCTTTTTGAGGATGTGACCATGAAGGGGAAAAACAAACATGCTTTCACCACAGGCTCACAGCAGCGGGGCGAGACATGGTGAGCGAAGATTCAACTGAAAACACACACATTCATTAAAGAGACAAACAACCCGAGACACCGCAAACACTCTTCCCCTTCGTTCCTACTCAGTCTTCAGTCCTTCCCCCTTGAGTGTGTCCGTTTCCTGAACTTTGTCCTCGACCTTTTCACAAACTCTTCAAACTGCCTCTGAGGAATGTGTTTTCTCATGTTTGGTTTGAAGTTCCCTGTTTCCCCTTTCACCCTCCGACAGAGAGCACGGAGGTGGCAGAAAAGAAATCGCGCGCACACAGTAAAATTGGACATGGGTTCCCTGTGGAGAGGCCCAGCATTTTTAGTTTACGATGGGTCAGTAGGCTGTGAGATGCTGCTGAGATGGAGGACAACTCCTGCAGGTCTCGCAAGCTTAAGGGCTGTGTGCATGCATGACCTTTTCCTACTACGTGTACAAACATTTCAACGCAACATTTCATAGATCTGTACTGGAAACAACCTCAGCCTATTGTGTTCTGTGAATAATAGTACCCTTCTTTAGTGGTAAGTCTGTGCAGCATTCATTTTTAATAAACTGCTATCAGGGTGTCAGCATGCTGTTTTAATCAAGTGTGTTAAATGAATTGATTTTAGAGTGCAATTTCTGGGTGACCTGGTGACTCACTGGATGCACACCAATCACAAGCCTTTTGTTCTGAGGACATTTCAGGCGGCTGCAGTCCTTTGTGTTTATGCATTGTTGATTCACATTTACATTTATTCATTTAGCAAACGCTTCTATCCAAAGCCACTTGCAAATGAGGCAAAATGCAAGCAATTTATTTTAAAGCAATATTAGTGGTACTGTGCATTACTATTATTCAAAGCAATAGCACAAAACTTGCAGAAGTGTAACTGCAGGGAAGCCAAAAAAAATAATGTAATGTAACATGTAACTAGACATGGCACAGCGGATTATATAGGTTCGACCCCATCCCAGCATGCACTAGAAGGTCAGTGCCAATCAGATCTTCTTCTAAACTAACTGATTGGTTGGTCTTTCTAAATTTAAAACAAATTTGTATTTAAAGAAAATAAATACCATGCCAATGACATACTAAGTAAAAAATGAACTCCTACATTAAAGGAACATGCCACTATTTTTGAAAATAGGCTCATTTTCCAACTCCCCTAGAATTAAACTGTTGAGTTTTAACAATTTTCAAATCCATTCAGCCAATCTCCAGGTCTGGCGGTTAACTGTAGCTTAGCATAGACCATTGAATCTGATTAGACCATTAGCATCTCACTCCAGAATTCCCAAAGCTTAATACTTCTGTAGTTTCATCTACCGACAAAAAAGTTGTGTTTTTTAGACTAGAACTGTCATTCTGGTGTAATAATCAAGGAACTTTGCTGTCGTACCATGGGTGCAGCAGGAGAAATGAATATTACACAGTGTATTAAAATAGCTAGAAAAAATGTTGAAACTCTTTAATATGTTTTTAGCAAGATGCTACTGGTTTAAACAGATTTAATGATCTATACTAAACTACAGCTAAAAGCGCTAACACCAGATCCGGAGATCGGCTGAATGGATTCAAAAAAGGTGAAACTTAACTGTTTAACTCTAGAGGAGTTTGAAAATGAACCTATTTTCAAAAATAGCAGCATGTTCCTGTAAAGCAAGAACAGTAAAGTCAAGATGTCAATGTGAAAAACTGATCGGAACCCATATTGCTTTCATAATCATAAAATAAATTTCAGTGGAAAATAATGTGGGCCGTGACCTACTTGTATCCATCTGGATTAGAATTGCTTCAATATGATGTAATTTTGTAGCTTAAAAACCGCAAAATAGTTCATATTTTAGAACTTGCAGTTCCATCATTCTGATGTCAATGGGGCTTTTGAATAAGTTTACATAAGTAAAAAAAAACTTATGAGAAGGTTATAGGTGCTTTGAATTTGTCTAGATGTTAACAGACCTTACTTTGTTTCTAATCAAAATTTTGCAAACTATCATAATTCAAACTTTTATGCAAAATATAAAAAAAACAACAACAACAAAGAATGAAAGATTTGTCAGATGCTTATTATATCTGGTGGTCACAGTTTGAATGAAATTTATTTTGTCTTTAAAGTAACTCACGTTTCTTGTTCATGGGGGCTGTCGTGGCCTAATGGATAGGGGGTTGGACTTGTAACCCAAAGGTCGCTGGTTCGAGTCCAAGGTTCGGCAGGGATTGTGGGGGTGGTGAGTGTGAATTCCCAGCACTCTCTCCACGTTCAATACTACGACTGAGGTGAGACCCTTGAGCAAGGCACCATTCCTTGGGAATTGCTCCCTGGGCGCCGGGTGTGTGGTGTCTCACTGCTGTGTGTGTGTGTGCGCATGTTGGATGCATTAAATGCAGAGCACAATTTCCAAGTATGGGTCACCATACCTGGCCACAAGTCACTTCACTTCAGATGTTACTTTCTGCAGTAAACCAAGAGTCAGTGAAAAAATCCTACTGGGTTTTTGTCGTAGGAGCCAGGTTATGGCAGCTCGATTGATTAGATAATAAAAAAATGAGTGGAACATGCCAGAATGGAACTGAGTGCTTGTAGGGGGCTAAAAATATTAGAGATCTGTGCCATTATCATTGTGAACAACATGCACCTATGAATTGGGCATAATAATGCCTCGAATATGCATCAAGGAAGCAAACAGGGTCCATTTTGAGTTCATGTTGAATATCAATGTGTCTCTTTTTGTTTTTATATGCAGTGTCTGAGCAAAGACAGATGTCTGTGAGAGCTCTAGTGTAGATTACAGCTATTTTCTCCATGCTGAGTGTTTTTCTCTATGGATCTGTGTATATATCTATCCATCCTTTAATAATACCATGCTAATGCCCTGCGAATATTTAGGTGCAAAGATGAATTGCAATAGTACCTCCAATATCCTTTCGTTTATAGATATATGACACATGAGGTGCTTAGAGCTATATTCTTATCAGGAAATATTGGAAGTTCAGGTATTTCTATTTTCCTAAAAGCTTTGTTCTGACAGGAAGTGAGTCAGTGTTTAACTAGAGTACCAAAGATAAAAGGGATGTTTAAAAATGTAAAACAGTCAATTAAAATATAAAATGGACTCAATTTTGCTTTAAAATTAAAATATAAAATTCATGTAACACAAAATTATTGCAGTGGTACATAACTGTGACTGATCTTTATGTTTAAAAGAAAAATAAATAATAGTAATGTTGTGTCATATGCTCAGAACATTCTACCTTTC
Source organism: Enteromius trimaculatus (assembly GCA_032361065.1). Lineage (NCBI taxonomy): Eukaryota > Metazoa > Chordata > Actinopteri > Cypriniformes > Cyprinidae > Enteromius > Enteromius trimaculatus. The sequence goes on from JAUMHP010000046.1 coordinate 20,918,441, forward strand.
ATGTCGTTTTTCTTTCTTTCTTTCTTTCCTTCATTTTTTATTATTTAATGATAACAAGTAGACAGAATAGTGAGACTAGAAGAGACTGGTGTTACATAATAATTTTCTATATAATAAATAAAAAGAAAACAAGAACATATAAAGAAATAGAGAACTCTAGTGTGAGAGGCACGTTTTAAAAAAAAAAAATATAGAAAGAAAACCAGTACATAGTATACAAATAGAATAGAGAGTGCTTTTGTTTTATTATTTTCTAATCAAGCACGCTTTAGAAATTACCACCAGATTAATTTGTTAAAATCAAGATTGTTGCATGGAATAGAGACTAAGAGCTAAACTCACTATAAGTGAATGGCTACAAGCAAAATATCTTATTTTGTGTTCAAGTTAAGGGTGAGTAAATGATGACACAGTTTTGACTGTGTTAACTGTTCATTTAAGTTCAAACTGACAATTTTGTAAATAACACCAAAAGCTAATTTCTAACTGAAATACTAAAACACCAATATACGCTCAAAGGCCTACCTGTAGCTTGAAGTGATCAGAGCAATGTTCTTTGGTTGTGTTTGTAGGAATTGCAAAGAGTGTGTGTTTAATGAGCCGTGAACTGCTTATCTGACATCAGACATGAGGCTGGAAAAAGCTCAGCTCACAGTCTATGTACCCCAGAGACTTGGGCTTTCTTTTTTCTTCAAATGCTGGCATAACGCAGAGAGCCTTGAGGGCCATCGCCCACATTGCAGAAATATGCGGATGTATCGAATATCAAAACCAAACTAAACTTAAAGGAAACATTTACCAGTTCTTCAGCATCTCATGGTCAATGGTCAGAGTATGATACCACTTCCTGACCATGTCTCAACCAATTATATAAAGCAGGGTCTGGAGCTGTTCATACAGATAGATGCAAAAAGGCTACCAGAAGATATATCTTTTTAGTGATACTTTATGTCCAATATTATATGAACACCCCATATTTGGCTATTCCAGTAATTCTTAGGTTTGGGAGAAATTTTGACTTTGGCTATTTAAGAAATTCCATTTGTTTATAAAAAACAAAACAAATCTTAATCCTGCAGAAATAAACAGCTAAAACCAACTTAGGCTGGTTAGCTGGTTTTAGTTGGGAGACCAGCCTCTTAGCTGGTTTTAGAGGGGTTTTGGCCACATTTCCAGCTTGCCAGGCCGGTCTTAATTGGTTTAAGCTGGGAGACCAGCTGGAACGATCATCTAAAACTAGCCTGACCACCATGGGAAACCAGCTAAAAGGTTTTTTTTTGTTTTTTTTTTTGAATTCTACACTTATGATAACCTTTAATGTTTTTTTTCATAGTGGCGATAGTGATGGAAGCCATGGGAGGTCCATTTGACCCACACAAAAATGAGTGTATGGATAAAAAAGACACTATGTCACAGAATTACAGTCCTGCCATTTCTAGAAACTATTGTAGATATCAAGTCTATATCCTTTGAGTTATCAATCATCTAACATCAACTCTTTGAAAACCACAGCATTGCAACACTAAAATCTGAAACTGATTTTTTTCAACCTTATGACTAGGATCCGTGATCTCACAGACATGTGACACTCTTAAGATTTCTGAACGGCTGCTAGGCACCAATAATCAATGAAATCACTTCACAGCATCTGTGCGATTGTATCTTCAGCTCAAGCTTTCAAAAAGACTGTCTGCAAGGACAGTTTGACTGAACCTGTCCTCAAAACCAGATTGCCACTTAAAAGTGAAAAGTGTGCTTTTTCATGTCTCAGAGAGACATTTCTAAACATTTCTATATTTAGCTGCTGGCTCTTTGATTGGACCATAGCGATGAGTGTGTTGCATACATAAAAGGAAGAGATTTTTTTTAAGAATGTGAAAAAGCTAGCCTTGTAGATAGAAGTAAGATACTACAGTATGTTCACATGACTAGGCCACAAAGTGTTGAAGAGTGGTAAACATTAGCTGTAGGTAGCAGCAGGAGGGTAATGGTATCCAGACTACCTGTGATGTGTCATTCTCACAGAAGATTCACATTTTCCCTCTTTTTTTTTTTTTTTTTAGCTCAATTAAGTGAGTAGCAGGGGTGCATTCTGGGTTCTTTAAAGTTGTAAGTTCCTCATTTACTACATCCAGTGTTAAATGCAAAGAAGTGTAGTTGTTTACCTGCATGTGTAGTTGTGGAGTGGCTATTTTGGTAAGCTGAAATCGTATTAAAGCTTTAAGGCTGAGCGTGGTGCTGTCAAACACTACCATATTTAGTTATTCTTTCACAATATCACATCACAAATGCATCTAATATGTGACCCTGGACAACAAAACCAGTCATAAGTGTTAATTTTCAGAAATTGAGATGAATATATGATGTGAAAGCTAAATAAATAAGCTTTCCACTGATGTATGCTTTAGATGGATAGGACAATATTTTAACGAGATACAACTATATGAAAAACTAGAATCTGAGGGTACAGAAAAATCTAAATGCTGAGAAAATCACCTTTAAAGTTGTTAGATCTTATCAATGCATATTACTAATCAAAAATTAGGTTTAAATATATTATTTAAATATATATTTTTGACTATTGCTACAAACATACCCCAGCGACTTAAGACAGGGTCACATATATATGTGAGATTGACCCTTGTGGGGAAAAAGTGCTGACTTTTATTAAATGCTTGTTATGGTTCATCTAGAAGCCTTACTGTTTTGATGTAGGTTTTTTTCATTAAAAATGAAAATAAAGAGTTGGAGAAAAAAAAAATGCATACTTGTGTAATGGCTTCTGACATTTCTGTGAAAGATCACACTAGAAGCCTTACTGTTTTGATGCTAGAAGGAACATTTTCTAAGCAAGACAGAGATAATGAAGCAGAGGGAATCTGCAGAATCTTGTCTTTGCAAACTGTTTTATATGATTTTCCATATGCTCGACCCCAAGCAGAAACAATAGGTGCATCACAGGCCACCACTGTTTAATAATTTCTGACTGCAGTCTATATTTCCTCATTATAACATTAACACAAAGAGGACTCAGTTCATCACATGTTAGCACAAGATCATCACATGTTTTCTCTTAATGGCAGCACACACACTTAAATATGTGACTTTAATAGTAGAATAACTTATTAATATAAATGGTTGCATTCATATTTATATTCATTTTAATTAATTTTCCGATTAATAACAATCTTCCTCACTTGAAGCTCAAACCTCAGAAGTTTATTTTTTAAAACTGTGCTTGTCGATGATTGTTTTTAACACTCAGTGCACTTTATAATAAATGTTTAGGCTACTTTAAAGAACATTTTAAATTATGTTTTTTATTAATCTGTGCTCTAAAGAAATTGACATTCAATAAATACATTATGTTCGAGTTTCATTAGAAACATATTCTAGTATATTCTAGTTTATTATAAATGTTTGTTAGGTCAGCAGTAGTAGACAATAGAAGTAAGTATAAAGCTTCTTTTAGTATACTACTTTTAAAATATATTATTTCTGTCATAAGTACTCTTTTGATTATTATTTTTATTTTTTTAATGTCAATCTCATAGTGGTTATTAATGGCTTTGATCCTTATTATTAAAATGCTTTTGTGAATTTTCTGACACTCAGATGCCATTTGCAGATTATATAGAAACCACACTGACTCACTGGAAAAACGTGACTCTAACGACATTTTTGCAAACCACCAAAGAAGTACCTATACATGCAATTCACTACAGTTTGCATCTGAAATGAACACTAGAGGCGGTAAAACACCAAACCCTAACCTTTATTTCTTTTCAAATGACAATTACAAATATAGGCGGGGAGTATAAGACTGTGCGAGGATTTTACAGTGATTTGTGATTACAGAGACAACTAATAAAACACTTGTAAAAAGCTAAAATGGCACAGCTGCTTCAGCAAATGCATTTTTATCTCATATTTGCGTTTGTTAACACTATCGGTTAAATTTTGCATAGGTGGTAATTTATTTTCAAATGCAATTAACCTTTTAGCAACACTGACTGGACATTTTACCTTTAAAGTGTCACAAAATGTAAAAACACATTTCATCGTTTTGCAGAAATGTCGCCACAGGCAGTTTTTCCAGTGAGTCTTAGGTTGACAGAAATGAATGGGTAACATCATTAACCGAACCATAGGTGTTTCAAATCTGTGACTACAAAATGCTGGTTGCAGGATAATATATGAGTGTACCAAGGAGAAGATGCCTGAGAAAAAAAGCTTTTATGTGGAAATAGTCTGTACTAATGTTTTCAATAACATCAATTTTATAAAGATCTTTTATAGAATATATTTGCTGAGAGCATTTATAGGGTTTTTGTAACAGGTAGGGTTTAGTGACAACACCTACTCGCCGTCTCCATACAGAACTCAGTCTGGCAAACTACATGTAAATTATGAAAACTGTCCTGTAATCATTTAATATTTGAATAATTCCATCTATTTGGGTAATTATTTATTATCTACAGCTCCATTACACCCACCCACCTTTTGTTGGCAGGATTATACCTTTTTTAATAAAAACATATTAGAATTTTTTACCGATTTTAATATTTCACACATAAAAATGAGGCGACTTCATTTGGCTTCCCATGTAGCTTGTACTGTGGTCCAATATTTTTAAAAGACAAAATTAAGTACATGTTAGTTATGGTAAATTAGGATAAGTATATGGGCGTTTGACAGAAATATACTGTACAAGTAATGAGCTGATGTAGAGTAAAAAGAAAGAAAGGGAGACCTTCTGTCTCACTGGACTGCCAGCGAACGGCTAAGAAAATGTTTTCACTAGCGAAGAAAAATACCTCATTTGACTAATAGAAAATAACGTCTGCAGAAGCTATTTTTGACTGGAACTCAACGGCGTTGTTTTGAAGGTCGTTTCTCGGCGATATGTGAGAAGTTGGCCGTGAAATGAATGAGGTGACATTGAGGAGCATAAAATGGCTTTATTCATTTATCTGCTATTAGAGAAACACGAGTTGTTTTGTTTCATAACCCTCACAATTTGAAACTAGCTGTTGAGTCAGCGCTGTGGGAATGTTTGGAAAAGCACAAATTAATTAGGAGGAACATAACAGGCAGGGGAAAGACACAAAGAAAAGAAAAAACTTAAAAATTAATAATAATTGAATTGAATTGAACAGAGCAAACAAAAACTTCTGTTTACTTTTCCAAAGGCCCATGTAATCTGGCATGTGTCTTCTCTAGAATTTCAGAATAGATCTCGAGAACATCTCAAGCTGTGCTCAGATTTATTGAGGTACTCATTTCTCATCAAATTCTTCCAAGACCAAATGATCTCAGCTGCATCATCAGCATTCATTTCTGTTTCATTAAAAAATCTTACCTTAGCAATTGTTGCCATCTATCTTCTCAGCATACCTGGGTATATTACTTACAAACTGTAGCCTGTTACTGGTTACAGATTACATGATGGAAACTATAGTTTTCTTCTAACATTTACCACCCTGGTGAGAATATGTAACTTGTAAAAAACTAACGGTAATCTGATTATAAGCATCTAAATACAAGTACTTAATGGAATAGTTTACCCAAAAATGAAAATCCTGCCATCATTTACTCACCCTGTATGAATTTCTTTGTTTTGCCGAACACAAAGGAAGATGTTTAAAAAGAAGTTTATATACTGGCTGTTTTGGTCAACTTGGATATGTTTTCTTACAGGTCCACAATAGAATTTTAAAGAAAAAAAAACACACACTGCAAAAAATGCTTTCTAAGACTTTTTTTTTTGGCTTATTTCCAGCCAAAATATCTAAAAAGTCTCAAATCAAGAAGGATTTTCTAGACAAGAAACAATTACTGTCTTGAAAAACAAGCTAAAATTAAGAGAATTTTTACTTGAAAACAAGCAAAATAATCTTGTTTTCTGATTGAAATAAGAATATTTTGCTTAACCCATTGTCAGATTATTTTGCTTGTTCTAAGCACAAAGTTACTTAATTTTAGCTTATTTTTTTCTAAAAACAAAACAGTAAGTTTTTCTTGTCTAGAAAATTCTTCTTGATTTCAGAATTTTTTTTATATTTTGGCTGGAAATAAGATTTAAAAATCTAGTCTTAGAAAGCATTTTTTGCAGTGCAGGAAAGCACCACTAATATTTTCTTATTGTATGTGAACATACTGTCTTTCCATATTTTTAATTCTCTTAAGAAATTGATTGAAAAAGTCTGAGATAAGTTGATACTTCAGTGATGTATGTGAGAAATGAATCCTCCACACTAAATAAGCACAGTATTCGCCCACACACATGCAAGCGCGTGCACACACACAAATCCCAACAGGGATTTGGGTTTATTGGTATGAGGGGCTTCAATTAGATAAACAAAGATGAAGTCATTGCAGTCAATTACTGTAATCATCTACTGGAGCGTTCCAAAGGGAACACATGAGGCTGGAGAGGGAGGAGGAAACGACAGAGTCAGAGGAAATGAGGAAGAAAGCGAGGAGAGGGAAGCCTGCAAGAATAATATGTCTAATATGAGTCATGTTTTTTACACAGACAATTTGAGATGAAACATTGGCAATTCCCAATGGCGTTCAAAAAGTTGGGACTTTTGAAAAAGAAATGTATAATTTTATTCAGTGAAGGTGAATTGAATTGAACAAAAGACATTTATGTTTCACAAGGTTTCTGTTTCAAACTAAAAAAGTTTTTTTTCAGCTTCCTGTTCGTAAAAGAATCCTGAAACAAGACTCCAATGTATGTTTTCAATATTTATAGCACAAGAAATGTTTCTTGAGAGGCAAAAAAAAGTAGTCTTTTACTGTAGATGTATTCTACGGCAGGGGAAATAGCAACAAGTGATGTTATTGGGGGCCAAATCCAAAGTAAAAGTGTAGTAGACAGCTGAGAAAGTCATCCTGGCACTAATGCTAACATGATGATGATGTTGCCAGTATATGTGAAAGTAAGTATCCGTAAAGGAAATGATTCCAAATGCGAGTTGAATGCAGAATGAAGATCGTCAGAACGCTCAAGTAAACACATACACACACAGAGACACAGACAAAGAGAGAGAGAGAGACACACAAACACACACAGCTGCTGATGGAAGGGTAGGGCTTATAAAATCTCCGGGAGTGAACCAAAGCCTCATACATAAATAACTGCACAATATTTATCTTGGCTTATTATTCATGAGAAAGAAGTGATTGAAGCGAAACCATTAACACACTCTCACATTCTCTCTCTTAAACACAAACACATACACAAACTAAACAAAATCTGTATCTGTACCATATGGCCATATACACGCTTTCTGTGGATGGCGGCACATCTCCACATTCTTCCACCACACTGTGATTCACATTTATGAAAATAAACAATTCATAAATAAAGTGACTTGAAGATAAGTGTCCAGTACTCCCTTTTTTCCCAGTTTCTCATTGCATGCAGTAAAATCGCAATAAGAATACAAAAATTTGTCCATTTAATTAAAACAAACCTATAGGGTTATTACGCTCTAAATTGAAACTCTGTTATTATTTACTCACTGCTCATCTTTGAAACACAAATTAAGATTTTTTTTTTTCATGAAACCGGAAATGTTTCTGTACCTCCATTAAAAAAACAAGGTGACCAAATTTTAGAAATCCTAAAAGGGTCATAGAATAAATCCATATGAATCAAACAGTTGAATGAAATCTATTTATCGATCATATCTCTTCATAAGACTTGGATTAACCCACTCAGTTCATAGAGAATCATTTAATGATGCTTTTAAGACCTTTTTAGATATTTTTAGAATTCAATGGAAGGTACATAAAACTCTCAGGTTTCATTAAAATATCTTAATTTGTGTTTTAAAGATTAACCAGAGTCTTATGACTTTGGATCGACATGAGTAAACGATGTTCATTTTTGGGTGAACTATTTAATTAATCTGAAATTTAGAGAGGAGAAACAGTCAAAGAAAACAATGTTTCAGGCTCAGTACTTGAACCCCCTAGTGAGAGACAGAAAGGTCAACTATGTGCCCCAATACAGATATGAGGGTGAATGAGATTGTTAAGGGAATGTGTGTGTCAGGGGCAATAGACTGAATCCAGTGACATATTAACATTTGGAGATGAAAGAGGAAAAGGCCCTCAGAGGAAGTGGCAGCAGGATAATGGTGCAGTGGAGAAAAAGCTAAATTCTTCCTCATTCTTCCACCAGCTCTGTCTCAACAGGGGAAGAATGCAATTACTGCGGTGAGCTGCCATCCCCAACCTGGGCCAGTGTCCTCTGGGATTCTCACACACACACTCAACAACAAGTGATACGGAAGTATTAGAGGAATGCAGGTGTTCAAAAGCAATGGCAGCTAAAGAATTTGCTGCTTCTTCTGCCCTAATATGTCAATATGTCAACCAAGTCATTTAGTCCCTGGACCTCTGTGCTTTAAAGGCCACTACAGCTGGGCAGCAGGACATGTTGTGAATGTTGCATTCAACATATTCTCACACTCGTCACATTTTGATGCTTGGTCACTTTTTGAAGCTCAAGGTACCCCTTTTTAGTCACTTTTCAACGTGAAGGGTCCTCCATTGTTTTCAGTTGTTTGGCTTAAAGTAATGGTTTGCATGCATATATAAATTTGTTATCAAATGCATTATGTTATCAAATGTTGATGTTATCAAATTAATTATGCATTTATGCATATGCAAGAGTTTGTGGTTATTTCACGCAATTCTGTGAGATCAGGTTGCATTTGTAAGTCACTTTGGATAAACATGTCTGCAATATACATGTAAATATGTCTTAAAAATAAAAATCTTGGTGTTTCTGGTTCCCTGTCGACACTTCACTTGTACTACATCTGCTAAGACGCTATGGGAAAAACTGCTTTTTTCCTCCTAACTGAAGCCCATTTAACACGCAGTGAAACTGCACAGCCATTGGTTGTGCAGTAGTAAACCAATCAGCTGGCTGCCATGCCACCCCTTTCGAGTGGTTTATCCTCCTCGGCTGTCAGAGCAAAAGGAATAATTAAGCAGTCGGTTTAAGGGCTCGTTTCCGAGCGGCACGATCCTTCTAAGCGGTCTGAAAAAAGGGCGCGAGCGGACAGGCTGCTTTACAATCTAACCGCGCACGCTCGCTGACTCTCTCAAGCCCTCATGTTCTCCCCTCCCAGGTGAGAACTACATTCGCTGTTGAGATTGAGAATATTTAAGTGAATTATGCAGACACAGTCCGCCTCCTCAGAGTGTGTATCATGTGAGGATTAGTGCACCTTGTTGCCGAGCTGCACGATCCTAATAAGTCATCTCAATTGGACGTTGTCACAGACAGCTCGCAACACATATCCTCGCCAAACTGAACAAGGGCGCGGACATGCTGTCAGCTGCCCAGCTCATTTTACAAAAGGAAATGGACGCGCTGGTCCACAACTGGCCCAGCCTCCTCCTCTATGCTTTCCCGCGATTGTGCTGCTCTCCCAGATCATCAGTCGTGGCAGAAGGTCACAGAGTCCTCCTGGTTGCCCCCCTCTGGCGGAACCAGCCGTGGATTGCGGAGCTGTGCACAATGCTGACGCAGCCCCGCGGCCCATTCCCCTGAGACGAGACCTTCTCTCTCAGGCAGAGGGCTCAATCTGGTACCCACAGCCCAGTCTGTGGGCCCTACATGTTTGGCAGCTCGATGGGAGCCTATCTGCCTCCCCGAGCGTGCACTAGACACCATTTCTCATGCTAGAGCCCGTCTACAAGACATGCTTAATCTTGAAATGGTCAGTTTTTTTCGAGGTGGTGCGTGGAGCGCAATGAAAACCCCTCATCATGCCAGATATCTCTGATTCTAGCCTTTCTGCAACACCTGCTTGACAGGGGTCGCACCCCATCCACCCTTATGGCTTATGTGGCGGCCATAGCAGCCCACCACAACCTTATAGCAGGCCAGACTGTGGGCAAAGATATTCTTATTATCCATTTTCTAAGAGGAGCTAGACGGCTCAGGCCCTTTCGCTCTCGCTCCATCCCCACGTGGGACCTGCCAACCGTGCTAGAAGTGCACCCTTTGAACCTCTGCAAACGGCTACTGTGAGAACGCTGACGCTGAAAACTGTTCTGCTGCTGGCTTTAGCATCAGTCAAGCGAATAGGCGATCTGCAAGCGCTGTCTGTTAGACTAATGTCATCCTGAAACCAAGGCTCGGTTATATACCAAAGGTGCTCTCCACTCCGTTCAGAGCGCAGGTGGTATCTCGTTCGGCACTACCTCCATACGCTAAGCCGCGAGCTTAGGCTTACAGGCCTTAATGCTAAGGACGATATGAATACATTATGCGGGGCATTATTCTCTGCATGCTTATGTGACTGTACGGCTTGGCTTTCGCCTGTGCTCACTGTCATTGGCTATCGTTCTTCGCCTACAGCGCAGCGTGTGTATACTGTTCCCATAGTGTCTTAGCAGACGCAGTACGAATGAAGTGTCGACAGGGAACGAATGGGTTACTTACTTAGCACAGGTTACCTAAGACACAGTAACGAGTACTGCATTCCTTGCTGCGCTGTAAGTGACCGTCTCTTCAGTCGAAGTAACTAGAAGTCCTGTGGCGGTTCAGCCACTAAATATAGACGCATGGTTTGAAAAAAATAAAACAAAAATAAAACTATATTTACTTGTTCTATAATTTTTCTTACTATAACTTCGATAACATGGTTTCATTGGTGGAGCTTGTAATTGGCCACAAAACTATACCTTATTGTAAAGTTCTATTTAAATTTATATCTTTAGCAGATGTGTTCTTTCCAAAATGTCTTATTATAAAGGGAACAAATCACTGTTCTGGCCAATACAAAGACTAGCAGCTGAATAAACACAACGCCCATAAGATGCATGTTAATAACAGAAGAGCTTTACAACTGCAGGTACAACAAGAAGTTCAATGAAATTCATCTGCTAAGTATAGACTCTTGAACAGAATGTTTTCAAAAGGGGTTTGATATTAATAATAACCAAAAGAAAATTATAAATAACCTTTTGTGCATTAAAAAGAATTTTTATGGAATGTTAACAAAGAGCATTTATTTTTACACCATTCCATAAATCAAGTAAACAATGTGAGATGAGAACTGTAACCTACACTAATAAATTAGCAATCAAACTAGAATGCAACTTTTTATGTAAAAAAAAACAACACTTAAACAGAAGCAGCCTAGACATACTTTGTAGGATTCATGCCATAGGTTTTATAAGCTCACATTTGAAAAAGAATTTCCTTTAGTTTTTAGGCAGTGAGCTGGGTTTTGTGAGTTAAGATAAACCTGGTTTCTATTACTGTGGAAAAAGAGAACAGGGTAAAGGAGAGGACACAATTACACACACAAACGGTGTCTTGGGGGCCCCAATAAGCCTGCAAAGGTCAAAATATCCATAATTCACTTTGCGCAAAACACATCTGTGAGAAAATAGTGAGATTGTGACTTCCCCAGGCATCGCTGATCAGCGCCGGTCATTTATACTGTACACTCATCCAGATAACACATAGCCAAACGTCTAAGCTGGAAGAAATGTCTTCCCCCGCATAACACACTCCCTACAGAAATGTGTTTAAAGAAACACAGAAAATGTCTGTAGCTAAAGACCAATTTTTCCCCATAGGTTCAAAAACCTAAATGACAAAACCCCCAATTGGGAATGTCCACTTGCATAAATGCATAAATGCCACAAAGTTATTTTTTATTTAATTTTTTTCTTTTTAGTCCTAAACATAAACTATAAGAAACAATTAGTAGAAAAACAGACATGGTACTTACCTGTAATTTTCTTTGAAGGAAATAAGGAATATCCCTGTGTTATTTACTGTAATTTAAGTACGGGTAAAATCCAGAAACGTGGTTGGGAACCACTGTTCTAAAGCAGTATGTTTTGTTTTAAAAATGTAAAAATGGTAGGCCTATGTGCTCACTTTAGTTTGTGATAACCATTAAAGTGGGCATCATACACTTGCTGACACTGTAAATAGCTACACTTGAAAAACTAAGGGTACATTTACACAACAACTAAAAGGTTTTTCCTTTAAGGGTGACACAGATATACAAAAAGCAGTATTTTGCCAGGCCAGTAGTTGGCGATGTCACTTTGTAAGAAACATTATGTGCATATTAGTCTCATCTTCAGACATCACACCCATGCACCATTGGCTAAATGTCTGATCAATATGTCACAAAAAAAGTGGAAACATTTTAGGAGTTTCAAAGTCGTTATTGGATTGGTTGAATTATACAGGATTTCCGGTAGATGTGTTTGTCGAGTTCTGCCTGGAAACAATGATGCTATGATGTCAAACCCCCTCACAAAAGAAGAAATTTACAAATGTGACGAGGATGAGCACCTATCTGAAGCAACTAAATACTGGATTTTTAAAAGTATGTGAAATATTTAAAGTTCATGGCATAGAATCTTTAAAATTCATCTGAGAGCTTTTCACACGGGTCTGTTATGTGGAAAATTTTTCACGCCCTGAAACGTGACACTAAATGAAAAAAACTGTGATTGGTTGTTTGACATGTTGGTCAAACAGCCTCATGGGTGGGTCTTGACCAAAGAAAGTCGTCAGTCTGAAGGACTGGCTATTCAAGACTATGTGCCCACAGACTGAATAAGGCATACGCATTTCACAAATTTGCAGCATGGTAGCTTACAAAGAGATGACAGTGGTATCATTTTCAAAATTTGCTTGCGTCATTTAAAGTTTGCTGTTGCCAAAACCCATAAAAAGGTTTCCATTTTAATTAAAAATGGTGTGCGGTTAACACCCCCCAATTACCCGAGGATCACACAATGCCACACTTTGAAGTCATTCCGACCACAAAAAAAAACTCACTCGGAAACATGAATTCTTGCAAATGAAACTGATTTCTAAAATTGGCTCAAAATTGTGAAACATGTTTGATATACATGATGCACTAACTCTGACTTTCAGCAATTAGTCTTGGCCTTAATCATGCAGAGTATTCTAGCCTTAAGTGTGTTTTGTAATATATTTGAATTTTAGCCGTTCACTTGGAAAGCATGGATCAAGAGAGAGAGAGAGAGAAATTGAGTGTGGTTAAAGCCTTGCTATGGATAACAGTAATCTCATCTCATGGGGAGTGTGACATGGCTCTCGTATAAATGGGTTAAAAAAACAGCAACACACAAACACATGCAATCTCACAATCCCTGTGATCTACATAGCACACGCATACACACAAGTGCAGTCTGAACTCAAATCACACTCACCGCACACACTTATACAAACACAACACAAACGGCACTTACTGAAAGACAAACAGTCACATTGCAACCAGATGTTGGGAAAAATCAAAACCAAATGATCCGTCGTTGAATGTATAGTATGTGTGCACACAAACGTATGGAAACTCACAAATGTACAAGACCCAGATCTACATGTCGTCAGTTATGAGTTAGCATGTGTTACTGCTTAATGAATAATAAATAGACAGACAGATCACATCGTGATCAAATTAACTCACGAGACAATGGCCAGTATTTCAACTCATTATATTAATCAGCGTTTCACTGATTACATGTCTATCACTAAACACCCCTGTTTGTAATTGCATTTATCAAGTTATGCTTTTATCCCAGATTAATTCCAAATAAAACAATTTTCTGTTTCTTTTTACAATTCTTTCTTCACATGACCCTTGGCAAAGTCAATTTGTCTTCGCTGAAGTCATTTTAAAGGACCAAAACATGATAGTAAATCAACTTTAATAAGACGTTCTGGCTGCATGGCGGTTATTTGCGTTAGGGTTAGCTTTTCAAAGAGGAGTTTAGGCGCTTGGTCAGCAGTGGTCAATTTGCGGTTAGTGTTGGGGAGTTTAGGAATTTATGGTAAACAAGGTTCTGACAAGAATAATTGTAAACAAAGAACAGAAAGGATGAGGTGCTACAGAAAAAGAAAGAACTGAGGGGAAAGCATGACTTTTTCCAGCAGCCTTGGTTCCAGATTTTCTTTATTTTCTTAATTCATTTTGTCGATAGGGATTTTTAACAATTTCTCAATAAAAAGTCAGCCAGCTCCAGGATGAATCATTACATTACTAAAAGGGAAACGTTTTTGGAAATGCAATAAAATACAAAGGAACATTTAACTATGTAACTTTTTATCAATATTATTATATAGCCTATAATGCCAAAATGTGACAGATCGAGTGCAAACCCCCATCTTCCAAACTTTGTCTTTAGCCAAATACACTTTAATAACCGTTAATGATTAATTTTACTGAGCTATGAGAACGGAAATTGCACACGTACATCACTTGTTCTCGCGTGTCATACACGGAGAAAAGTAGCTCCGGTTGCGAGTAGCTTGAAGATTATAATTTGTTGTCACAACGAACGAGGACAGTTGACCATGGATCAGTTCTCAAGAGAATTAACGGCTGTAAAAACACAAGGGAAAACGTCATTTATTTGTTCATACGCTGTAATATGATGCCCAGAATCTTTGTAGAATACTGCATCGAATCACATTCATCCGCTGGGACACGGAGAAGAGCTGAAGCACAACCAAAATAATGTTCTTCCGCGTTTTGTTTTTCTTTTTTTTTACCACTAGAGGACCAACAGTTACATAGGCTAGTGCAGCTCTTTTTACCAACTTTGAGGGGAAAAAAACACAAAATAATAATAATAAAAAAGACTGATTAACATTGGCGTTCGGCGTGCATTCTTATGAATTTGATACAGTGATAATGTATCATAAATGCTTATCAACTCGATAATCTTAATCTGATAAAACCTAAACCAGAACATATTTTATTGTAATATTTAATATAATATTGTGAAATATTTTAAACCCTTTACAATTAGGTTTCATTGTTTACATTATTAAATGGTTTGCTAACCCAGACTAACAAAGAGATTTACAAAATTTTGTTGAGTTATATAAAATACAGTTTATTTTGTTCACTGTGTATTAACTAACGTTGAGAAACAATAGTATTAAAATGACCCTAAGATTAATAAATGCTGTAGGCCTGTTGTTTTTTATCTAGCTCATGTTTACGAACGTTTGTAACACAATGCTAACAATTAAAACATAAGCATTGATATCCCAGAAAATACCATTAGAAGCAAAAGATCTGTCATGTTAAAGCTTCTTGAGAACATTTTTGACAAGTTACACAAACAAAACACTTGGAAACAGCAGACATACTCGCTTAAGCTTTGTGATAATTATTTCTCTGACTCAACCAATCATGTTAATGTGTCTAATTAATTGGGGACAAACTACTTAATGATGAACAGGTGATAGGCAAAAAAGAGGGTGCTTTCTGTTAATAAAACAGACACACAAGAGAATTGTATTTTTGTTGCAGTGATTTAAGTTTGTTTTACATTTATTGATCTCACATTTGTTTTTGAAATGCCTCCCAAAAAAGCTTCTGCAGAGCCAACTGCTGTAGTCACAAAGGATTCTGAGAATGAAACCACTGAAACAAAAACAGGTTTGTGAGTTTCATGAGCTTTGCCTAGTCCTGTGTTAGTTCTTGTATGTTCCTATTAAAATTTGTGGTAGTAGTTTGACTTCAGTTTCTTTTTTTATGACTTGTTTAAACCTTTTGTTCTAGATGTTTCTGAAAACTCAACCAGTAAGGCTGCTGGACGGAAAGTACCTACACACCCGTCAACAATGGAGATGGTGAAAGAAGCTCTGAAAGAGCTGGACTCCAGAAAGGGTGTTTCGGCCCAGGCCATCCGGGGTTACATAAAAGAAAAATACACAACTGTAGATGAGACAAGATTGAAGTTTATGGTGCGTCGAGCCCTGAACAAAGGCTTAGAGACTAGTGCGTTTGTGAGACCTGCAAATTCTGGGACGACAACAACAGGGGCCCAAGGACGCTTCCGGGTAACTCAGTCTCTTGCATCTTGTATCAGAATCGTTGTTAGGGTTTCTAATATACCAAAATTCCTGATGACCGTCACCATGTCTTATTTCAGATTGCTGCTAAGACCAAAGCAAAGGAGGCCAAGGTGCAAACCAAGGAAAATGCAGATCCCAATGAACAAACGGCACCTAAACCTAAGAAACCTAAGGCAACTAAATCCAAGGGTGAAGGTGAACTTCAGTTTGCACACCCGTCTCTTAATCGTAGGATTTACTTTAAAACCACTCCCTTGCATATTGCTAGTATGCTTCTCTAATTAGTAAGTTGTAAGTAGTGCATTTTCATTTAAATATAAAATGAGGTAGGAGGACTGAAATGCAACTTAATAGTGACGAAGTGGAAAAACTTAAACGGACCAATCATTATGCTTAAACTTTTTTTTTTGTGTGTGTGTGTGTAAATGGGTATTAGAAAAAGCCTTTGTTCATTATTTGTAAATCTAGTCTGTACATAGTTCTGGCAGTTATTTGTGAGTGCTTCAGTCTTGGAAGATTAAGGATAACCATGCATTTTGGTAATATTGTTTTTCTATGTTTTGTTGTATTTTCCATTTCTCCAAGGAGCAAGCAAAGAAAAGAAGCCCGCAAAGAAAAAGGAGGCCGCAGACGTGAGTTGTCTTATTTTCACTTTCTAGCAGACACTCAGCTGTGAAGTCTGAACACTCTCCCACCCCCCCTTTCTATCCTTCCTCCCGTTTTCTTAGGATGCTAAGCCTAAGACGCCTGAGAGAGATGGCACTGCCTCAAAGGTGGCCCCTGCTAAGAAGCCAAAGGCGAAGAATGCTGCAGGGGAGGGTGGAACTGAGCCCAAACCGAGCAAAGCTAAAAAAGCCTCTAAAGCATCAAAAGGAGTTGAGGAACCAGCAGCTAAGAAAGCCGGAAAGAAAACTGCAGCAAAAGCAGAGGAGGGTGAATCAGGAGAGAAGGGCGCCGCAGCCGCTACTAAAGCCCCAGGGAGACGAGGAAAGAAGTGATGCAAGGGCCCAAATGAGATTTTAACTCCCTGCGTTGTTTTATCTGTGCACTTACTTCCCAAATAAAGCTTTTTACATCTTTTCAAGAAAACGTTCATGAATTTGGTGGGAGAGGGGCAGTGTTCTAAAGCTCTTGAGAAGGTATACTATGTCATGGTGTGAACAAATCTGAAGCTTGACTAAACCAGCATCTAGTTTTTCAGAATTGTAGTACAACTTGAACTTATTATAATATTAACAGAAATGCTACTAAATGCTAGGTTGTTTCAACCCAACTTTGGGTCAAATATGGGTTAACTTTTTGGTTCAATTATCAACAACTTTAACCCAACAGCTAGGTTAGTCCATATTTCACCCAAAGCAGAAACAACCCTTGTTTCATACTTAGTTTAATTTTTTGTTTTTAAAGATTTGTACAAATGTATTGGTGCTTATGCTGAAGTCATGTGACCATGGTGTAGTTTGTAGCATGTTTAGCTTTTAACTTTGAGTTTTAGCTTCAAAGTTAATTTGTGAAGATTATCATGATGAAAAATTTGTTCCAATTAATGAACAGACCTTACAAATTAAAAAGCCAATAGGAAAATCCTATTGGAATTTTGTAAAGATTACCAGGGTGATGTGAACTTCTGAAGTGGCCTTCAAAAATACATCACTGCACCTCTGTAGTCTTATCTGAGGGTGTCCTTGCGTTTGTTTGAGGGTGCTTAACAACCCTGCATACTGTTTCACTTTACTCAACAGGGATGTGTGTGTTGATGTCTTTATGCTATCTTTACAAGGATGAAAAGTATTTAGTCTGACTAAAGCTGATCCTGTATCAGAGTTTAAAACCAGCCCCCCACCCAGGTTAAGCAGGGCAGGGCTCTGACCAGTCAAGACAATCCCATTAAGACTTGCTGATCTGCAGGAAAGACACCCAGATCAGAGGTCAGCTGACAATGGCATTCTTCACTACGGGACTGAGACCGTGTGTGAAGCTTTAGCCCCTTGAGGGAAGTTTAATAAGACAATCTTAACTGTGCAGTTTCCACCGAGCTCGGGTCCCCGAGGGCCTGCAGAAGCCTGGGGCCCGAAATCCCTCTCATTAGCGTACGGATGCCGGCCAGGTGAAATTACTGAAGAGTGGAACGGTGGGGAAGTAGAGGGAAAACAGACTGAATTACCACAGGTGGACAGAGGGAGGACAGGAAAACAGATTGACGAGGTGGATGTGTGGACATGGAAGACGGATTGAGGAAGTGAAAACAAATGGAGTGATATGAAAGAGGACAAATAGACTGGGCTTTAAAGCAAAGATAGACTGATTGAAAGAATGATAGAGGTCGGCAAACACTAAACCGTACACAGACTGAGGGAGGCATGGACAGATTGATGGAGAGCAGGAAAGATAACCTTAGGCTGAGAGTGAAGTGAAACAGCTGAGCGTGGCCTGCTCTTTCTGACGGGGTTTGGATTCTTCCTGGTTGTGATGAGCTACTGTGAGTTGTGACATGACCGTAACCTCCATAGACAGTGAGGACAAAAAGTAGTCCGCAAAGATATTAGTAGTAAGCATAAGATATTCTTTTGTTTACACAGAACTGGTTAAAGCTGCTGTACAAGTGTTTCTAATACAATGGCTCAGGGTGTGATGGTAAAAAGTGTCCATGGGAAAAACATTCATTGTATGTGTAATTCATAACTGATTGTGATGAGAAATAACAGTTGTATTTTTCAGTTGAGTTTTCAGCATAGGCGTATAAGAAAGAGTGTGAGTATTCTTTTAAAATATATACATAACATAATATGAAAATATTTGCAAAGTGGATTACAGTAAATTCTAGGTTTTATTTTAATTCCTCATGATCCCTTTAAATCTCTTAAATACTTGGTTTGGTCATGTTCAAAGCATGGTTATGGCCTTAGGTTGTGAATATGAATTTCATATAGCAGCATCTGAGATATGCTGTCCATTGGCGCTCTGAAAAAGAAATAAATGACTCAACTCTCAGTTTGTGAAAAGTCGTGTCATAATAATTTGCTTTCAAAACGCTATCAGTCAAGTGGACAGGAAAGTTTAGAAGCAGCAAATGCGCAGTTTGTACTTTAATAATGCGTACCATGTAATAATGTGAGCTGTTTGAGCTGTAAAGTTGTCTATATTGCAGGACCGGCCCCTGAGTATACGTCTTTGGAGGCCCAACCCAAACCATTTTTAGGACAGTTAGGAAGTGAGAATACAATCTCTTGCTTTTCAGGCCAAGTTTTCTAATACTTTTATTTCTTTCTTGCCATCCTCATCACAAAACCATCAACTAGCATGCTGAAGTTTACATGCTCTGGGGGACCTCAGGGCCCAAGTACTCAGCTCACACTGTTATAGCTGAGGGCCTTTTTGTTCAACGGTCTTTGGCAGAATCGTCAGAGTGGCTTGAGACTTCGAAGGCCTGTCCCAACTCTGCTACATCATCTTTTTTTGTAAGTAGGACAACTTTTCTCAGTGGATTAATTTGTGACTATGCATTAGTACCATGGTGGATTTTCCTCATTTTGCACAAATCAAGTGGCAATAGTTTTTTGTCAATCAGCAGTGTCAAGTATGCTGTTTACAAAGCTTCATCTTGGAAAATTCTTTTAACCCTTATAATGACTAATGAATGTCCTTTAAGCATGGAATGTTAATAATGCACAGACCTTTCAAACACACACACACACACACACCTTATGGAGAGTCTGGCTTTATATCACTCTTATCTCCGTCCCCTCTCCAGTCAGGTCTACCCATATGCTTCAGTGCACACAAGAATGAAGGCTAGATATAAAGAGCTGAGTGTTCACACACTCACACACACACACACAGCTCTCTAACAGGACAGACCTCTGTCCTTATCTTCCCCGTCGTTCTATAATGGATGGCCATTCACACAAAGGTCACATACACACTCTGTCAACACTCAGGCACCAGAGACATCCCTCTGACAAGTGTGTCACACACAGAAGTATACACTAAATACACACTAAAACACAAGAGAATGACCTCCTATAAAACAGACCAATAAAACAAAGAGACTTCAAAAACGAAATGATGGCGCTTCAGAGTGCTTGTCAACGAGAATGCTTTTTCAGTCGTGGAATTACGTGTCATTACCTACATTCTGATTGGAAAATAAAATGGATTGGCTTAGTTTTAAGTAACGATATAAAAGGGTTCAACTGAGAGCGATATCTGTCATTATGTAAAGAACATGGTGTTTGCCGACATTTTATGAAATTACATTTTTATTGTTTAAGAAAACCCATAATTTAGAGATTTTTATACAAAAAGTAACCAAGGAATATTTTTTGGAATTATGTCAGTTTTGTTAGCTTTCTATAGACCTCTGGCCAACTATAAATTCTCTCGAACCAACTCTGTAATGCTACCTTCAATTCAATTTATTTACTTTTATTTTACTAAAAATTGTCCTGGAATTACAACTTGTTTTTATTGTAGGTGTTTTTCATTAGAACTGTGATTTAAGGATACCTTCTAAATTAAATTACAGAGTCTGCAGGTCATGAAATATTAAATATTTAGCTTATAACCTGTGAAATGTTTGTCTATGGGTCCCTGTTGAATGTGTTTATTGCCAGATATGGACAAATTGCCCATGCACCATTTTGCGACTGTTTTTGTAAATATTGATATCTCCTTAACACTTTGACATATTGGCGCAAACTTTGGTAGGGATCACTGACAGCATAACGTTAAAGTATACAAGAAGCTGGAAAGCAGCAACACTTAGTGTTTCAAAGATATACACATTTTTTGCCACAATGATTATACTGTAATATTACAAAAAATAGCCTCCATTATTTGTTTTCTTGGTGTTGTTACATTCCTTGGTTCCTCTATGTATTATTTCAGAAAATTATGACTGAATTATGAAAATTATGTAATTTCTTAAACCTTAATCATAATGAGAACATGACTAACAAACTACTACTACCCACCAGTGAGACTGCAAAGCATACCTCAATAAGCACTGCTTGCATCATCTGTGTAATTGGCTCTTTATTTTAAACTTCAACTTTGAATAGACAGTTATGAACTAAAAGCCACACGATTCCATTTTCAAAACTGAAGTCTACGCTGGCTTTCAGAAATTTGTTTTTTTCAGCCTATAATTTAATGATACAATATCTGAACTGTTAGATAAACTGGATAACTGGAATATTATCTCTTTTGAAATGTAGTTTGGCACATAGTTATTTCTATTCCTTTTCATGCACATATTCTTTATTTTGCTTTATAACAATCCTATCAACAATGACAACTCTTTACTGTGTTAAAATCTCTGGCTCTCGTGGCTTATTAGTATAGAGTTGAGAACACAGCTATGCACACGGACACTTCATCTGTACAGCTGTTAAAGTTGGGATGTTCAGATTTTTGACTTGAGTGATGACTGAGGAAAACGATAAATCCATATGTGAAGGAAGAAGGGAGTGTGCTGACTGTTGTCTTTTGTCCTGCAACGGGATGCATGGTAAGAGGAGAGGCTGGCAGGCATTGTTGTAAAGACAAAGATTGAAATGGGGGTTGGGTGGGACACTTGAGGAATGTGCTTTGTGTTCTTCCTCAAAAGATAAAGGCTCCTGGAGCAAACGCATGCAGCTAAGACAGACAATCATAGACCCTGAAAACTTCAGGCAGCAACATATAATTTGCTAAAGCATTCAGAGGAGCTTAACACAGTAAGGACAATCATAATCTCTTGTTCACTCTTCCGCCCTAATAATATGGACCCATCATTAATACTATTTCTATTTGACAGTAGGTTTCGTCTTAGTTCAGTTTCTTACAGATGAACAACTTATTATTTATTGGACCAAAAAAACAATACACAAAATCTTTTGACTTACAATTTACAACTAGAAGGATATCCTGTTACTTCCACTACAGTCAAAA
>JAUMHP010000046.1:20940807-20951844 GCA_032361065.1 Enteromius trimaculatus
TATCTCACATCTGTACATGTACAAACTACTACTACATTTACTGTAAACATTACTTTGGTGTAAAGCTGCTTTGCAATTATATGTATTATGAAAAGCACTATGCAAATAAATTTGAATTGAATTGAATTGAATTGAACAACTTGGATAATATAGTTTTTAATGACTTTTTTTTCATTTATTTATTTAAAAAAAAAAACATTAAAAAGCACTTTAAGCTGCAAAATACCATTATTTTTGACACTGCAAAAAGAACATTTTGCTAACAAAACCATGGCAGCATATATTGAACTACTTTTAATGTCGATTTTATTGGCTCCAAACTTTTTTTTTTTTGGGCACAACACATGCAAATTCAGTTTGGTTACTACATATACTTTTATTATAACAGGTATGCAGAATGTTTATTGTATGTACTAGTAATTTTTACTTTTCAATAATATTAAATAAATAATCACTGAAACATTTCATCAATACAGTATCAATGTGCATTTTAAATTAGTTGTTTTCTTTTTACTTTGATGCATGTTTTTTTTCTATATAGATTATTTGTATTTCTTCTAAATTTGTTTTTGAATCTTGAATTGCTACTTGTTTATCAGTTTTAAAGAGAAAATCTTTTTTTAAGAAGAAAGAGGTTAAACTAATTTGTGCATCTCTTAGGGCAGTGATTTTCATCCATTTACTCCATTTCAGCAATGAGGGTCTAAGGATAATTATTCTTGAGTACATATTATAGATAATTATATTTGAGAACTAGAAACAAACAAGCAAACCATCAAGGGGTATGACATTTATGAATTTCAGGGGGAAAATGCTGATAATTGTCATTAATTGTTTTAAATTACTTTATTTCTTTATGCATTACAGTATTTCTTTTTGTCTTGGGATGTAAGTTTACCTGTACATGTTTTCTTGAGATTTACTAAATGCCAAGAATTGGATAAATAAACTCTGTCAACCAAGGAAGCTGCAACGTGGGAAAAAAAAGATGAAGCCATAAGAAGATAGAAGGTTTAAGTCAAGGACATTTTGAAGGAGTCTTGAGAAAGAACTGATTCTTTCTTCTGTAGGGATTGGGGACAAGCGATCCATTGGTGTAGAGACACAAACCGGGGGGAGGGGAACTTTAAGCCTCATTCCCAAATCTCACTCGCACCTCTGCAGAGCAGAGAAGGTCATTGTATCTTCAGGGAGGAATGCTTAAAACTTGAATGTCCAAGAAATCGGATCACCCCAAAACAATTATGGAAATATGCATCCGTCAGGTGTGTGTGTGTGTGTGTGTGTGTATACGTGTGCACAGACAGCAGCATATTCAGTCACAGATAAAAGGATCAAGGAGGAACCTGGGAAAAAAGTTTGTGAAACGGCAAGAGAGGAAGAATTAAAAGGGTCATAACCATTTTTTATTTATTTAGGTTTTTCTGTGAGGTCGACTTAGAGTGTCTGTGAAAATGTTTATAAAGCAAAAACAGGCATACATTAGTTTAGGCATACCATTTTTACACTCTCTCTGAACCTAAGAATTAAACAGTCTTAATTCAACAGTTTATCTTTTCTGTGCTTTGAAAATTTATGTAAATGTGCTCTTTAGCTTTCCCTTTGCTGTGTTTACAGGTTGCAGTAAGTTAGCTGTCAGATACTGTTTTGATGCCCCATTTTTTATTCTCTACATTCTCTATTTTAACATTCTTTTTTTCAAATCTGTATAGCAAATTGTTCACAAGTAAATTGCAATATGAAATGTGGCACTCAAATGGTTGCAGTCTGATTGAAATAACCAGGAATCTAAATCTCAAAAATAAACTTCAGCAACCCATTCAGCAACATCTTGGAGCCTCGAACGTTTCTGCAGGGTGGAAGGTGCTACACACAGTCAAATTTTAAAAGAATTTTACCACATTTTACTTTTCGCAACAGTTCCTCTGGTATTTACAGATAGTAGTATCTATCATACTTCCTTTTTATCTCACGGGTATGCCACATTTACCATTGTTAAGCAAATTTTAACATGCAAAAACCTCCAATAATATTGGCACCCTTGGTAAATCTGAGCAAAGGTGGCTGTGAAAGTAAATCTGCCGTGTTTATCCTTTTGATCTTTCATTTAAAAAATGTACAAAACTCTAACCTATCAATTAAAACAATTGAAATGAGGAGAAAATCTCATTGTAAAATAAATGTTTTCTCCAGTACTTGTTGGCCACAATTATTGGCACCCCTAGAATTTTTTATGAATAAAATATCTCTGATTCATATACACAATTTTGAATTGTGATTATGACCATGAAAATATCCAGCACTGGCTTCCTGTTTCACAGAAATATATATAGGAGGGAAAACGAAGCCCAAAATCCCTTAATCATCAACACACTGAGAAAAACCAAAGAATATATTTCCTATATACTGCAAATGATAATGGAGCTTCACAAATAAGTGAAGTGGCTTTAAGAAAAGAGCTAGGGCTGTGAAAATTTCCATTTTCACCACCAGGGAAATAATTAAGAATTTCCAATCAACTTACAATGTTAGGAAACTGCCTGGAAGAGGAAGTGTGTCTCTATCCCCCTAATACACGGCGAGGAGTAGTGTTTGAGTGTCTAAAAATACTGTATACTGCTGTGTTTTTGATGTTGTGGGTCTATATTTCTGCTGGAGGTCCTGCACGTCTTGGTTAGACACATGGCATCATGGATTCTGTCAAATACCTATATACAAAAATCAATAATTCACTGACTCTGATTCACAATCCTCTAATCGGCCATGGTTGGGTTTTCCATTAGGACAATAATCCAAAACAAACATAAAAAAAACACAAGAATTAGTTACTGAACATATATATATATTTTTTTTTTTGCCATGGCTGGCCCAGTCCTCTGACCTGAACCCTGAGTGAGATGAACTAAAGAGGAAAACCAACATGGAGCTGGTAATCTAAAGGGACAACAAAATACAATGCACTTATTGCATACATACATGGTTTTATATATTGTACTTACATTGATAAGTACCTTCCTGTAATTACCACTTTAATAAATTAACTATAATTACACTGTTGACCCCACCTCTACCAACCCAATCACCTAACCTTGAAGGGTTATAAAATGTTGTCATTTATTACTTACCCACATGTCAATAAAAACCTGTAAAAGCTTTGTTCATTTTTGGAAAACCGGAAGTGAATGTCCCACTGACTGCCAAACAATTGCCACTGTCAAGGTTCTGAAAAATAACACATTTATTTAATGATTTGCCACCTTGAAATCTCTGTAGATTTTTTGTAGATGCACCATTTTGTAGATCATATGGTGCACGCTATTCACGTACACAGTTCTATGTTAGATGCAATGGAAAAATATGCTGCTTGTAAAAATCATAAATAAATACAAATAGAAGACATGGCTTTCCATTGCGCTGCACAAAGAACTGCGAAGGTGAATAGTGTCCACTGGATGAACTACAAAAGGACTGTTTGGATTATCTTTGTTACATTCATTGTAAAATGTCCTTGAGCTCTGGAAAGGCGCTATATAAATAAAACTATTATTATTATTATTACAAAATGCCGCTATGAAGACCTCAAGCTGCCGAATTGTTAAATAAACTCAGCATTTTTGTTTTCTTTCTGTACAAGAGTATTCTTTCATACTTTTCTGCACTTTGACAGTGGAAATTGTTTGGCAGTCAATGGGAAAGCCTCGTGGTTTTCATTCAAAATATCATAATTTGCATTCCAAAGAAGAAACGAAGCTTTTAAGGGTTTGAAACGACATGGGAGTAAGTGATTAATGGCAAAATTTTCATTTTGGGGTGGACTAACCCTTTAAGCGTATCCCACCTAAATAGCAGAAAATGTGATTTGCAATTCAACATGAACATAATAGGTACATTGTATCAAACCATTTTTTTCACATAAATAGAAACCCATGTGATTCCTTGTGTTTTTTAAAGTGAAGCAAGAAGCACAGAAAACTATTCAAAACAAGACTAAATGTATACTTTTTTTTTTTATTGTAACAGAAACCCAGATTACACGGACAAAGAAAATGAATCTTTTTACATAAATCAAGATATATTTATACAAAAACAAGAGGCAACAGAATGAAAGTCCCTGGTTTGTTCTTGTGGGTCTCCAATGTGAAGACCAAATCCTCCAACCCATAAACCCACATGTGGTATGAAAGGGTGGCGTTTGAATCTTGTGGTTAGTTGATGATGGACACCAGCTTCAAGTTGGTGAGTCAAACCAGCACAACATTCCCATAATAAACAAAACAGTATGGCACACGTTCAAAGGTCGTTTTGAGTCTTTCGGCTACTCATAAAACAAAAGACAGTCTTTTATTTGGTCTCTTTTTAGTGCCAGTCAAGTGTTGCAGATATCTTAGTGTGCGTGTGTGTATTTGTATAAGCATGTATATTTCGCATATTTTATCCACCAATGGAAACTCTGCGTCATTCATGTCTTTCTCTTCAGAATAAAAGTGCTAAGACTTTTGTGCTTGTTTTTCTTATTGCTGCTCACATACACACTCACACACAGAGTGCATCAATAAAAGCAAAATACCAATTACTTGGCACTTAGTGTGTGTGAGTATGTGTCCGTTCACGCACAGCACATCCTTAAAACGAAGGATGAAGAAGTCGTCGTTAATTATCTGATACTTGTATCCAAATTCTTGCATTATAAAGATCATATTTCTCAATTTTTGCTTTATATCCTCGTTCAGCCTCTTCATTATGAAAGTCTCCTTTAGAAAAATACTCTGCAAAAATGGAAACGCTGTCTTTGCATTATGATGTCAGAGCAAGTCTTTCCTTTTGGATTACATCATGTGTCTCCCAAAAATGTTGAAATGGTGGAGGAAACATCCCTACGAGACCCGTTTGATATCACAAATGAAGCTTTGTAATATTAGTGGTATTACAGTGATAGTTCCGACAGGTTCCTGGACTGGTTCCTTTTAGGTAGTCTTGGAAGCAAGTAGGCCATCTTGATCCTTAAGTGACCCAGTAAAAAAGGAAGTAGAAATGTTCCTGATTGTGAGTGGGTAGGTTCTGTGAAGGTTCTTGGCCAACTCAACAAGCGTTTGCATTTGTGGAGGGTTCACTCAGTAGAGCACATTCCCTGGAGTTTTGTTTTGCATCCCAAGAGCCTCAATGCTGGACAGAATCTTCTTCTGATGACCAGCCAGAGTTATTCCCAAACGCAGCAGATCCCTGAGAGGCAGAAAGAGAGAGAAACAAAAGATTAATAAAGAATTAGATCTTCGCTTTTAGAGATAAGGATTGTAGAGATATTAGATTGTGGTGTTTACATATTTTAAAATAATAAAGATATACATTATGGTTCAAATGTTTGGGTTAAACCTTTTTTAAATAATTTAACTTAGCAATAATGCACTACATTGGTCAAAAGCAAGTGTCAAGTCAAAAATCGTCACAAAAGTTTTCTAAATCAGTTAAATTCAAAGCACCAAATCAGCATATTAAAATGAATTTTGATCATGGGACACTGAAGACTGGAGAAACATTGCTGAAGATTCATGTTTGTCATCACAGAAGTAAATTACATTTGATATTCAAACAGAAAACCATTATTTTATTAATTATATAGACAGATTTGTAATGAAACGCAGAATTCTTTCAAAAACATTAAAAAGGTTATATAACATAATAAAGAAACTTTAATTTCTTTGTTCTTTTTTAATAACATTTGTTTTTGTTTTAATACCTGATTGGGTCAAACAAACTGCGCAAATGAGTAAAAGAAATGAATATGTGCTAGTGACAACTTATATATTAGTGAAAATATATGTATAATGTTTAATATAATATAATGTAGTTCTTTCTATGCCTTTGTTTATTAACATTTATTTTTATAAATTTGACTGCAAATTTATTTATTTATTTATTTATTTTAATCTTCCTTGTAATTAAGCACAATATTGCTGTCTTTTATAACTGTACTTCAATATATTTGACAAATGAAAGATGTTGTTGAATGAAGGTGCCGTTATATTCACTCACTCTGTGGTAATGTGGGTGAGCAGCTGCATGGACGTGTACCCAGCCTGTAGAAAGCTCTCCTCGTAACGCTCCATCTTAATGGCCCTGAGCCAATCTCCCACTGTCCCACAGGATGCGGGCGTCAGAGGGGAGCGCTGGTCTAACAGAGGGTGAGAGGGTCTGAGGAGCAAGAGTGAGCCAAGTGTTAAAACGCATGTAATCATCCATATTAAGATGAGTCGGCCTGCAGGAACACAGCTGTAGAAAGACTGCCAAAGAGAGGAAGACTCTGACAGCTTTCTTTTGAGGAGAGGGGGAGGGGAAAGACTAAAATGTGATGGACAGATATGTGGTCATACTGAGTCTTGATTGACAGACTGACAGGCCGACATGCTGAGAGGGGAGGGGCAAGACTAACATACAAGAGGCCATACTGTGTGTACGAGAGCAGAGCTAATGAAATGACGGACGGAGTGAGATGCCACTAAACCAAAAACAGGAACTGCTATGTTCTTGATTGACAAGCATTGTTGGGTAAATGCATTACTGTAATCACATTGCTTACATTTGTTTTTTTTTTAATGCTAATGGCCTAACGCTTTTGCACAGCCGTGTATTCTTCAGTAGTCTTGTTACTGTCTAACATTGATTTTCGGTTGACAGAGTAACATGAAACCAATAGCAAATGAACTAAAAAATAAAGTGTCCTAGATTTTTTGCATTCTAAAAAAAAAAAAAAAAATCAATTGGCAATTTCATGGATGCTATCCATTGAAAAGAAAACACAGAAAAAACTGTTGATTTCTTTGCCAGTGATATAAGGCTGTAATGGATATGAAACGTACCCTGCCCCCTCTTGGGCGGTGATTTTAAGTGAGGCAGGATTGCGAATCAGCTTGTCGAGTGCTGAGACGATGTTGGAAAAGCGTGGCCGTGCCGTCCGCTCCTTCTGCCAGCAGTCCAACATCAGCTGGTGAAGGTAAGTGGGACAGTCAGGGGGAGGAGGCAGCCGGTAATCCTGCTCAATGGCATTGATCACCTGATTGGGTAAAACAGAATGTGTTAATGAAGGGAATATGTATTACTAGAAACACGTGTATAATATCAGTATTAGCACTTTTAAAATATAATTGTATAATTCTGATTAGGCTGATATTGTAAACATCTTTTTTTGTAAAGTACACCATTCAAACATCAGGGGTTGATAAGATTTAAAAAAGGTTTTAATAAAAACAGTATTTGTTCATCAAGGCTGCATTTACTTGATTAATAATTCAATAAAAATACTACTATTGTGAAATATTATTACAATTTAAAATAGATATTGTCTATTTAAATATATGTTAAATTTGATTTATTTTCTGTGATTCAAAGATCCATTTTCAGCATCATTCCTTCAGTTTTCATTGTCACATGATCAGAAATCATCCTAATATGCTGACTTGCTGCTTTAGAAACATTTCTGATTATTATCAATGCAGTTGCGCTGCTTCTTATTTTTCGGGAAACTATAATATATTTAGGTTTTCAGGATTTTAAATGTAAAATAGAACATTTTGTAACATTAAAAATGTATTTACTCTCACTTTTGATTACTTTAATGTGATCGTGCTGAATAAAAGTAATACAATTTCTTCAACAGCAACAAGAAAGAAAAAAAAGATTCTTTTAACCACTGGTAGTGGACAAAATTAACTGAAAGCTAAATTTGATGTAAAAGAAAATGCAATTGCATTAAAACGTCAACTACTTACATCCTGATTGCTCATGTCCCAGTATGGCCGCTCTCCAAACGACATCACTTCCCACATGACAATTCCGTAACTCCATACATCTGATGCAGAGGTAAATTTACGGAATGCAATGGCCTCAGGTGCCGTCCAACGGATTGGAATTTTACCACCCTGGGAAAAAATAAATAAATGATTTGAGAATAAATCATGATTCTTGTATTGCTAGAAGTGCCTGCTTGCATTTTTCATGTGAAGTACTTAACGTTGCGTAAGCATTTGCTCTTACCAGTGAGCTGGTGTATGTAGGATCAGACGAATTCTCTTGCAGGAATCTCGAAAGACCAAAGTCAGACACCTTGCAGACCAGGTTACTATTGACAAGAATGTTCCGTGCGGCAAGATCACGGTGTACATAGCTCATTTCAGAGAGATATTTCATTCCTGACGCGATGCCGCGCAACATGCCGACTAACTGTATTGGGGTAAACTGGCCATCGTTGAGCTGGAAATAAAGAAGAATCCATGTCAGTCAGTCTGTGTGTACGAGAGCCAATGAGATGGTTTCATCAATAAATGTGTAGCATTAGATCCAGCGCATACTTACTCTCAGGAATGAGTCCAGAGCTCCATTCTCCATGAACTCGGTGAGGATCATGACCGGACAGCTGGCTGTTATTATGCCTTCCAGATGGATAATATTGGGATGCTGGAACTGGCCCATGATTGAGGCCTCAGAAAGGAAGTCCCGCCTTTGCTTGTCTGTGTATCCACCCTTAAGGGTCTTAATGGCAACATAGTTCTCCTTCTTCCCCGGAATCCTCAGTCGTCCACGACAGACTTCTCCAAACTCACCTGAGAACAGCAATATCAGAGACTCAGCTTAGGGAATTATTTAATCTTTTCATGTAAATCATTTTTAGTCCTAACAAGTTGTGACTATAATAAGACATAAGCAATGTCTATTTATGTGAACTCTCATGGCAATATTAAACTTTTCATTATTTGTAATATTGACACAGTTGAATGGAAAAGAAGCAACACAGAACTAAACTGAGCAGAATAATGACATAATTTCCTTATGTAAGGCCTTTACTGTTGAAACTGACATGAACTCTATAACATTTTTACAGTTATTAGATTGAACAGTATTCAGTTCAATTTGGTTCTATAATACCATTGTCTTCTTCAAAGCTGATTTACAGCCCAAACTGATAAATTTCTCAAAATTAACCATGTCATTTTCATATTTGATACTGTGAAGCTGCTTTGAAACAATCTGCATCTTATAAAGCACTATATAATAATAATAATATTGCGACTGTATGTCACATATCAAAGAAGCAGATTAACAGTTCAACATAGTATGCTTTTATCTTTCAAAGGACTGTAACTAAATATGTGACTGTTTGAAATTTTAATACGTCTAAAAGACAAACAGTGTCTTACCTGCCCCAATAACCTCCTCGATTTTGACGCACGAGACATCAATCTCCTTAGCAAACTCTCTCACAGCCTCATTAGGGTCTTCATAAGTGAATGGATCAATGTAAACTTTCACTCCTTAAGAGACCAATATCAGTTACTCCATTAATCAAAAAATCCAGAGCTTAACCAGAATGCATAATTAGATGATGTGTGTGTGTGTGTGCGCTGCTGTGCTCACCTTGACCCATGAGATATTGGCCATTTTTGTCACTCATTTCTGGATCTTTGAAATGACTTTGCTTCCTGTAAACAGAAAATCGAGTCAGCGCCTGCTGTATCATCTAATCCCAAAGTTATCAAATATGTCTCTTTTTTTGGTGATAAACAGGTGACAGATACAAAACTCGTAGGTTTTTGGCAGATTAAATAAGAAATGTTGATTCTTAAAGCATTTCATTCCATAGTAAAATGTATTAGGCAATAATTGTGTGTTCCGTGTGGGAACTGTGTTATTAGCTTAGCCACATGCTAATGTTTGATTGCATCATTTGGGAGTCGTTTTTTTTGGTAAACTTTGTGTGCACTCTATAGTTTTTTAGCAAGGGCGGAAAAAATGGAAACTTGTTGTGTCATGCCTGTTTTTGACACAGTGTGAGGCTTTATGCTTGTTGTGTTTCATGTTTGTTATTGTCCTGTGTTGTCATATTACTCTGAGCAAAGAATGAATTGAATGCATAAAAGATCCATTTCTCCACCCCATTCTTCCTCTTCCTGTGTCGTTTCTTGTGTGTCTTGTGTTTCTCACCTCAGGCTCTTGATCTTTATTCAGGCCATTTCATAGTGTATTATACTCTAACACCATCTTAAATTACTCAAGTCGTTCTCCTTGTTATTCTTGTTGTTTTCTTTTCTCTCTTTTCACTGAATTATCTTTCTAATTCCTTCTTTGTGTTTTGGATGCTTACTAACGGCTCAAAATTATATTCAGAGAACCTTATTGGTTTGAATTTAGGGTTAAGAAATGGAGATGTTCAAAAGTCATTCTTAAAACAAAACACATTGACTTGAGAAGTATCACTGGGCCAGATTTGAATAAGTCACGTATTAGTATTTGTTACCTAAAAAGGTCCTTCAGATTCACTTTTGTTGAGGCATTTTAGGAGAAACATCTAAAACAAAAGTTAATACTTTAGTAAAAAAAGATAACTGAGAACCTCAGAGCTTTGAAATAGCAACAAACTTTTTCCACATCTATCTTTCTCCCTGATTTCCCAGGACTAAAATAGCTGCGTTTGTCCCACCCAGTGCTGATGGCAGGTCTGGACCGGAGGCTCGCGAAGTGTGTGTGTGTGTGTGTGTGAGACTGATTGTAGGGACTCTCCGTTTAACTGGGTGTGAAAGTTTGTATGTGCAATGTGTGCAATTGTGAACAATACATGTAAACAGGCACCCTTCTGTAATCTTAACTGTGCATACGTGGGCATACATACGTCACATTTATCAGCAATATCTGAGTTTGCTTGTCCACTGGAGTGTAAGAATGTTAAAAGTTTGTTCATTGTTTAAGTACATTTGTGCTTAAAAGAAGTGTGTGTGCTACCCCAGGGTCATGACTATTGTTCTGCTGATTTGGCCTGTGGAGTGTGGGGTGGGACTACTGCATCCTGTCTCCACTTCCCCTTTCTTCTCTCTCTCTTTAGCTTTTGAGTAATTTTAGTATTCCTATATAAAACTATTGGTAACAGTTTATTTCGATAGTCCACTTTAGATATTCTATGAACAGTAAGTAACTTTGCAACTACATGTCAACTAACAGTCACTGGAGTATTAGTAGACTGTCTGCTTAATATCTTCTAACACTTTATTTTGA
>JAUMHP010000046.1:20988708-21000427 GCA_032361065.1 Enteromius trimaculatus
CTGATAAATAAAGCAATTGACAGTCTGAATGCTTCCCTCAGGTGAGACTCAACACACACACACACACACACACACACCTCCAATCCGTCCTTCACACTGTAATCTCACCATATGATTCAATTTCACCTATACTGTACTACTGCACACCCCCCATCTTGAGACGTCTGCTTGATTTAAATAGTGATGATATGCATAAACCACAACATTTCTGTTTGTGTGTGTTTTGCTAATTGCTAATTTTGTTTGACCGCACTGATAGGTAGAAAGCCACATTTTGGCTGATAATCCATTCGTCGTGCCATGAAGGTTAGCAGCAGCCATGAAAAACACTCTCACACAGGTTACTGTATATCAGGGCGGTAAGGAAGCATCTTTGTTGTTCGACTTCCTCACAGGAAGAGGGTGCAACCCCCTTAGTTGATGGAAAGACAGAATATATACACATTCAAGTAGAACATAGCTGAGCAAGCACAGAATAGTCTGTTTTGTGTTTTGGACTTTAAGTAAAATGAAATGAGTGTCAAATAAATACAGATTCAGATGATTGGTTTTAGAAGAGGCCTGGAAAATTCTGGCCAGTAAATGTGTACAGGGAAGTTGACATATAGCTCGACAGCTCACCCTGCTGGCTGGTACAACAAAGTGACCTTATGATACATGGTCAGAGTAACAAACTAGTCTTATAATAGCTCTTAATATTGTATGTGTACTTCTCCAAATTGCTTCCATTTTCATTGTAATAGATGAATGATGAATCCAGAATGAGTTGCAAACCTTTTCCTAATTTGTTTATTATGTTTCAAAAATGTATGTATTTCCATCATAATAAATGAATGACGTTCAATTGTTCAACCGGAAATAAAAATGTGCTTAAAATGTACTAGTTGCAAATGAGCTTGTTTCTTCATCATCAGGACAGATTTGGAGAAATGTAGTAGGCTATTGCATGGGTGCCGTCAGAATGAGAGTCTAAACTGCTGATAAAAAACCCCATAATTGACACGTGCTTGATCTGTGCATATTCCTCTCTCAGTTCAGAAGAGATGGCTTTTTCACTGAAGGAGGCAATATTATGGACAAAGGACTCATATTTTAGCTAGAAACAACAGTTTTAAGTTAAAGGATCTTCATGGATTTGTTTAGTATAAACGTATCATTTTTAATAATAAATGTGCTGGAGTGGTGCACTACTTGCGGAAGTTTTTATCAGCTGCTTGGACTCTCATTCTGACGGCACCCGTTCACTGCAGAGGATCCATTGGAGAGCAAGTGTAAAGCTACATTTCTCGAAATCTGCATATTATATGCAATCAAGATAACAGCCACACTGTCATTACCCATTCACACCGTAACAAAAGCTTCAACAGAACACTTGTTAACATAATTAGTTTTATTATTTTATAGCTAATTTACAACAAGCATCTCACTGAAATTAAACATTTGTATAATCCGATACTGTCATTGGTAAATCTCTCTTTTAAGATAAATCATTTAAATATACTTTGCATCAGATGGCATTGTTGTATTTTCATAATTATTCTTTTTTTTTTCTTTTTTTTTTAAAATAAAAGCAATATGTTCAATCTGTTCAGGATAATTAGAATAATATGTTATGGCAAATACAAATCGGTAAAATACATTTGATTCTTTCAAATAAATAAATAAATTCAACTCATAAATCATTCTAGTAAGAGTGAAGTCATATATTTCTCTTGGTAATATATTGTATGTGTGGTGTGTGTATGTGTGCACACATTTGTGCAGCTCATACAAACTCATAATATACATTATTATTATTATTGTTTTCTCATGTGGCCAATAATATGATTTGGGAAATTTATTTATGGGCTATGTTTATAAAAGTATCAGTATGTGTAATGCGTGCAAGTTTAGTTTTTTTTCTTTTCTTTTTATTATTATTATTATTATTATTATTAATTTCACAGTAAAGTTTAATTTTAAGTTTCAGTTTTCACATTGGACTGTGTGCAGCTCCACTTTGGAAACCACAGCAAAAGCGTCTCAGTCTTCACACAAAACCCCGATGTAAACAAAGCAGTAAACAATTAAATAATTATATAAAATCTAGAAATAAAAATAACGACAAGAAAAGAACTGTCACTGCACTCCAAACACACTTAAATATCGAAATTCAAACGCAAAAGGTCAAAAGAAAATAAGTGAAAGTAAACAAGCCACCAGACCGCTCTGTATTCCTCTGCTTTCTACCAGAAACCATCTGTTATTCATCACTTCTGATCAAATCTTCCCTTTAATAAGTGCAAATGTGTTTCACTTCATCTTCTTACTAGACTTTTTTTTTTTTTTTTCACAAACAGTGCCTGTTTTTTCGACCACAATAGTCTCAATCAAAGTCTGTTTCCATAAATCACCATAGTAATGCTCGTGGCATTGATTTACAGGAAATCTCACTAAATCAAATGCAAAGCCCTGGATCACGTTCTGGACAAACCATCGTTTTCATCCTTACTTTAGACCTTGAATATGACGCCCTCTGAGCTCAAAGCACCGTATCGATTTTTACCGCATCGCTGTCACGGCACAAAAGGGTAAAAAAGCCAATTTATCATTCTGCCATTCTCATGTCGGCCATGGTTGAAGTGGGCGCTTTGTCAACCCTCACAGAATTCTGGGTAAAATTGTTTACAAATGAGTGTTTCGCTCTGAGAAGGGTAATTAGTTGGAGACAGGCTTGGATTGTTAAACTTAGCTAGCTAAGCTGATTATTTTCTGGCATTACAGCCATTAATTTATCTCATCAAACATAATGAACCCACGATCGTATTCTAATAAAACTCCAGCATCATTAAGACCTGATCCTCTTCACTTCAGTGACGGCAGCATCATCGACCCACCAATTAACTGGTGTGATGATGGCCACTGTCTGGCCATTGAGATGCATCAAAGTAGTCTCATTGGTATGATTACAAGAGTTAATTATAATCTGATACACAGCATAAAAAACTTTGTACAATACACCATTTTCCTGATAGTATTTGTGTGTGTGTGTGTGTGTGTGTAAGTGTGTGTGTGTCCAGACAGTTTAAAGATGGTCTGAATGAAAGGCCAGTAAGGCTATGTTCACATTGTAGCTGAATAGGGCAAACGAAAAAACACATTGAATTCAACTCTTAACTATGTTTTTTTTTGGAGCCGTAAACGCCATGTGACTATTCACTTTGGAGTCACAGAAAAATGACTTGACGTTGCCCATTTTTCAACCCCATCTTTTGAGAAAACATAACAGTTACAAGTTTACAAGGTGGCAATTTTGTATGAATTCATACGATTGTACTAAAACGTAAGTTTTTTTTTCTTTTAAAAAAGCATAAAGCTTCACCCCTAAACATAAAGGGTGAATTCACCCCCCCCCCAAAAAAAATTACTCACCCTCATTTAAATTATATTATTATAATATTATTCATTAATTATAAATGAATAAATTATGTTATTATTATATTCTTTGAGCACAAAAAGTATTAATTTCTTCATAAAATTACGACTGAACCATTAATGTCAAATGGACTGTTTTACTGTTTTCCCTGCTACATTTCTGCACCTGGGAACATTGCAAGTCAGAAAGCTCTCAGAATTCATCATAAATATCTTAATTTGTGTTCTGAACATGAACGAAAATCATAAGGGTTTGGAATGGCATGAGGGTGAGTAATTAATGACTGTAATTACTCATTAATTAATGATTAATAAATTTTTTGGGAAAACCGTACAAATGGGTTGGTACAAATTCATACGAATTAGCCACCGGTTCACCAAAACATAAAGTAGTTGCAAATTGCCATGACATTGTGTTGTATTTTCTGATGACACCACAAATACGTACACTGTCCCAATGCCTTCACCAACAACTATCCTGAGCTTATATGAGAAAAGCATTCTCCAAAAAGAGGGCCACAAACAAAACATCTACTATTCTACAATGATATATTTGAGATTTAAATAATTTTGAAGTTATATTTAATCAAAATAAGCTACTACTTGTCATATGATGCTTGGTTTACCTTTGCTGCGAAAAAGACAGAGAACAGTGAAAACAACCACTGGCATGAAGGAAGGCAAGGAGTTAAATAAATAATAGATAAATGAATAAAGAAATAATTAAATATCCCAATATAATTAATGAATATGTCATTTTATAATATTTGTTTACAAATTCATTTAAATAAATTATTCTATAATGAACTGGATTTTTGGATTGCCACTCGGCACGCGAGTGTGTTCTAAACTTATCTAAAAATCCTGTTTAAAAAAAATGCCGAAACGTTAACATTTGAAGCGGTTTGATAATTTACCGTTGACTTCAAGATCTAAGCATGGCTAAAATTTGTTACATTATGAGAAGATTATGGAAGAGCCCGATATTGCACATTATAGAGCAGCCTGGAGTCATTGTGTTTGAGAGCTGTAGCGCTCAGGGAAATAATCCAACCGAGCAAATAAATATCAGCTCAAAGGAAAACATCAATCTGGCTGTTGCAAGAAGATCCAGATAGAAGAAGGCAAACATTACAAAATCTATGTTGGCGTGTGTCTAAATGTGCATGTTTACATGTAAGCGCAAAAAAAATCAAAGAAAACAGACCCCGGAATATGAACCGTGTGGTTTTCTATGATGTGCAGAATGAAAGCCACAGTCTGCGTCTTCCCGTTTTCCTTCCTCATTATCCATTCAATGTGATGAACTAGCTGCAAACTATTTAAGGGGAACATTCGAAGGACTGAGGCAAAGGTTTTAGTTGCACCAGCTCGGTACTTCCTGCATTTCAGGAAGCACTCGTCAAGCACTTCAAATTTCTAAAAGGAATTAAACGCCCTTGATGCTGATAACTGTGGGTGAACGTCAGTCTCTGAGTAGTCGTAATATCTTTGATATTGAAGATTTCAGCGCATTATTGATACCGATAAATATACTTTCAGTTCAATTCTCTTTTAGTACTGTAAAACGAGCTCCTTTAATCAGGAACAGCTCTTGAACGTCTCATTCCAGTAAAAGCCAAGGCGGTCGCTCATCTCTCTCCACTTCCTGTCTTGTTCAGAGAGAGCGAGAGGGAATCTGACAATATACAAAATTTCTTTGTAGCATCCCAGTTCGTGACAGAGTAAAAACAGCTCAACAGTCCTGTGTGAAAGGACGTTATTCAGAGAGAAAGCCAGAAAGAAACAGAGAAGGACTAAGAGAAAGGCAGAGAAAGGAAGTTAAAAGCAGAAAAAGGAAGTTACAAAGCTAGGAAAAGGAGGAAAAGAGAGGCAGATGCGGTGTGGCCAGCTCCTGTGCTGTTCCACTCCATCATTTCCTGGTGTCTCTGTGACTTCTCTCCCTCGCTTTCACTCTCTCCATCTCTCCCTCTCTCTCTCTGTCTGTTTCTCGCGAGCTCTACGAGTCTGAGCTCCACGGTTCAGGGCAGGCAGGCCAAATGGTGACTGGGCGAGGTGATTTGGCTCTGGGTGGATTCTCACAGACGCTCCCTGGTGGGAATCCAGATATAAGGCCCTGACTGCTCCTCGATCACAGTTTTCACCTTATGATAAACCTCCTCGAAGCTGTCGCCCTCCACGATCGCTGTGATACAGAAAGAGAATGGCAGGTATAAATCATCTGTGATCTAAACTGAACCGAAATCCGATGGTCATGTAAAATGTTTGTAGCAGTTTGATAGTTTAACAATGACTTCACTTTTCACAAAGCCAAAATTTTAACATTATTAAAAGATTATGGAAAAGCCCAATGTGGCACATGAAAGATGTGCAATATCGATGTACCTTAAATGGACATCATTCTTGCAACACAAGCACAATTATTGTGTAAAATTAAAAGTTATGTGAAGCAGTTACACATTGTTGTTTGATTGCAACAGTCAGAAGAATTACCTTTCACTATGGCAGTACCCTTTGAATCACAACTTTGTACCATATTGGTACATTTTAGTAGTAATATGTATACTGGAGGAACTATTAGAAACCTTTTGCAAGTAGATAATGTACAAAATTGTCCTTTTAAGGATACTATTGTACAAATATGGTCATCATGTTCTTGGAAAATCAAGATATATGATGACTAAAAGAACCTTTACATACAGCCTGATAGAAATCAAATTCTTTACTACTTGGAACAAGCTGATTGGCCTCAGTTGATTCCTGTTGTAAGCTGGTCCTGTAGCGCACATGCATTTCAAACCCTCCACTTCCCCATCTCCACCTGTCTAGATCTGCTACAGGATTTATGTATTCTTATTCATGCATCAACAGAATTTTTTTTTATGGTCAGAGCAGCATGTCTGTGTATGTATCGGCAGTAGCAAGTCCAAACCTGCTCTGCAGCAGCAGAATGCGAAGCAGATCTAATATGTCATGACCAAAGATATTACATTAACACTGGTCTATGCTAAAACTATTCAGAGAGTTGTCATGCTATAAAATGTGACTCTTTTTAGACCTGGAAAGCTCATGCGAATGAATAAAACTCCATGTCAGTTAAAACAGGTATTGCCCAGTAATTAATACATTTGTGAGTCTTCCTCCAGGACAATAGAGGGCGACGTGCGAGACTGTCTTACCAGAGAAGCATTCCAGGAAATCTTGCTCCAGTTTGATAGCACGGTCCATACCTTTCCTGG
Source organism: Enteromius trimaculatus (assembly GCA_032361065.1). Lineage (NCBI taxonomy): Eukaryota > Metazoa > Chordata > Actinopteri > Cypriniformes > Cyprinidae > Enteromius > Enteromius trimaculatus. Next base: position 20,995,362 of record JAUMHP010000046.1, read on the forward strand.
CTTGTTCCTCAGTTAGACGTGTGTTGATCTCTCTGGATAAAACAGCAGAACCCCCATCAAATGTCAGTTAAACAGTGGGTTTTTTTGGTCAGTTAACTGTTGTCAAACAGTGTTGGGGAAAGTTACTTTTAAAAGTAATGCATTCCAACTCCCTAAAAAAGCAACAAAATAAATATTACCTTTTTTTGGAAAGTAAATGTGTCACGTTGTCTGTTCTGTCTAGTTTTGGTTTCGTTTTTAATCTTCCTGTTTTTCCTTTATATGGTCTTGTTTCGGTTCGTGTTTAGTTTAATCAGTTGAATTCGCCTCCACCTGTGCTCCCCACCTTTTTTTTAGTTCTCCCCGAATGTTTCCCAATGTTTAAAAGCCTGTTCTGTTTTGCCTAAGGTGCGTTTATACCATGCCTGTTAGTTTGCCTGTGTGAATATTAAAGTATTGTGCTTTTGCGAACTCGCCGCTGCCCTTGTGCCATCCTGCACACAGCCCTGACAGTTACTTTACTTTTGAGTTACTTTTGAAATCTGGAACGGGCTGGCTTGCTTGTTTTTAATTTAAAGTTTTTTGTGTGTTTTTTTTAAAGAAAGATAAAAGCCCTTTCACAAATATGCCTCAGGCTAAAGGAAATGTAAAATCATGTCTGTACAGCAGAAGGCCTAGCTCAAACCATTCTGGATTGCATGAAAAGGATGCAGGAGTAGGACAAAATCAGCATTAAAAAAATAAACATTAAAATTTAAACACTAATGTTATGTCTATGTAAGGTAACCCGAGACCAGGTAAATGCAGTGTAGCATGAAATCAATGCAATTGTTAATTGAGATGGGAGCTGTTAAATAATGTACGTCAATTATGAAAGGGATAAACCACAACGGTCAGTGCAATATCCATTACCGCGCGTTCACACTGCCGCCGGCAAGTAGCAGTTATTCTTTTTTAATGTAAGCTCGCAGCGAGAGTGTCGAGGAGCGTTGATATCAGGTTAACTATATGGTAATGAGCCATGACGCAGTTCGGCGGCCACCAGTCAGAATACAGAAGTCCACCGCTTGGCGAATTCTGACTCTCGCAGTGTAACCGCACGGTTACACTATACCGGAATATTTATCAGATTATACCACGGCTACTTATCAAAGGATAAGGGATCATGGCTTTTAAAGTTAAACAATTATTTGTCATACTTATGTTACTTATTTGAAAAGTAACAGATATTCTCTTGTAAATTAAAAATTAACGGTTTACTGCTTAGTATTTGATGACATAACTTGTGTTATACATCAACCCAACACTGTTATCTGTTATCAATTTTGGATGGATTTCAAGTATAGTTGTTTGTGTAGTTGTTTGTAGTTTCGTACAGGACGTTCTCCAGTGATTTGGGCCGTACGAAGATGGCGATTGGGTGAAGCTGTGCAGCCTGTAGCCTACGAACTGCATTTGCGGACACATCCAGAATACAGTGCTTTCCCTGCTGCTCACAAACACACAGACATCCATATTAAGATTTACAAGATGCACAAGTTTTATTGTTTTGACCAAAACTCGGCTCTAACCTGTTCCGCCACCTCTCGGACACTCTGAACACTGGTTCCGTACAGGTGACTGTTGTACTGGCCCGCCTCGATGAAACGATGGTTCTGAATGTCTTTCTCCATCTGTTCCCGCGATGACACAAAATGATAGTCCCGCCCATCCACTTCATATTCCCGCTTGGGTCGTGTGGTATCTGAGAAGAGAGATGACATCATCTTGTGAGTATGATATCAGTTATGCTTAATGTGACAGCTGTTAAAAATGGCTAATTTAGCTTGAGCTCTTTATTGCTTCTTCTAAGTGAAGAGACTATTCCCAGAAAGAAATTTGGGCAAGGCTCTGAAGACACTAAGTTTTTTCACCTTAAAAATTTGATTCCAATAACTTTGCTGGCTCCCAGAAATTGCATAAAGCCAAATCAGATTTTTGGCAAATGTTTAGAAGGCTCTTGTCATGTTTGTGAGCAATATGCATCGGAGCATGACAACAGAGAATACTTACGAGGGACACAAGAGCCAAACTTGTCTGGAAACTCAGACAGCAGGTCATCATTCACTCTGTCCTTCACTGGGCCCAGAATAATGATCGGCCTCGCGTAGTGCACTGAACAGGATGAGAGACACAAGAGAGACTATGTGAGTACAAAATAGTGAAGAGAAATAATAGCTATAATATAAAAGATAAGCGGCTCAGTTCCCAACCCCAGTATTGCCTACAAATACCACTTTTCTAGTGCTGCAGCTATCAGTCAACATCACTAATAATGTTAACAATAAAGAACTATCTAAAAAATTAGCTTGATTGACAGGCGATCTGACTAATCGTAATGCCAAATCCACCATCTTGTCCAGCAGCATTTTCAGAAAGATTTTTTTCGAGCTGAAGAACGGTAGAAACATCGACAACCAATCAGAATCAATCCTGCTATCACGTGCTTGAGAATTTAAAGTGGCAGACATGCTTAAGCTTATAATGAACAGACAATATCGATCGCTGTGTGGATACAAATATAGTTATTATCATTTATCGTGCTTGGTGTGAACAGGCCTTTAGATTGTGTTTATTAACGTGTAAAGCTACCCCAACCCTTAACAATAATTCAATTATTATTGTACAATGTGACAAAAATGTGCTATATTGATGGGCGCATGCCCAGTGGCTGCAACTGTATCCAAACCACAAATCAGACAGGAGAGTAGATTAACTTTGGTAGACTTACACTTAAAAATGGTGTGTTCCAATGTTGAAAAAATATATATTTTCTAATGTTCACCACTCATTTCGTGCTACAAGTAAATATGATATATATTGCCTTAACTGAGACAATACTTAAATTAATGTCAGTCATCAAAGAGCCACAAAAAGTGTTTATTGTTTGAATTTCTTTAGAATTGACAGAATTTGAAAGCACAGCGCCTTGAGACCTTGTTTAAACCAAAAGGTAACCTGTTCTTTCTTGTCTGTCTGTGTTGTCAGTTTTCTCTTTGCTCTGTGATGGATTTTTCACTGCAGGGGAACATGATGTGTTACGTGAGAGGGGCATTGTTTGTTGTAGATAGCAACAGTAACTAAGGAGGGGTGGGTCTTTGAGAATTGTCAGTTTCAGGTAGAATTACAACTTGGGTTTTTTTTGGTATAAAGCAGCTCTGTGTGTATATGATTATGCATACAATATATATTACTCAATATTTTAACTGCCAAACTGCAAAAATTACATAATTAAAGACTACTGAAATGACTGAAGTTAGTTAATTACTCATTCTAATAATCGCCCTACACATTTCACACACACACAAACACACTTTTTTAACATATCTATAAATATAATGGTTTTACATCAAAAGTCAAACTATAAGAATCAACTTTCAGCTTTAGTATGTGAATTTGTCTTGCTCTCATCTCATCTGTTTGAGTGTTTGCTGTCTGAATTGAATCACATACAGTATGAGGTTTTTATTTCATTTAGGATGCTGCCAACATAGACTGCAGAAGGCAAGGCATCTCACTAGGGTTTGGATCAGAGCCAGCATATAAAATGACACAGCATATGGAGACTCGGTCGAGTTATCCAACCTTCCACTTGTGCAACTGTCTCGTAACTCCGTACTGGCTCTTCCCTTCCTGAAAGACAACAAATACCCATACATCAGCTTCTGTTTGTAATACATGCAGGAACAACAAAACGTTTAACTCTGTATCAGTATTCAGGGCTGTGCGCTTGTAACTCACCCAGAGATCCTGTACTGTCTCGACTTCGGTCCTGTCAAAAGGATATAGATGGTACAATGCTTATTAAATTGTAATAGACTGTTTCCGGCATCAGTTTAGATGTAAACATACAGTTATTGCAGCATTTGTCATGGCCTAAAGGGGTTAACAGACAATAATAAAAGTGTAGACGCAGAGCTAATGCTGCCCTCAAGTCCTGTCAGAATTATTATATTTATGGGATGAGCAACTGAAAAATATTGCTGTGAAAAAGGTACACTTTAGTATACTTTAAAAATACAATTTACTTATATGGAATGCAATATTTTAAAATAATATACTTAAATGTGTACAGAATATGTTTTCATTAAATTGCATGCTATACACACTTGTAATGATGCAGTTTAGTACATTTAAAATATTTAAACTTAATGTGATATCAAATAACAGTAAAAATTCAAATTTGCTTTAGTATGTTAGTCCACATATAAAATAAGCGTTCTTATTTAAAGTACAACAAAAGTAACGCTACTATTTTCACCAAAACCTTACCTGCAAAGCTACCTGAAAAACTCAAGAGCACCTTTAGAAGGCAAAAGCTGCTTCAGACACAAAAGATGGTCACATCAAATGTTGATTTTGTTTAGTTATTTATGCATTATCTTTGACAGCTGATCCTTATTTTCCAGCACTTTTACACAAATGCCTAAATCGTTTAACAGTACTGTAGCTTTGCAGGAAGGTTTCTTAAAGCATTCTGGAGATGTTGACAGTTCTTCTGGATTTAGTTTGTCTCAGTTTGTTCTGTTTTTTTTTTCATGTAAACTGAGACAGACTAGATGATAATTAAATCAGATCTCTGCGTTGAGGACTGGCTGTTGTCAGACTCCTTTTGCAAACAAAGATTTCAATGGCAAAATTATTGTTTGGAAATGTAAACTGACACACTTACAGCAAGAGAGAAATAACTGACTTAAAACTGTTTTTTAGATGGTAAAAATACTAGTGTTAAATACTAGGAGCCCGAATGTGTTTGTAACAAGCTATAACGGACCTAATTAGTTCTCGTGTGTCACGCATGCACATTTAAACATTTTCTTTTAACAGTAGTTTTATAACAGTTGACAAACCCACTAGAAAGATTGCAACACCACCTACTGCATAACACCGGCATGACAACTGATGTAAAATAAGGCTCAGGATACCAATACTGATCAGTAAAAAAAGAAAAACTTAATTGGGCCCAATCCTTAAGATTGGCTTAGGACATCCCTACATTTATTTTGTTAACATGGTATTATCTGTCAGTATGGGTTATTTTTTTATAA
>JAUMHP010000046.1:21030410-21047776 GCA_032361065.1 Enteromius trimaculatus
GAGGGCTGCAACTGCGCTTTTTAAACAAGAATATCCAGGCTGTACTACTACTGTCGGCGATATGAGTACTTTTAATTCACATGTTTTCTTAATGCCTGTTGAACATAACAGAGACATTTTATGATTATTACAATCATGAATTACAAACATGTAATTCCTTACATACGGTACCTTTAAATGTATGCATAGTTATTAAGGCCACCTAATACATAGTGGCACTTTCAAAGAATTCAAATAAATCCTACTCTTTTAAACTTTATATTTAAAGAAGCAGCACATCTATCAATGATAATAATCAGAAATGTCTCTTGAGTAGTAAATTAGCATATTAGAATAATTTCTGAAGGATCATGTGACACTGAAGATCGATGATGTAATGATGCTGAAAATTCAGCTTTGCATTAATAAATTGTATTTTAAAATTGATTTAAGTATTTTATAATTGTACAAATTTTACACATGATTACTGTATTTTACATCAGCTTTGGTGAATTAAAGAGACTTCTTTCAAAAACACGACAACTCTTGATGAAAATGTTGACTGTTAGTAAAAATCAAGCTGTACTGAAGGTCAGTGTTGTGTAGAGATGAATCGTTTGTTTGAGGGAGGGTAAAAACAGCACAGCTGTCTGCTGTTCACACTAGTCCTCTCATTATAAGAAACATCTGTTTATTTTTCCACATTCTCCAGCCTTATCTCTCTCTTTCTCTCCACCTCTCTTCACTTTAAGACAGCTTGATAATTACAAACTGCAATTTATCCATGTCACACAAAAAGAAATGGACAAAAGCAAACGTCTAAGAAAAAAGTAAACACACCGAGGAGACATGATGTAATCCAGGTCCATAAAAGCCGGTGTTGAGTACTAAAATTAGAGTGCTTGTGCCTTTCAGCCTCTTTTGATGGGTAAACAAGTCATGTTGTCCTCATTTTGCTCTATATACTCTATATACATATAAAGTTTACACAGACACAAACTGGGGTGCGTTACCTGTACAACAACTGAACTATACAGTAGATGGAGAAGATGATTCTCTCACAGATCATTCTTTTGGCCTTGGAATATCTTGAATCAGTTGTAAGAATTTAATAATAGCAATAACATTTCTTTGACTGTTGTGTCTGCAAATTGATGCCAAATATTTCACAATGGAGTGAGAATGTTTTGGCATTAAAGTTTACTATAAATTCCTTTTAATGTTCAGTCATACACTTTAACCATATTTCAAAGCAGCTACAAGTTATAAACATTTCTACATTATAATCAAAAGTGATCTGTAAAACAAATACTTTGAAGTGTATTACAAGAAAGCACTATTGCAATCTTCCTACTTTCATGCAGAATTGTTTTTTTTGCTATTTCTTTGTAATTATTTCTAAAATTAAAAAGCAATTTCTGAATGAAAATTTATACAAAAATGGATTTGGTTGTCTGCTATGAGACTGTGAGAAATGCAGCAAACGGAGTGATACAAATACTGAAACAGTTCCTGTGACTGTACCTCTGAACCAGAACAAACTGTTGTGTAAGTCCAAATATTGAGAACATTTTGATTCTACATTTCGTTACAGTTTAAGTTTAAGTGAGAAAATGGCTGTTGCAACCCTACCCAGTATATCTTAAAGATCTTCCTCTTTACTGTAACTGCACACAGCATGATTACAGTCCAACAAGAAGATGGAGAAACCCCCAAAGAATCCTGCTGAGACGACCCGCTCAGCCTGAATTCCCATGGAGCGATGAAGCTGCCTGAGTCTTGCTGATTAAGCTAGTTGAGAAGCATCAAATATGGTGTCTTAATGATCGTATCGCCAAAGAAAAACATAGTCATGCTAGTGAAATGCTCATACTCTGGCTTCACAGTTACAAGTTGGGATCTTACCTGGTAATATGTTACCAAACTGAAACTAAAATGTAAAGAACAAGAATATATGAAAATTAATGTAAGTACTGAGCACTAGTGGTACCTAACATGAGTAATACATGTTATTATCCTGGTCCAGACCTTAACTTCTCTCATCATTTCCTTGCCTGTGCACTGTTATAATAATGGAATCTCCAGAATTTGAAAACATCACTTCATTAAACCACTAATGCATATGAAAAGTTTAAACTGAACAATTTCCACAAACAACTTCAAGCCATACTTTTATGTTTGATGCACGAATTCAGTACGGTATGCTTTACACTAAACATTTTAAATGGGAACAGTTGCATAATTGTACTTTGTTCTGCTTGACTGATTTCTTCAATAGTCCAGGGGTGAATTCATCTAGATCTCAACAGCCCCTTGGTTTCACACCAGCCTCAGCTGAATTTAACTCTTACATTATATTGAAAACTTTTAACACCCTTTCGGAGATGCTTTAGAGTTTCAGACTTGGTGTTAGCTTTTACAAGAAGGATTGTCAGTTGCACATACAACTTATACCATTCACTTTATGAGAGTAAAATGAATGCTATGAAGATGGATTCATTATTATGAATGAACAACACAACAACAGTAAGTGACAAACTAACTTCTATGGCGTTTAGTCACAAAAACGAATGAGATTGCATACACCACATGCTGTAGTACTGTATATATAAATTCACGTGATCAGTGAAATTGGCTCCTGGTGTAACATGCATCATGGAACATTTTGAAAGAACATGGAAGAGAAGAAATTATTAAATGTAGTCTCTTTTGTTTGTTTTCTTTGCACACAGGAACTATTCTTGTAGCTTCATAAAACTAAGATCCACTGATGTTTCGTGGACTATTTTAAAAATGTCTTTTCTACCTTTCTGGGTAGTTGCATTGCTGTGTATGCAGAGTCAGAAAGCTCTCAGATTTCATCAAAAAATCTTAACTTGTGTTCTAAAAGGTGAATGATACAAAGAAAGATCTTGGAATGGCAATGGATGAAAAAATGGGGGAATTAGCTAACTAATATGTACCATTTAGGGTAAATAAGGTACAAGGATGTATCTTTTAGCTTTTGTGAGAGTTCCAGTGACAGTTTGGTTCATTTCTTTCTGAGAGTGCGAACTCTGTAAACTGTAAAAAAAAATAAAAATAAAAAAAAAGTGACCATGGGCTGCGCTGGATACTTGGTTTAACCAATCTTTCTGTCTGTCAGTCATTTTGCACGTTCACAGAGAAGCACCTACTGTATAAGAAACAGGAAGCTGAGAGTGCTCTAGTTAATGAAGATTATTCAAGTTAAGCTTCATACACAATTGTCTGTTTGTTGTGCCAAAACGTCTCCTGTTTTTCCTGTTATTATATTACCACGTCATCCTTACCATTAGCCTTATTTCTCTGGATGATGTAAACGTATGAACTGTTACTGCAGTCAGTATGTAAATCACAAGAAGATTTTAAAAGATTCACTCTCCCTGCCTGTGTTGATGAATACGTTTGCATGGCAACGAGGTACTCCTACACTCACGTGGGTTATATATCGGCTGATCTCAGCCACATGCATCACACGTCACACAGCACACCGACGTAACAGCTCATCTGCTGCACTCAACTGAGGCTTCCGGAAGTCTTCATGTCTGATGTCTTACAATGAATTATAACAGAAACACAATTAAAAAAATTTTGAAATAGTGATAATAAATAGTGATTTCCAGATCTAGAAATTTAAAATATATGTATATATATATATATATATATATATATACAAGTTCTGTCATGAAAATCGAAATGACACAGGCCAATACATTCTAACTCAGTCTGATATAATCACATTACATTGACATGGTGCAATTGTTTTCTTTTTGCATCAACTGCCAACGAACTTGCTGCTCAAAATTCAAATACGTGGCTATAAACCAAATATTGCTGGCCATCAGCTTTTATTCAGCAGGCCTTGGCAAGACCCTTGGAGAGATTTTAAGGTTGATGAGAGTGATTGGTTTCTTTTCACATCAGCAGCCAATGAGCTTGCTGCTCAATGTTCAAATACTTCACTGGGGCTTGCGGCAGCACATTTCAAAAACCCTCTGTCTTCCCCAGCTCCACCTGGGCAGATCTACTATGGGGTAATTTCATGTAATTAAATAAATAAATCAGTACATAAATAAATACATGGATAAACAAATACATTCATACAAACATAAAAATATCCCAAATAAACAAATAAATCCAACCCTACAGAGGAGGATTCTAGAAAAGTTTGGGAAGTAATTCCATATTATATTCAACACAAAATTTCTCTAATGTATGGTTTGTATGTTATTTTCATGAGATTTGGGTTGTTTTTATATCAAAAAAGAATTTATACATGAGAAATGCCAAGCCGATGTAACAATTAGTATAAAAAACTACAAATGACTTATTTCATGAACAACATTCGCACAGATCGCAATCATAACCTATTACAAAAAGTGAGCCCCTTTTAGCTAATATGTAGTAACTAATTTAATGTTCAACAGGTTTGTTTTTGTAAAACTTTATGATTGTCATTTTCCTCAATCATATAATAATCACTAACACTTAAATACATTTTGGGTAAAAAGTGTTTCAGCCAGTTGAAGGGTGGGTAGGCTACATTGCGTGCACATGATCAGGATGGTACCACCTCCGCCTCATTCGGAGCCAGGAAAAACCCTGCTACATTCATTATGATTAATATACCAATTTGTTTGATTTCTTCAGCTGCCAATCCAAAAGGTCCAGGCTTAAAGGAAATCCCTGTTATGCTGTTCACATGCTTTAATGTCATGCGTCTTAAATATGATCATCCTGTCATAAGTTGAAGTCAACGTAAATTTCCACTGCTAGGCTTTGATTTAACTGGCATTTAAAACTACTTGCTCATTACATATGAATATAATGACACAACCTCACTGTCTGTAGGGACAGGAACTAATGCAGAACCTACAGTAAGGGTAATGAGCTAGTTAGAGAGGCACAGTGAGAAACTGGACCAGCAGGGTAGGAAGAATGCTGAATGTGGGTAAGCTGGAGAAAGTGTGAGGCAGGTTGAAAGGAACTTGACGAGAGAGCTTGATGTAGATTCCACACATTACCCCAGATTCATTGCGTAACAGAAAAAGCAAAGAATGAAGCCGGGTGGTACATCAATGTCAGCGTATGATACAACATATAGCATTTAAATGAGGCTGTCAAAAACAACGTGTTTATGTGTGTGTTTGTAGTTTGCGGTTTTGCGGTCAAAAGCGTTTCTTCAGTCTGCTGGCCATAGAGAGGTGAAACACAGGTGAGAAACCAACAGCTAAAGATGCAAATACACATTATGTATAGCACATTACCACTGTCATTTATTTTCTTTGGAATCAGAGGAAATTACTTAACTTAAATATGAACTAAGTCTATCCTAGACTACAAAATATGAATAAACACATGCAAATGCAGGCTACACACATACTAAAATATTGCTGACCATCAGCCTTTATTCAGCAGGCGTTGGCGAGACCCTCGGAGGGATTTGAAGGTTGAACGAAGTGCAGCAGATATTAGCAAAATGAACTGAGAGCCAACCAGGGAAATGTGAGGAGACGCAAATGAAGAGGAGAAGGGAGAGCAGAGGATATGCGGAAGAAAATTCAGATGCATTAAAAGAGAAAATTAGAAGATGAAAAAGTGAAAACAGAAGAAAACATGAGGGAGTGCTCAGGGTCACTACCAGCACAGCATTTCCCTTGTCCTGCACATCGCATACTGAGTGGACGGGTTCTCTTGCCTTTTTAAGAAAGCTTTTTATTTATTATTTTTTTGTGGCCTAGTTTCACCTATATTTAACAGGGCTTCATCACTCATAACATATGTCCATCAAAATGTGAAGTGAATGTATTTTTAACTATAATAGATCAGAACAGCCTAATTAACACATTAAAAAAAAAAAATATATATATATATATATATGAAAACATGTACATAGAAATTAATTTAAAAACCGCACTAAGTTCTAAGTTTGTATTTGTTGTATATAGTCATTTACACAGCGGCTGTCTTACTTTATTTCATAAACGACTTATTTAAACACATTAAATAAGACATCACTAACAGGTAAAGTAAAATCTAATCACATATATGCTCTTCTCTACACTTCATGTCCCTAGCAAATAACAAGCTATAACATATATAATAACCTTGCAGTTAGGAGTTTTTGTAGTTAGATATGAATTGTATTGCAGTATGTTTTCAAATATACAATATTTCAGTCTTACAACTTCAAAACTCGTGTTTAATTCAATATGTTACTTGCCATTTCTTTGTCATTGTTCTTCAGCGCATAGTAAACGTATGTCACATTCACTTTTTTGAGCATTTGGGTAGGATTTTGAACCATATAACATAATAACATTAATTGTGAAATGACCAGCCAATCCATTTCCTATCTCTAAACCTACTTCTAACCATTTAGCAAAAATATATAGACGTACATTATGAAGACAAATGTAACAGACAAGTGTAATCACAATAATTTATTCGGTAACACTGAGTAACTATGGGTTTTCTCTCAGTAAATTCCTTATATGCTGCTTATTAGTAAGCTGGTTGTTAAGTTTAGGTATAGAGTGGGGTTAAGGGTTCTAAAATACTATCATACAGAATAAGGCAATAACTTTGCTTTATAATAAACAGCCAATGTGTAATATAGATGCAAATTCTTTGATATTGAATTGTTCCCCAATCTCAATTGTTACAATTTCTTCCAAAAATGACAAAAAGTAAAACCAAAGTAGGCCAAATGACAACGCGTTACTGTATATTGGAAGTACAGTATAATAGGCACACTTAGTGTGATTCACTAAGTAAAATTTAAGGTAAGTACTTATCCCAGTTTACTCAAAGAAACGCAGTTCAGATTCAAATGCACATCACCCATAACATGGCATGTCACAGACAGGCAATGAGCATTTGATATCACTGACATAAACCTTTGTCGTAATGCTTTTTAAGACAGCGAACTTAGCAGTTTCAGTTTAAATTTTTTAGATTTTTTATTAGATTATCAATTTATGGTTAATATGTGGTTTGTATTCTATTTTTTTTTTAAGCAAGCTATACACTGTGCAAAGCCCAAACCTAGTTTCAAGGTACCTTCCCCACCACTGACACTGACAAACACTATTCATCACTGTAACTGGTCATTATAAAACAATCAATAGGGTCTTTCCTTGCATACATTTCTGATAAGCTCACACGTTTCTTCACTGGCTCAGTCATCCTCAACAACGCACATCTCTCTTCTTTTTTCTATGTATCAACACTTCCTCCCACTCTCTCTAGCGCTCCCTTTAATCTACGCCATCAATCATCTCTCGCTTCAGAAGCACATTGTACTTTTCCCAGTGAGGGGGAGCTGGTCACCATGGAGCCTTCCTTCTCTCATCCCAAAATGGCCAACATCCAGCTAGCTACACATTTACGCTATAGCACGCAGATAAACTGTGGCAGCATGTTAGCATGCTTTCACTCACATTTTATGGCCTATATACTTTACTGGTAACAGAGAAAGACACTTCTGACAATAAAATAAAAATAATGACTTAACTGGAATGTGCACCTGGAGTGTACCTCAAATCCTAAAATGTGACCAGGGACCACAAAACCATCCATAAGTGTATATTTATTTATTTACAATTGAAAATACATCATCTGAAAGCTGCATAAATGAGCTTTCCATTGTTTCATTGCTTTTTATGTATGGTTTGTTAGGATAGGACAATATTTGGTTGAGAAACCAAACCAAGTATCTGGAATCTGAGGGTGCAAAGAAATCAAAATACTGAGAAAATCACCTTTAAAGTTGTCCAAATGAAGTTCTTAGCAATTCATATTACCAATCAAAAATTAGGTTTTAATATAATTACGGTAGTAAATTTACAAAATATCTTTACGGAACGTAATCTTTACCTAAAATCCTAAATATTTTTTCATAAAAGCAAAATCAATCATTTTGACCCATACAATGCCCTCGCCACCCTCGCAGCTACCACAACTCCGGGCGAGGGTGCACGATACCTCCGAGAGGAAGTCCCTCCTGACTGGAATCTCCCATGGAGAGCCATCTAGGAGGGCCGTCAGGTCCGAGAACCAAACTCGGCCTGGCCAGAGCGTCTCTACAAGTAGTAGACTGACCGCATCCCAGCGCACTCTCTCCAGAACTCCTAGGAGCAGAGCGATCAGGAAAAAGGTGTACAGACAAAGCCTCGGCCACTTCTGTAACATGGCATCCCACCCCTAAGGATTGAGCATCCATTCCCTAGGATGTCTGCTCCCACCTGGGAGCCTGGGAATGTAGACGGCTCTCGGTGAGACGTCTGTCCAGGGCACCGATCTGGTGGACCAGCTTGTATAAAGGGCGCAAACGCATACTATTCAGAGCCGTCATGCTGGAGGTGTTCCCCATAGCGTCTTGTCAACGCGGCTCGAGCTCCTGAAGTGGAACATATTTTAAACATTTCACTGCACTGTTCAGAAAAAATACAACACTTCGGCTTTAAATACAATTTACAGGAAGTAAATGATTACAGTCACATTCAATAAACATTTATTCAACAAATTAATCCAAAGTCAGAGTGCAACTAATCCATAAAATGAGATGCACAAAAATTAATTAAAATATAATCAGTCTAAAAGCCTGCTCTTTATATTTGCTAGTCAAAACAGAAAACAGGACACACACACAAATTGAGCTGCTGAACACGCCACCTATAACACACATTAATTCACTGCCATTGTATTTGCTTCAAGGATGCTACGCAAACCGACAGATTGGAGAGCATGACATTATCGAGCTGTGCTTGAGCATGCATATTGGATGTTTTGAGTTCTTCTGAATGACATGTTTGATTTGGAAGTTAAAACTGGCAACACAGGCAAGCCTGAGGGCGATGCTACACAGCAGTGGGCAGAAACAGTACACACGCATTTCAACAAAATCTACTTATATAAACTCCCACTCAAAGACTGTGTGTGTGTGGGGGGAAAAAAGAACGAAATCCCCTCCTACACCTCCCATACGCACCTGAAACCACCACCGAAATGCAAACAGTTAGAAAAGACCCAATTAACATCTTGTGAAGTTAAACGCTGCATGTTTGTAAGAAACAAATCATAAAAGCCTTTTACCTTTAAAACATTGCTTTTGTCCCTTACAGGTATATAATCCATAAGAACTCTTCCACCGGTGAAAAAGTCAATCGCTTAATTGTCACGCTCACATCAAAATCCTCCAATATATTTGTTTTGAGCTGTTTTGGATTGTTTCACTTGTAAGCTAGTGCATGATTTCTCTTCTCATAAAGACTTTTTTTTAGTGGGGAAAGCATTTATATGGATAGAGGACTTATATTTCAACTAACTATGATTACTGTGCTGTTTTTATCAGCTGTTTGGACACTCTTTCTAAGGCAACAATTCACTGCTGTCAATAGTAGGACTCTTCTGATTAAGAAACAAACACACCTACAACTGGATGGCCTGAGGATTTCCTCAAATGTCCATTTTGGGTGAACCATTGCTTTTGAAGACTAAAATCTAAAGTAAGTGATTTGTTGATCAGGTTTGTGGTTCTGCCCTGTGTGCTATTTTTTTTTTACACAGCTTCATTAAAAGCCTCTGTGCAAAGTCCACAAAAAACAAATATCCCCTGAATTTGGGGACACATACTTTAGGGAACAAAGCTGTGCACGATTTCTTAATAGTTAGTCCTTAATTGTTATTTCTTAATTGTTAGTTATATAACTAGATGGATTACTTTTTACCTTGATATGATGCTCATAGTCAAGATGCTAAAAACAAATTCTTAGCATCTTGACCATGAGCATAATATCAAGGTAAAAGAACATGAGGTCTCTTTTCAGATTATTAATATTTTGCAAACTTACTGCAAGCAGTAAGTCTCGCTGAACATAAATAACATGCACTCTTGAGAGGCTACAGCCATTACAGAACCTAAGAACTCAAGGTGATAGCGACATTCAAACTCTCTATGCCAGGGCTGTCCAAACTCAGTCCTGGAGGGCCATTGCCCTGCAGAGTTTAGCTCCAACTTGCCTCAACACACCTGCACGAAGTTTCTAACATACAAGAGCTTGATTAGCTGCCTCAGGTGTTCAGGGTGTCCTGAACTGAGTTTGGACAACTCTGATCTATGCCAGAAAACTATGTTGGTCTTACTCAAATTGCATTGCATTATGAATTGTGGTCTGGGACATTTCAAGATGCAATGGAAGATGAAGGTTGGGTAGCTAGACATCTATTTAGGTGGGGTATGTTTTGGGTTGTTCCATGTGTCACTGAATCTACCCGATGTTGAAATGCACATGTGACATCAAATCCCCTTTCTTCACTCAATCAGATAGAAGTGACACCCACAATTTATTTTACAAACCAATGAGAAGAGAAAACGCATCCACCCACTCACACACTCCAGGGCAGGAACACACAAGCAATCTGTTCTTGGCAGTTATTATTGTGTTTGTCTCTTTTCATCCTCCAATGACAGAGTACTACAAGTTTTGTTAGAATGATATAGCTAGTGTGTCAAAATTCTCCTGTCCCCTCAATCTTTTACAGAAAAAAATGGAAACATTCTGCCTGTCAAACTAGAAATGTTTTTTCCCTCATCAAAATAAACTGCAAAAAGTATTTACACCTAAAACATCAGTACGCGTTGACAAGTCCAGGTGCCCCATTTCTATCCTTTTATTTAATCCGTTGAGTTTCATTAATCATCTCATCTATTATTCAAGCGACTGTGCCATTTGTCGGAAGCACCATTTCACACACAGACACCCTAATTTTAACTTTCCACATTTTGCAACTTCTGACGCACTAGGCGCCTCTGAGCACCATCCGTCTGCTGTGAACTGAGACCATGGATGCTTCTGATTAGTGTCATTCCTTAAAGGTCCATTATGTATATAACAGATCATATATAAGACAAAAAATATATATTTTAGAACACATGGTACCCATTAAGTCTATTAAGATTCCTAAAAGGATATGAAAATGCTCCTGTAGAACATCAAAAGGGATATTTAATAAAATCATTCATGATTTTAAAAGCTCCCCTGTGATTCCTTTTAAGTATTCTTTAGAAAGAGACAGAGTTCTAATAAACACATCATTACTCCTAAACTTGTCTCCAAATATTGTAATATCAAATAAGGAATTAGTTTAAACACAATAGGATCTTCTCTGATCTCTTTAGGATCTTTTAGGGTTTCCAGATTAGGTTAGAAATTAAAATACAAGTGCACACTCCGTTAGAATTTCTGACTAACATCATACAAAACCAAATGATAGAAATGCGTAATCTCCTACCATTATCCGATGGCGTTGTTTTTTAGCTTTCCGTACGTTGTTGATAAAACGCCGGCCCATTTTCTTGGCGTACCACACGGACACAAACATCCTGGCCGAGCGCGGAACACCGACGAGCGTTCAGACCGACAGCGCGCAGCTCTCCACACGACGAGCGCGCGAGAGGAGAGGAGAGAGGAGGAGGAGGAGGAGGAAGAGAGACACGCTTGCGCTTTCAGTGTGACAGTGGCAAAAAAAAAATAAAGACATTCACGCATGACGCTTAGCTAGACGGAATAAAACCACGCGAGGAACTCGAGACGCGTGTTGGAAAGTTAATAAGCAACAAGCCAGGATTGAATTACAGACGTGAAGCTAATAATCAATTATGAACGACTTAAAGCGGTCAATCGCTTTTGTAGGGAGTCTGCATATTTTATTCGTGGCAACAGTGGTGTAACTAGACGGGATTTGACGCTTATGTGTAATGATGCGCGGCCAGATGCGCGTTTAGGTGGTTGTGTGTATTTTAAAATAGCTTCATTCAACTTTAGAATCGGAACTAATTGCTTCATGTAAACAATTTAACCGAAGAAACTGTGTGACGTGACTACCCAAGGAGCTCTATGGCGGCAAAACTATGCCATTTATTAACGAGCGCACCACTGATGCTGGCGCGCGCATGATATGTCATCTGGGCGCAATGCAAAGCACTCGCACGCTTGATCTTCTTTCACATGCTTTTTGTCAGTCGTGGGGCGGGGCTTGCTGTTGTAATCTCAAATGTCATTGGTTATTGGGCCCAGTTTCTTCGCAATACATCATATGTAATTAAAGTTTATTGTGAATGACAATGAAAAAAATCCAGTAAAATGTCTCAACAAAAGTGCCACAGACTTTTGGTTAAATTGACCTTATTAACTAACGAACTAAAATACAGTGTTAATTAAAATGCTAATTAACACGGTATAAAAGCAAAATAGATGGGTAAAACAAAGTTTAAATGTTTTCGGAAAAGTTATCATAGTTTTAGCGACATTAACATAAATTATAAACCAAGTATAAAAATTAGTTTTCATGTTATTAAATAAAAAAAAAAAAAAAATGTTATTTGTAACAAGGGGGTGTTTTTTGTATTTTGTACCAAGGGGGTAAAATGCCCCTTAGTCAAACAAAGCAATTTGCTTTAAAGGGTTCATATGAGGTTATTAAAAAGAAAAATAATCATGTTTATGCATTTAAATCCAAATGTAAACACAACTGAATGTTTACCATCAAGTGTTAATAAAAATAAATAGTATAAATGAAGTCACGTGACTTTTTAATGTCACCACTATTAAATCGTTGACAGCTTTCAATCAAAAACATTTTCCCTGAAAGTTTGAGTTAAAATACCGTGAACACAACTAGCATAGATGAGATTATCTGTTAAGCTTGATGACGTATGTATCCTGACAACCTCTGTGGACACATTCAGCCACTTGCTAGCAACCTCCTTTTACAAGTAAAAGCTTTCAAAAGTCGCAAGGGGGTTTTACAAAATAAAACAAGAAGATATCTTGAGCTTGTGTTCACCACAGACACTATTTCAACCTTTTAGCCAAAACCCCATCATAAAATGCACTGACATCGGGGCTATAAAACCAGAAATGCGCTAACTCATTTCTGGGTTTCTGCCTTCAAAACCCCACCGTCGCTGCAGTACTCTATTAGCATCTGTGCACTACCACATCACCTCTCTAATGGTGTGCTAAAATACTCAGCAATACTCGACTAAGTATTTCCGGTTCAATTGCAGAGAGAGTGTGTGACACAGAGAGAGCTGAGACAGCACATCTGCAGCCATATCCACTGAAGCTAACTGCACTCCAGAGCATTACACATGCTAGGCTATATCCTCACTGCTAATATGCGCTACTAAGAAGTCACGCAGCATTCCAAGAGAGCACTGAATTATCCAGCCCAGCTTGGAAATGCACAGGAGAGATGTCCTTTGGGAAATAAGAGCTACGATAATGGCCTGCTTTTAACCATCTCCCCTTGTACATAAATATTGCTTAAAGGTTGAAGGCCTCAGTGTCAGCAGATGCAATGCTTCATCTCTCTGTGCTTATCTGACACATGTACAATGGTGAGTATACTATGCATAATGATAAAATGCATAAAGCTGTGTCAGAGGTTAACAGCATAGGTTAATAAGGTCACTATAAAGAAAGATGAAAAGAGTGTTGGAAATAAAACTAGGGATCTGTTGAAATTGGAAAACAGCTTGCATTCAGAGCATTGAAAATAAACATTTAGACAAAAAAATAAAATAAAATTACAACTGATTTGATTGTTTTTCCTCAAATTATATTTATGCTTTGGTTCACACTTCACACCTTGATTTAATATTAAATACAAATGTTATTTTCTAATGACAAAAACATATTTAAACAAACTAACACGATTATTTGTTAAAAGAGACCAAAATGTTACTTAGGGCAGATCAATCATTCTTTCAACTTGATTTCACCATAAATTAAACATAATTTTTTACTTAAGATATAACTAAAACATTTTGTTAGTCAATGATTAATTTACGAAAGAAACAACTTCGAAAGACTGTAATGTTTATTATGATTTTTTATTGTTTATTTTATTTTTTTTAAAGTATAAAATATAAAATATCCCCCTGAGTCCAACACAAATAATTTCAAAATAAAAGAATTGCTTCTTTCTTTTTTTGCTTTTAGACAACCTGAACAAAACAGTTTAAACCAGAAATTTAAAAACACACTTCAGTTAAATCACACAATTATTTAACTTTTTTGTGTTTATCAAAGAATAATTCAACATCTGAAATCTACTGTAACTGAATAAAAATCATAACTGGAAGTCAACTTGAATTGTAATGAGGTCATGTGATATTAATCATTCTAAACTGAATGCCAGCCAAACCACTTCAACCTAAGAAAACACAAATGGCCCACAATGCTTTTCACTGCAGAAGTGTTTTTCAGTATTACGTAAGAGACTCCAAGTTGATGGGCTCACCTAAATGAGAAATCACACACTTTCCTCTTCTCTCCTTCCTTCCCCTTCTTTATCCCCTTCTCTTTGCCTCCATTTCCACCCACTTCTCTCTCTCTCTCTCTCTCTCTCTCTCTGTATTGCATTGGATCCCCAGACCATTTGTCTCAGCAAAAGTCTGTTCAGTAATTACCTCAGAGCTGCAGGGACAACTTTAAACATTCATTAGTGAGCAAGAACCTTTGAATAGACATAGAAGCCTCTCTCTCACACACACAAACACACACATATTTTTTGTAAAAGGAGTGGTGAAAAATGCAAAAGAGGTGAAGAGGGAGAGGCAGTGTAGTGCCTAGAGGAGATCACTGTAGCAAGAGGTAATCAAATCACTTCCAAACACACACATAAACAGCTTTCCTGAACCTGCTGTGGGTGATGAGCAAGAGAGAATACTGAGCACATGAACACACCTCCCTACAGCTGCCACAGGACGGGAAGAAAAAACCATAACGATAGCTGTAATTCAACATTTGATGAGTGCTGCTTATCTGTCCAATGATGGTTTGATGTTAGAGTGTTTTGAGTGGCTGCCATGGCGTTATTATGCAGTTGCTAAGGTGTTCTGAATGGTTGCTATGACTGAATGTGGTTGCTAGGGAGTTCAGGAGGGTTATTATAGTCAAAGACTTCAGATATACCAAAGACCGTGCACCCCTATAACTTATGAGTTGGAGAAAGCGCAGCGCTCAATATGACGGAATAGTCCCGCCTCCTCAATAAAAGAGTCACTCGCCAATTGATGAAGTCATTGCATCACTGCAGCTGCTGTTAGAAGCTCTGTAGAAACTCATCCTTCTGAGGCACATGCTGGGACTGATATGCACACTGGAATAGCCTGAAAAATAAGTTTTTTTATTTATATTTAATTGTACACTTGGAGAACCGAATTTGATGTTTTTCCATTAAGAGACATAGGAACTGCACTTGCATCATAAGCATTTCAAATATGGCCGCAGAGTGATTTTTGTTTTTACTTTATTGAATAATATAGGGTCTAGTGAAATGACTTAAAAGTCTTAAAGGGACTTTCTATTATAACTGAAACTAAGACTAAATCTATTAAAACTTAAAAAAAATGACATTACTTGAAATTAAAATTTTGATTTTTCAAAAATGCAAGTAATATTTTAAAAATTATTATAATTTATAATTATAGCATATTTTAAGTTTCAGCTACTTGCAAAAGCAACTTTTCATCTCATTTTCATTTACAGTTTCATATATTTAGCTAAATTAAAACAGATATGAAATTAAAAAATAATAAAAAAGCAACTGTTACAACTTGAAATAAAATCACATATAAAATTTTAATAAAATGTATTAATTAGTAAAAATAATAATAATAAATAAATAATAATAATAATTTAAATCGTAATTAGCTAAACAAAAGATTTTAAAATCTACAACAAAATTTTAAAAAGTAAAACTGAAATTAAAGCTAAATATTATTATAAAAAAAAATTACACACATAGTAATACACAATAAACAATATATTTCTAAAGTACATCCCACATTTATATGAACGGATCCGTGATATATGTCAGTCATGAAATGTACAGGGTATGTGGCCATTGGTCCTAGCAGCATGAAAAACTAAACTTTTATTCAAATTCTGAATTGATTAAATACTGTATAAAACAAGTAAATGGGGCTTAAACAACTGACAATGATTACAAGCAAGTTTTACAAGCTACTTTTTTTTACTTTTTTCCCCCTCTTATGAACAACAACTTTTAGTACACGATAAAAGCTCATTGCAGTTCTTGTTTTGATCCATTTAAGGGACCATAAACGATGCAAAATATACCCATGTTGAGTTTGCAATAGTGCTTCCTATGTAGATAATCACTTCCTGCCCTCCATCTGCGTTTCACGCCACAAAAGCATTGTTGTTCCAGCGCCCCCACTGGTACACAGACGGCCATGCTGGCATACACACACACACACTGCTGAACTGACGGCCAGACTCAAGCGTTTAGCCACCTGGACACACCATTAGCGACACACTTTTAAAGGGACAGACAAAGGTTAAGGGACCTGAAGAACACTTAAATTCAAAGAAATCTTCTCTCACACTTTATTACAAACATTAAGATTTAAAAATGAGAAACGGGAAGTGGTTCCCTCTTAATCTTTGAAGTTCATGAGGATTCAGCGAGGGCAAAATTAAATTCAGGTACAAACTGCAGCCTACAGTATCAGGGCTTTGTAAATTAGATCTGGTTATTAACTGCAAGGATTTCCCTCTGGACTCATCTTCACTTCCATCCTTCAGCTCCTCCTGCTTTCTTTCTCATCTAACATCATTTTCCCCTGAAGTCCATTCACATCTCCTTCTCTTTCAATCCATTTCCAGTTTTTCATTATCTCAGCTCTTTACTCACTATCATTTATAAGAAAACAGTAAGATCATTCATTAACTGCATTGTACTGAGATGCATACTGCTGTAATTTAAGGGTGGGCTGCAAAGCAATTTGTGTTGTAACATTAAGCCTATACAGATATGCAAATAATCAAACCAACAGCCACTTTGAGCTCCAGTCACAGCAGAGCTTGTTACGCAACAGAGCTGCGTCTGTCCATATAATGTTTAGAGCGGCAATAACAACACCCACAGACACACACATATATTCATAGGCGCAAGGCACGCACCTGCTAATTCATTTGACTGCTTCCTACTCATTGCCATTAGCTTAGCTAAATCTACTGCATCACGGCAAAAGAAACAGAAGAAATGCCAAAACAATACGTTCCTGTTGTTTTTGACTGCAATCAAAAACAAATCACATTGCAGACTTGACAAACAAATAAACTTGAAATTAAGTTTCGTGTACAAACTTTAAACTGTTAACTACTTTTGGAGCATACTTTAACTGTAGTAAATTTGTAATACTTCGGAGCACAGATTTACGTTTGAAATCTTTTTAAACAAAACACTTCACAATTTCAAGTTAAAATGCATTGGTTTTTTAATGTCTTTTTATCCACAAAGTACTATTTAAACAACCAATGTGTATA
>JAUMHP010000046.1:21063575-21073693 GCA_032361065.1 Enteromius trimaculatus
TGGTCACGCTGGAGGCGTTCCCAAAGCGTTTTTGGACGCAGTGTCTCATTCCTTCAAGGAACAGGGGTTATATTCATAACCCTGAGACGTTTCTTACCATGCATATTAGTAGCTTGTTGGCTGTTTGTTAAATCTTATCTTACTATTACTAAACAGCAAATTAGAAGTTTGCAGTAGCAAAGTAGTTTAAATTAAGTAGTTTAAGTAATTAAAATTAAAAATGGTTTCATTGATTGAACTACAGGCAAAAAATAAAGGATATGAAAAAAGTTTGTAACCAGACTGTTTTGGTTTACCAACTGGTTACAAACTTTATTCAAAATATCTTCCTTTGTTTTCGGCAGAACAAAGAAACCCATACACTTGACAGTGAGTAAATGATGACAGAATTTTCCTTTTTGGGTAAACTATACATTTAATTTTTTGGGGTGGATTAATGGATCTAAGGCAACAGTCGTTAATAGTAAAAATTGATTTTTAAAATGTTATGTAAAACACTAATAAAAATAACAAAAGTGAATAGCCAAATTACTAAATCTCAAAATAAAAAAATAAAAAAAGCTAATTGAAAATATTCATGAATAACAGCATTCAAATAATACTAATGTAACACTGCTTTAGCTGTAGAATAGAATAGAATAGAATACTCCAGGACTCCTGAGCTTACAAAGCTCTTCGAAGCATACAATTTTAATAACACAATCCATTGTGTGTGTGTGTCTTTACCTTTATTGGTGAGATGTGTGTGTGTTGGGCATAACTGTGCAGGGAGTCCATGGCAGCCAGGTTCTTATCGCTCATGTGAAGCATCTCAGCACTCTTGCTGTGAGCCAGGTGGGCGGGGCTGTGCTCCAAGGGTGGAGTCTCTTCATCCTGATACCGATATTTCTACAGAGAGAACAGTGGAAAAGGAGTCACATACTCAAACCTCATTCTGCAGCTTTGCATTATATTTACTTTGCATAAAAAGTCATCTAATTTCTATGAATGCAAAACAAATCCAGATTTATTTGGCACACAATACAGCATGACCCTGAAGAAAGTTCTCAGGGTAAACTGATTCATGCATTTCTCATATCTTTCAAGCCCATCTTTCTCTCGTCTGCAGCTGCACACTGAAGCAGGAGATAAATTAAAGATCAGAAGACTTTCCACAATCAAAGGTCATGGAAGAGTGAATACCAGCTGGATTAAAACATTACAACATTTATTAACACTAGTGCTCAAAAAATATAACGCTTGATGACGTAACACGAACATGTATAAAAGACTAAATATGACACTGTATGACAATTCTTAATATGTCTCAATTTAAAATAAAAACGATAAAAAGGTTCACACCAAAATGAAAGTGTGCTGAATTTACTCGCTCTCAGGCCAAAACTGTAGACGACTTTGTTTCTTCATTAGAACAGATTTGGAGAAATGTTGTGTGCTGTGTGTATTACTTGTGGATTACTGTGATGCTTTTGTCAGCTGTTTCGACTCTGATTCTGACGGCACCCATTCACTGCAGAGAATCCATTGGTGAGCAAGTGATGTAATGAATAAATTCCTCCAAATCTGTTACCATAAATAAAATACTTAACTACATATTGGGCGGCTTATAAATAAAATGTTAATTTTGGGGTAATCCATCCTTTTAAAAAATATATATGTTCTGAATAGTATGTTAGGTTGCTTCCAAGTGTGTGTTCAGAACAACGTAAATGCATTTTCAGCCTTTTTGAGTAAAAACCTCATATATAATACTCTTTTTTTAATTTGAACTTGAATTAAGGCTGGTAAACAGATTTGGATATTTTGTACTTTTCCCTTTCAAGCAGATACTGTAGGAATTGCATTATGCCAGTTTTCTGGAGGTGCTTCTAAGATGGCCACCAACTGAAGTGACTTCAGGCTTTGTTTGTATCAAAGAATTCTTCAGTCTAACCAGGATTGAGAAAAGGAGGTACAGTCAGCAAGATCACATTACAATGAGCCAGCAACAGCACAGTGGCTGAGAGAGAATGTAAGAACAGACACAAATGTGGATATAAAATGAACACAGAACAGAACTTAAGAATATTTTAAAAATGGAACATTTGCAGTGGGAATTTTGTCAGATTGTCAGATTATAAGGAGAGGACCTGATCTTAAACTGACTGCCAAAAATCACATTTTTACATTTCTCAGGGAATCCATCTACAATTTGTTTTATTTAGTTGTCTCTGCATTTAAGCAGAGATAAGACTGTGAACATATATAAAAAATGCACTACTCAGCTGTAACACCAATTATCCATAACTTCTCTGATATTCACTTTATTGTCACAAACATTATCCAGTTCATCCAAACTTAGATAATATGTACTGTAAGCTTGAGAAAGTTTTCTCCATGCCTACCAAACTCTGCAGTTTATGATAAACAGCATTTATGGTAAACTATTTATAACGACAGTAATACAGTATGTGGGCACTAACACCAGTGTTCAAAGAATTTGTGAGGAGATATATAATTAGACAAACACATACTGTACAGCAAGACAAGTACCCATTACTACACTATCTGCAGCCACAGAAATCCACTTTATTAAATATTTAATTTGAGGATGCTTTCAGTTGTCAATACTCTATATACGTATAGTCTACTTTTCTCAGCTCATTTTAAAAGCCCCATGAAACAGCTTGACAAGCACCTTTTTATTTACTTTACTGATGTAATTCCTGCTGAAACAGTATTGAAGGGGTTATCCTTAAGCAGATGAACTTGCTGTATTTTAAGGGAATTAATTAGATTAAATTGTATGTAGTTTCTTTGTGTATTTTTGTGATTCTGTATCACAAAATAAACCCCTGGCAAAGCAACCCAGCAGTGTTTGACATCTATAACTTGGTTCATGGTTCATTAGCTTTAACTAGCTGTTCTAACTAAATAACTTTGTGGAACATTCTGGTAGTCCATTGAAATTCATCACAATGCATCACTGAAATGTGTTTACTCAAACACTAAAAGCGTTGATTTTGCCAGTGCTGTCATTACCAATACATGTGCAACTGATATGAACTTCCTGCTTCTAATATTACAAACTGCCTACCACTTCATTCCCTTATGCTCCTCTGTGCCTAAAAGCCTCCAAGGTATTTAAGCTCAACTCCCTCATCTCTGCAGCCTGCCAACAACGCCAGCTTATTACTTCATCACTGTTACAACGGAGACCATCAGTAAAAGCAGAGCTAATGTAAAGACTGTCTTCAGTCCCGTCCATGCTCTAATGAGCTTAACAGCTCAGAGGTTCAATAACTCTGCCGCAGAGCCACATAATTAATCTAAATAATAATTACAATGTAATCAAGATTACAAGTAGGTCTCAAAGTCATGTGAACTTGCAGTGAGTGACAGTTTTAATCACTAAATTGAATGAGGGTGTTGCAATATTGTCTTGCTGCTTGTTTTCTGTGTAATCTATTAATAATTCAGAAAAATGCATGCACGCTACTGTTCATAAGTTTGGGGTCATAAGGATTTTATTCATTGTAACATTAAAAGTATTATGGTTTTCACAATGATATGGAACAGCATAACTGTTTTCAATATTAATAATAACAAGAAATCTTTGATCAGAAAATCAGCATAAAATTAATTTTGAAGGATCATGTGACAATGAAAACTGGAGTATGATGCTGAATATTCAGCTTTGCATCACATGAATAAACTAAATGTTACAATATATTCACAAAGAAAACATTTTTTGTAATAATATTTCACAATATTACTGATTTTACTGTAATTTCTAACAAATGCATTTTTTTTTTTATCTTATCTCACCACAAACACTTCAACAATAGTTTGCTTGCATAGTATATGTTTCAGTCCTTGCACATAACAATGAAACTTTCAGCCAAATTAAAGCTTGCCGATTTTCGAGAATCTCAGCTCATATTAATTCATACTCCACATACTTCAACAATTTACTTAAACTACTTAAACAGCCAACTTAAGTTGCTAGTAAATTTCACAAATAATTACAAAAAAATGACCAATAACATGAAATTAAATGTTAACTTTGAAAGAAACTTTGAAAAAAAAATCTTCTTTTTTTAACAGCATAATAGTACTGTATGTGAAACACTATCTAGTCTGTTAACAAGACAATTTCATAATCTAGGCACAAAACTGCAACTGGTCTGCAGTGTATGAGAAAAGCTACATCACTTTTCTCGGGTTATGTCAGAAGAGCCTGTTGGCAGTCACTGGAAAGAAATCCCACATAAATTACAGAAACACTTCAACCTATTTTTTGCATCAGTGATTCTCTAGAGTTCTAGACTTTCTATCCCATCCTGAGGCACTGCCTGAAGAGAGTCACTGTGCCTCTGCTGTCGTCTGCTTAAGGTGAGCTCACTGTCTGCACTTTTCTGTGACAGCTTCTCTGTTTTGGCCTTCTCTCAGGGGTGTATAAACTGAGGTAGAAGTCCACAGTAATTACTTGCACACACTTCTGCATTGTCTGCTTTAGCCTCTATGGAAGCTGCCCCTTCCAGCATCGTGTGGGAGTCTCTCAAGCCCCTCAGTGTTTGGCCTTTAAGCTGGGACCACAAGACACCAGTAATGTACAAGCACTACACATCAGTAGTCGTCTCAGAGTTATGGAGGCCAATGTGAGCAGGAGCAAAGTTTTCACTGAGAGAAACTTCAGCTCAACTGCTGGCAAAGGCTCAAATAGGACAGACCTGCCATCTACGGGGTTGTGGTTTGCAGTGATGGCAGCCACGTAGACTTTGAGGGTGGAGGGAGACAGCCTTCGCTCCAACCCTTGCTGCAAGAACAAGGGGTCTTCTTGTTGAGAAGAGCACCACTGGACAAACAGGTTCCACTTCAAAGCGTAGGCAGCTCTCGTAGAAGGCGCTCTCACTGAAGAATGGTGTCGACTACCCCTTGGGGTAGGTCACCTACAACCTCTGCGTCCCCTCCAGGGACCAGACATAGAGTTTCCAGAGGGTTGGAAGCGGGTGCCACAGGGTGCTCCGTCTCTGAGTCAGGAAGTCCTTCCTGACCTTGCACAGGAGCTGTGCTAGAAGGTTCATTGGGTGCCAGGACGTCCATGCCGAGGGTTCCGTCGGTCAGGGCGTAAAACAACTGGCAGTGAGAGGTTTCTGGAGAGGCAAACAGGTCTACCTGAGTGGCTCCGAAGGTCTCCCAAATCAGCTGGACCATCTGGTGATGGAGTCTCCGTTTTCCAGGAAGTGCAGCTCGTGACAGCTATCCCGGAATGTGAATGGCGCAAAGCACCTCAGATGCTTCTGACACTAGAGGAGGAGGTGGTGGGCGAGCTGTGACATGCGATGGGAGCGTAGACCCCCTTCATGGTTGATGTACGCTATGGTCGCCTATTGAGACGATCCAGGGCTAGCCGTACCCAGACATGTAAGGCAGCGATCATGACCGTCGCTCAGCGCCAGGTAACGACCACATCCAGAAACGCACGGGTGGTATGACATCTTTAAAAAGATATTTCTTGAAAAAGACGTACCACCCGTGATCTGCTCTTTAGAGTGCTGAGGCGCACAGGGGAGATGGATTGCCTGCACACAACAGTGGGCAATCCAGTTGACACTGGAACCACCGCCGCTGCAAACGCCATCCACCAGACACTGTCTTCAACACCGTCGTAGGTCGGGAGGAGAATTTCATGAAGCTTGGCTCCGAAGTGAAATGCTAATGAGCACTACATACACTGCTTGTTTATACTCGTCCTGCGATCAGCTGCAGCTGAATGTTAATCAGCGCATACCAACTTCATTGGTGTGTTTTCATACACACAAAGTAGATTGATCATCTCAAAGCAAGATTCCTTTTCGTCTATCACCGTTGTGACTCGGAGTGACCGACTGAAAGGGTACTGTAATATTGTTCACCTGGAGATTGTGTTATTTTACTGTAAACTACTGTTTAAAAAAAGTTTTTTTTACTGTTAAAAGTAGAGTTTTCAGTTCACAGATATTGATACTGATCAGACAGTTTCTTTATGTACTCTATACAATAAACTAGTAGAAACATACTAAACGGAAATACACAACCCTTCACTAATATTGGCCCTCTTGGTAATTATGTGCATATGTGGCTGTGAAAATAAATATGCATTATTTATCCTTTTGATATTTTATTAAGAAATTTCACAAAATTATAACCTATCATTAAAATAAAAAAAATAAAAGTGTGGAGAAATTATATCATTTTATTATACAATGAATGTTCCTTTTCAGGAACTCTGCATTGTCGACGAGACACTATGGGAACGCCCTCAGCGTGACGGCTCTGAATAGTGTGTTGAATCAGCCAATCGTGAATTGGGACGTCATCGGCGGGTGACGTCACCGGCCAGGAAGCATAAAAGCACATGGAATGAAAGCACATTCTGTCATTCAGCGAAGCGCTCTATGTGTGTGTGTTAAAAAAAGTCGGTGTCTCTGTCTAAAGAACAAACTTTGTCAGGGAAAATGTCCAAGTAACAAAGTAAAACTAAATGGGGTGAGAGCAGCTCACAGTACATTGTGTGTGCAAACTTTATATCCTCCCCGAGGATACACACACTCTCTGTGTTGCACACAGAAGCAGCTCTCCAGTACTCCAGTAGTGATGCTTGTGGCTCATGACTTCAGAGGGCAGGCCCCTCTGGGGAAGAGTGGTACACTCCGCATTACACATAGCCCATCTCTCCTCAGTGCCCTCAGGAGATCGTTTCACTAACCTCGCCAGTGTTACAAGGTATGAGGATCTCCCGCAAACATCGATCTCAGTTTCGTCTGCCCGGAAAACGTAGCGGCACTGAGACATTCGCCACCGAGCTCCTCCACCCGAGGGTGGGTTGTGTCAAAACAACAGGAAGTGCCTGAGGGTTGCTTTCAGGGGCAAAGCGTACCAATATCGGGTTCCTCCCTTCGGCCTTGCACTCTCACCCCATACATTTACAAAATGTGTGGATGCAGCTCTGGCTCCACAGCAACTCCAGGGCATCCGAATTTTGTATTACATCGACGACTGGCTAATATTAGCACAGTCGCCGTAAGAAGCACACAGACATCGAGATGTCGTCCTTTCTCATATGAAACCATTGGGGTTGAGACTGAACGGCAAGAAAAGTGTCCTTTCTCCAGTAAAGGGAACCATTTATCTAGGCGTGGTGTGGGATTCGACCATGATGCGGGCTCGTATGACACCCGCTCGTGTAGCTTCAATCCTCACTGCAGTCGTGAGAGTAAAAGAAGGCCGGTCACTCACTGTCAAGCAGTTTCAAAAGTTTCTAGTCCTTATGGCAGCTGCATCCAACGTGATACCTATTGGCCGGCTGTACATGAGGCCCCTACAGTGGTGGCTCAGAAACAAAGGTGTATCCCTGAGGGGAAATCCTCTTTGCATGGTCAAAGTGTCACGCCGCGCCATACATGCCTTTAGATGTGGAGAAAACCTGCGTTTCTAGAACAGGGCCCAGTGTTGGGAGCTCTGACTCGCCGCCTAGTGCTAGCGATGGATGCGTCCCTCACTGGTTGGGGAGCGATTACGAGTG
The DNA here is from genome assembly GCA_032361065.1 of Enteromius trimaculatus. Taxonomy (NCBI): domain Eukaryota; kingdom Metazoa; phylum Chordata; class Actinopteri; order Cypriniformes; family Cyprinidae; genus Enteromius; species Enteromius trimaculatus. The sequence continues at coordinate 21,071,122 of JAUMHP010000046.1, forward strand.
GTCGCTTGGCCCGACATCATCTTCAAAAAGAAGAAACTGAACGCCAAGAAAGGTGTTCGTCCTCCAGCTCAGAGAATTACTTATTTATGCGTGGTGTGGGACTCGACCATGACGCGGGCTCATAAGACACCTGCTCAAGTAGTTTCAAACCTCACCGCAGTCGCAAGACTGAAAGAGGGCTCAGTGCTGGGAGATATCAGTCGCCGCATAACGCTAGTGACAGATGCGTCCCTCACTGGTCATTGAGCAATCACGAGTGGTCACTCAGCCCAAGGTCTAGGAGAGGTCGCCATCTTATTTGGCACATCTACTATCTAGAATTCTAGCAGCGTTTCAAACACTTCTCCACAGTTTTAAGAGATCAACATGTGTTGGTGCGCACTGACAACACCTCTGTTGTCTCTTACATCAACCACCAAGGACGTCTGTGGTCGCGCCCCTTGTATAAGCTGGCACACCAGACCCTTGTGTGGGCCCGGGACAGATCCCTCTCACTGAGAGCCATCGACATTCCCGGGCATCTAAATGTAGGAGCAGACATCCTGTCGAGACAGGGGCTGAGGCCCGGGGAGTTGTTAGATCTAGAGAGTTTAGTAAGACCTCTTCGCGACACAAGAGAGTGCGCAATGTCCCCTTTGGTACTCTCTAGTTCATCCAGCTCCTGCGGGACTGGATGCCATGGTACAGAGGTGGCCGAGGCTCCCTCTGTACGCCTTTTCCCCGATTGCTCTGCTCCCAGGAGTTCTGGAGAGAGTGCGCCGTTCTGGCCAGGCCGAGTATGGTTCTCGGCACCATAGTGCACCCACGTCCGGAGTTGTGGAAGGTGAGAGTGTGGCCTCTGAGGGGGCACAACTCTTAGCAGCAGGTCTCTCAACCGAGGTTGTTGAGACCATCCTCCAGTCCAGAGCTCCATCCACGAGGAAACTGTATGCTTTTTCACTTCTTGGTGTAGAGATCACCAGCAAGATCCAGTTAACTGCCCGCTTGGTACAGTGCTGGAGTTCTTGCAGAGTAGATTCTCTACTGGGGTCATCCACTCCACCTTGAAGGTTTACCTGGCGGCTATATCGGCCTACCCCTCCTCTCTTGGTGAGCAGACACTAGGTAGAGAACCTCTGGTCATACGTTTCCTCCACGGTGCACTGTGGTTGAGGCCTCCGGTACGTTCCCGGGTACCAACCTGGGACCTGGCTGTAGTGTTAGAGGCCCTCTGTGGGCCGCCATTTGAGCCAATAGAGGAGATCTCAGATCGTTTACTAATGATAAAGACCACACTTTTGCTTGCATTGTGTTCTCTGAGGAGAGTAGGTGACCTTCAGGCCCTCTCAGTGGCCCCTACACATCTGGACTTTGCACCCAGCATTGGCCAAAGCCTTTCTGTACCCGTGAGCGGGTTACAGCCCTAAGGTCCCTGCGGTCATACCACAGCCAGTAGTACTGCAGGCCTTCAACCCTCCTCCCTTTAGGGAGCCCGGTCAGCAGAAACTGAACTGTAAAGCTAAACTGTACGTCCACAGAACTGCCCTGTGGAGAAAGTCTGAGCAGTTGCTTGTGTGCTTTGGGCCACCCAAGAAGGGGTGCCCTGCGACTAAACAGACTTTAAGCAGATGGATAGTGGATGTCATTAATACATCTTACGAGTCCTCTGGTCTCCCGCCGAGGCTAGGAGTCAGACACTCAACACGTGGTGTGGCGGCCTTGAAGGCCCTGCTATTAGGGGTCTCCTTGGCCGACATAAGTGACGCTGGTGGTCCACCCCTCACACTTTTGTCCGTTTTTATGTGTTGGACTTGGGAGCCACTCCGGGCTCTTCTGTTCTCGCCTAGCTGTGCACAAACACACACTGGGCAGGGAATTGGAAAGTCTGGAGGCATGGGTATCTTGTTCCCATAGCGTCTCGTCGATGCAGCTCGAGTTCCTGAAAAGGAACGTCTCTAGGTTATGTATATAACTCTAGTTCCTTGAAGGAACGAGACGCTGCGTCTCGAAACCACACTTTTGGCATCCGCTGCCAGCGCTCCGCTGCATGACAGGAGCTGTTTGCCGGCCGACATTCCATGTGCTTTTATGCTTCCTCACCCGCCGATGACGTCCCAATTCACGATTGGCTGATTCAACACACTATTCAGAGCTGTCACGCTGAGGACGTTTCCATAGCGTCTCATCGATGCAGCGTCTCGTTTACTTCATTTATTCAATGAAAGTCCAGAAGAATGAAGAATGCAAATTAATTTTCACAGCTGCCTTTGCTCATATTTACCCAGGGTGACGTGTAGGGCACCGTACTTCACAAACTTTATAATTGTGGGTTCACTAACAACGAATGAGACACATGTGAAATTGTTACTTTTGCCGCTTTTAGCTACAAGACTAGCTAATAGGGATGTAACGGTATAAAAATTTCACTGTAGGGTAATACCTCGGTATGAGTGGCACTGTACGGTATTTATTGAATCATTTACATAAAAAATCAAAACTAATAAGGAGGCTCAAATATAGTGCCAGAAGTGTTTATTAAACATGAACACTGAGCATATCTATGGCACACACATTAGCCATCTGCAAACTTTGA
>JAUMHP010000046.1:21073793-21088162 GCA_032361065.1 Enteromius trimaculatus
GTTCCCTCTACCTCCCGTTCGCTCCATTCGCCTGAGCAAACTTTTCTCAGAAGACCTATCGTTTTATCGAGTCATGCTACCACGGTATTATCGAAATAATTTGATATTGCGGTACAACAATACCGTTACATCCCTACTAGCTAATGTTTTAAAATATTCTGAGAACACAAAAGGCAGCAGAGAGTGGCAGTGGGAGAAGAAATGTTTCCCTGCAGGCTCTGTGTGCACAAACTCTTATGGGTAATAAATAACAAACAAATGAAGAGTGGAAACAAAAGCATACGTCACAGCATCAAGAGTGATATCAAACACTCTCCACACAACTGTCTGGCGCAAATCTATTCCCAGCATGCATCACAGAGAGCGAGAGAGAGGTGGCAGAGGACTCTGAACATCATTATGCTCTCAGAGAGAAGAAACACAGCTACTGTTTGCAGCAGAGCCATGGCCCACCCACAGTCTGTTCACAGATCGCCTAATGCAGAATCCACACAAACATAACAAGTACTTTCATTCTGGCAGACTTCAGAGAGTCAGATTTTTTTTTCTTTTCAAAGTTCTGTATGTTAAAGAGTAACAAGGAATAATTCTTTTGTCTTTTTTTTTACAAGAACTTAGTAATAAAAATAATTGAGACCTAATTACATGCAACTAAACCAAATCCTAACCCAATGGTAAGTACATGTTTATTTTACATTTATTTTACTCATTACACTGTAATAAGCACCCCTTACAATACAACTGAACCCTTTTGTGCACAGAAGTCACATACAAACATACACAAAAAAATTACAATTTTGTTATTAGTTTATATATATATATATACACAGTATATTAATAATTTGGTTCAAACCTTAAACTTCTTTTTAGTATTAATAACAAATATTTATTTTCCAAAACACAAAAACATTTTATTTTTAAACTTAATTTTGTTCAATATAATAATATTTTGTTTTTTTAAAACTTAATTTTTTTTTTACTTCAGATAACAATAAAAACTATTTGTAAGTGTTTAATGTACTATAAATAAACACAATTTTGAATATTTATCATATATGTATATTTCACTAAAAAGAAAATAAATCAAAAGTAAATTAGTACAATAGTGTCGTGTATTGATGATAGTCAGCGATATCACCTGTTGCTGATGCCTTTGATGATAGGTAGACGAATATTATTATTAAATTTTATTATTGTCATGCTAGTAGTGCTATCTAATTAATATAAGAGCTTATTTGTTCTTTTGATGTTTTGTTCTTGACTCATCATAAACAAAGTGCAGATATACATGCTATGTAAATATAAGAGATTTTCGTCTTGCAGTGTTTATAGCTTATACAGAGTGTTTTTAAAGTGTATAAATCCATGCTAGAGTCAGAGCTGATGTTCTTTGGTATAGTAATTGTTCTTTGCTCATTTTCTGTAGGTGCTGTTTGTATAACTGAGGAAATGGAAGTATTATAATTAGTAACTTGTAACAATGTTTCTATTAAAACGTTAGGCTGCTTACACCGGAGTTGGTTCACTTTCCAGACATGAAACTAAGTTAAATTAATAATTAAATAAATTCAGCGATCTCACAGGCTGATGTTATAACAAAATGGCAGTTGAGCATACCGCATAACACATTTGTTTTTCTGCACTGCATACTTTTTTTGTTTGTTTAAACTATTTCAGGTATTCGTCACATAAAAACGAGGCAATCTATGGAAAAACATTTCACATGTCAGTCAGACTTTCTTTTCGTGTCTTAGTAAGCAGTTCTTGGATAGAATAACCTGCAAAGTGGACCAGAGTTCATGCTGATGGTCAAAGTCTATCTGAGACTTAAATGCTCAGCCTTCCTCACTGTCTTTATGAAATCATAACGCTGTGACTCATCTTCAAACACTCGTTTCTGGAAAACCCAGGCTACATCATGCCAACAGACGATTTAACAATCTAATATTAGTCTTGAGAATCAAAAGACTCAGAGAGGAACCTTAAATGCCAAATACAGCAGTGAAGGTATCCACATGTACTGTAATTCCCATAGGAACAGAAAAAGTGGACCGGTTGACACCACCACCACCAAAACCCTCTGAGACCAGGCTTACATTACACATCTAAAAGAAAGAACAGATCAGAGGTTCAGGAATCACATACCACCTAAAATAACACAGTTGCAACCTCTGCATTCACTGATTTAAAGATTTTCTGCCCAGCTTCATAGACAGTATGGATTTCATTACATGATCTCATCATTCTGTTCAGCGTTATCAGTCTTGTGGGAAATCATGAGCCGGATTCACAAAACATTCTTAAGAATACAATTTGTTTTAGACTTAACTATAAATGTATATAGAACAAAGAATACTTTGTATTCCCAAAAGATCAAACTGATCATTGTCTGAAGTTTCTTGTTAATGACACGATTTTCACACTTTTCTTATTTTCAACACGTTGAGAGTGTTTCTAAATATCCTGTATTGAAAGCTGCCTCAGTGCCAAGTACTTTATTATCAGAAGCAATCTTTTTTTCTTTTTTGCATTGGTTCATTTTAATTTGGCTAGGGCTCAGACCATGTACATCATGTGCTGGCTTGAGAATCAAAATGCACGCATGCACAGATACAGTGAACAACCATGGCTATTCACCTATGTTTCTGAAGGCATTAACACCCCTTAAAATTAAGTGTTCAAGAGAGGAAATTAGGGCAATTTGTAGAATTATTTGAACTGTTTTGATGCATTTAGAATCCTGAATCCAAAAATCCTGCTAACATCTAGAAACATAATAAACGTACTTTTGTACTTTTTGTTGGACATTTATGTCTTTTTATTTTAATTTTATGTTGTTATTTTTTTATCTTTCATGTTACACATGACATGAATGTCCAAAGTTTGGGTCTGTGTTCAGTCATAACTAAAGTCTGAGAACAAGTATCCCGACTCCCAACATACATCTTTAAGACTGTACACATAAGAATTACATCATAACATTACATCACTCACCGCACTTCTGAGCTTTTTTGACATGATTCTACAGCAACAATTACTACTCTTTTAAAAAACGGACTTGTGGTTTCTTCAGAAGGGTATGCCAGTGAGAAGCCCCCTGAAGCTAATGGTTGGTATCTTGAAAGGTTCACAGAAAGCTATTTCTCTGACAGTGATTTTGACTCTTGTAACTCTTGTGTTGCACTATATAATAGTTGTGAACCATCATTTAGATTTTTTTGCCAGCATAACAAGTTTTTAATACTAATATGGTGAATAAATGGCCTTTCTAACTGTTGCCTGCTGTGTGGAATCTGAACACTGGCAGACGGAGAGATAGACAGGCAGTGAGAAATTAATCCAACATCATTTATTATTCATGGAGACTCTTTGTGAAAACCTGATTCTGCTTTCTCTCTGTCTCCGTGTGTGTGTGTGTAGAGGGCACGTTTGGCCTAAATGACAGTAGTGATCAGGGATTGGGCTCATTTTATCACAATGCATCTAGTAGTGTACACAGGTGCAGAAAAAAGACAGAAAATGAAACGAACAAATAGAGAAAGAAAAAAACAACAAAGCAGATTTTTGACAAGCACTGGAGCAAGGAATATGATCAAGAAAAATGAGAACGATAAACTAAGGCTGGAATACACTGCATGACTTTTAAAATCTGAACAGATTTTTAAAACACTAGGCATGAAAATAGTGACAAACTGAGCATCATACACTACATGAGCGAGGATCACATACTACCAGACTTTAAAAGTTGTTCCGATCACAACAAACTAATGCAGAAACGTGTATGCGTGTAACGAAAATAAATGGGTTCTAAAATTGGCGTATTTCTTGATAACACGTTTGATATCCTCCGACTGGATAGAATCAATGTCTGAAGCTAAAAAATGACCATAATACACTACCTGATTTTCTGTAGAATTTGTCAGCTTCAATCTGCAGACTGGCTCTGATTTTCCTCAACTAGCGTCAACTTGTTCAGACTGTTAAACCGGGGGAAAATTGGGTCAAAAATCGTGTTGTGTATTCCAGGCTTAAACATCAGTTTAGGAGCTAGAGTTGTACCATTTTCTGTGTGAGCACCGGTATCTTGTTATAGCTCCTTCAATGCGAGTCAGTTGAATTTTTCCCCCCATTTTATCAAGATTATAGCCTTGTGAAAATCCCCAGCCGCATGCAGGAAGGCTAATCGTTTAGAATAGTAATAGCATATCTCGCCTCAGCTTGATTTAAGGTATCATTCATGTCAGCAGCACTAATTCTGCATCAGAGTTTAATACTTAAGGATAGTGGATTGAAAAATCACTGAGGCTAAGAATACGCCTTATCAGCCCGGAGTAATGATGGAGTAGAGAAAGTGAAAGATGGTAAAAGAGAGAAAGTTGTTGCTTTATGGCGTAACACAATATGTTACCTTTTGGCAAACACAAGTAGGTTAAAACAGGGTTAGGATAAGTACTGTAAGATATGGTCTATGTACAATTTTATTATATTAAATGCAATTTTTGCCTTTGTTGGTGTGATTATTAGTGAATGAGACCATTGTGTTTTTGCCAGGTATAGTTCAACTATAATCTATAACAATTTAAAATTAAACTTTGTTGACAAACTTGTACTGGAGATCAAGAAACACTGAACAGATTAACAAAACATCTGTTTTAGAAGCTAAAAAGCTACAACTGCTGTGCTGTACTTTAACGGCAGAGATCCTTTGGCCCCTGTCATATTTTCTGACAGGTATTAAAACTCTTTGCTAAATCCAGCATTTGTAATATTTTATGGTGGGACGAGTAAAAAGTGAAGTCTTGTTAGTTAATATGCTTTAAACAGACTTTGCAACACAACAGACTTATAAATAAATGATGAGGGTGAATACTTTCTTAAGAAACTCTATAGGCTATATCAATGTAATCAATATATGAGACAACATATCAGAGCAGTATTTGATGATCCCCTGAGCATGCGTTCAGTCTGATGCTGTTTTCTGTTCTACAGCATTTGTTTTCTTTTTATATAACTCTTTCGTTATTACCAACAAGAGCTGTTCAGATATTTAACTCATCAAAACCTTTATATATATATATATAATATATAACTCTTTACTAACAGTTAATAAAAATCAACTATGCCAAGAAATAACATGCAAATATTCTGAATACAGTAAGACACATAGAATGGAAAGCGAGAGATAAGGATTATCAGATGTACAAACGCATTCTCTCGTTATATCGGAGCATTTCAGAGGCACAGCCTTCTCCATGCCATCATGTTTCCCAAGGTCATCATCTCAGCCACTATCCGTGTCTCGATCTATTCCACAGGAAGTATCGACCCTGCTCAAATCACAGAGATCTGACAAAGAACAAAACTGCAGCTCCAGTCACACAACATCCTGACCAATCCAATCACAAGCATCTTCATCTGTTATTGCTACGATGATGGTCTAGGTAGTTAGTTCACACATTCACCGTTTATAGAAGGAACACATAAGATGAAACTTCCATGAATCAGAATTCGAACCTTGCCAGTATGCACTGAATGGGTGCCGCTAGGACGAGAGTCCAAACAACTGATGAAACCATCACAATAATGGCTCATTTTCACTGAGCCGTATGGGTCAGTGCGGTATATTCCAGCTTGCGTTTCCACTGCCATCAGTATACTTACTAAGTTGTTTTTGCCTCTTTAGGACTAATTGCTTGATGTTTTTCCCCACCTGTAAGTCGCTTTGGATAAAAGCATCTGCCAAATGAATAAATGTAAATGTACCCTTACTTGATAGGCGTGGTGTATGCAAAAGTAGCGATTGACCATAAAACGTGACAATAAGCACAACTTTTTTTTGTCAGTTTTAATGAACAATAATAGCCATTATAAAAGTATGAGGCTTAAGAGAAAATAAAGACAAAAGCAAACATGCTACAAATGAGCACTGTACTACGGTATTGTATGAATTGTACCTTGTGTTTAATCACTACAGGGATGTCAGAGGCTGTGGCAAATGTCAGAAGGACTAACAAAACAAAATGTAGTGGAGCAGACACTAGCCAATTGCATACAGTATACTATATGAGGCTGCAAGTGACATGATGAAAGACACAGTAAAAAAACACTACTGTCAAATGGACAAAATATTTGAAAATAATAATAACCCAGAATACTCATGCATGGCCAATAGGAAAAATGGCCTGAAAATGTAATATACTAAAATAATAACATAAATATATAAATATTATTTAACATCATTGAACTAACCTATATACACCTCTTTATAGAATGAAAATCGTTTTAAATATGTAGAAATAGCTCTTTAAATTTGCAGGTAAGTTGAACTGTGACCTCACAGCATGAGAACCATAATTGGTTTAGACCTGGTTTAGCTGTTAGGCATGTTTTATGCTGTAATTAATGAACTACAAATTCAATCAGCCAAAATAATGCTTCAAAATGTTTATGTAACTTTCTCAGTTTTGCTCAGTCTGTGTTTCATAACTGTTTTAATGTTTAAATTTAGCTAAAAATGCAGTAGATAAGCTACAACACATTTACATACAGATGTATTGTGCGTAGCTTTATTTCTTGACGACTGATATCATCCAATATAACATTAATAGATGCAATATTCGGGCCTCTTTTTTCTTTTCTTTTTTTTTTTTTTTTGGACAATAAGGACGGAAGTGAGCAATCGCTTTTTTTTACTCTCCCATGCACCTCCACATCGCCTTGTACGGCCATTTATGGTGTATTGTAGAGAGCCATATTGCCTTTCACAAAGTGAAGCGGAAGATCCCTGACCAACCCTCCAATGTTTTTGGCATGTGTGCATCTGCAAAGAGACAGGTGGCTTTATGGCATCCTTCCATACATTAAGCCTCTTAAGCTGTACGGTAGCAGTGCGTGTGTAATTGCAAAACCTCGTTTAACGAAACCGGTGATGTACAGTAATGGCATACTGTAAATGCCACCCAAGCAATCACAAACAATCGATTTTTTATTCATAATTCCTTTAACCAACCTCGATTTTCATAACTGTGGGTGTTCACATTGGAGAAATCTGTCACCAACGGTATGTATTACCTTTCTAACATCCCATCCACAAGAAAACCAGCAGAAACGGGCGCGTGCGCACCCTCAGCTTACCTTACAGCCGAACATGAGCGAAAGCGTGCGGTTGCTACATATAAGTTTACACTGGCACATCACCGGTGAAAAGCACTTGAGGTTCCTCAGAGGAGGAGACATCACGTCGACACCCATAGACACAAAACACACCGATCACCGGCCGCCCGCGCTCCGCTCAGCGCGTGGCCAAAAAGGTACAGTGATGGGTCTCGCGACCGTGTGCGAGGAGCGCGCTGTATTCAAATAGCGAGACAAGTCCTAAATTCTTTCATCCTCAATGCTGCTGATGCTGAGTGAGAGGTGAAACGGTGACGGGGAGGAGTTTTTGTGTAATGAACTCTAATGAGTGAACAACGCCGACCAGTGGCCTCTGAATCATTATCAAAGGCGCTTTAACATGTTTACAACTGACGAAACATACAAATAACATATTTCTGCATTCATATTAATTGTTATCCTGGCCTATCTCAGCCCAGATAACGGTTTCATCACATTTTATTCTATTAGGTAAAAAAAAAAAAAACACTGAATACTGAGGAATACTTTGATACAATACAAAAAAATACAACAATTAAGAAATTTCAAAATGGTTACTTTTATTGTAACATATACCCAAAACTTATTAGTTCCAACAGTATTATAAAATCATTATTGTAACCTTATTTGTAACATTTGACCTTTTAATTTTAATGCAATATGCTGTGATTGCAGCATTTTTCAGTAACAACTCAATACAGTACTACTCCACATCATGTCACATATATTAATACTAGACACCTTACAGACGACGTGGGCAATAATCTTTGACACATCTTATTGCTTACTTTACAAAGCATTTCATCATTATCTTCTTATGGTGCAAAAAGGAAATAAACTGCTCGGGTCACGTGACAATTTACACTAACCATGTGAACATGCACATACCTGATTGAGACCTTTTATTATATTAGCAGGAAATGCACTAAAACAGAGCTTTATAAAACCTACTTTATGGTCACTATTGCGACCGTTGGTATTAAACGTGTTAAAGACTACTGATTTACATTAGAAATGCCGACGCTGTTTTGGTGAAAATGTTCTCTAAATGAGGACATTTCACGGATTTTTCCAGGGTTTTTCCCCTACCTTTTATACCTCACATTTGACGATTTTACATGAGTAAAAATACCGATTTACAGCTCTAAAGTGCGCAGCGATGTGTCACATGAGGGAACAGCGCCATCTTCTGGCGGCAGCACGCTGTGAGCTATCCATGGTACTGAAAGGCAAGTCTTCAGCGCGTGCACTGTTACTGTATCCTTCACAGCTCTTGCTCTCGGTAAGACAGGGTGATCGTATCTGTATTCCTTTTTATATATTTATTTATTTATTTGACCGAGTTGCTTAATGATTACTAGGGTTATTGTAAACCGTTTGTCGCTCGCTCGGCGGCGCTAGAGATCCAGGTGAAGGCAGTATTGTGCATTCATCTCAGGAGCGACTGCGGCGCAAGACGTGCTGCTCGTCGATGACGTAAGTCGACAACACACAGCTTCCAAGCCTTTGGTGGCAGTGGTACGAGGACAGGCAACTGGTACAGTATGCAAACACGTTAAACGTGCACGAACCGTCGCTACTGAATTACATACAAGCAGCATCTTGTTACTGTTTGCAGATTAAGGTGAGAAGTGTTTGGACACTTATGAATTAAGTAATTTTTACAGGTATATTTAATTACTTTAATAATAACACTTAATTGTGCATAATTACATGCGGGTAACCCTAAATCACACCCTAATCATAGCCATATAGTAAGTACATGTAGTAATTAATATTAGTCAGTACCTAAATGCATGTGTAATTACACTGTAACAAGGTGCTGTGACATTACTGCATTATGACAATATGGCTTACATTTCTAAAAAGTATTATTTTGAAGGCAAGCCACTGCAAGTGAACGGTAAAATAATACAACTAATAGATATCACTATACTTTTCTAGTTGAATAATAATAATAATTTGGTCAAGCACATTATGGGTTTTTAATTCCAAGTTGAATTTGTTTCAATATGCAAACAAAGCATTATCAAATGAATTATTTGCACTAATTTGCATGATTTCCAGGTTCAGATTTCTTGTTTCCTTTGGTTGAAATACATTTTTTTTTTTTTAATCTAATTTTTAAAAAATCTAATTATTAACTTTATCACTCTAAAATAACATTCTGTCAACAGCCAGGAGAGAAAAAAAATCACCATGTATTTAGGAATAAAATGTTATTAATCAGTGAATGATATACAAACAAACTCCTAATTATATCATAGTTAGAAATATGACTGCAAAGTTTGGTTTATGGAAACGCTGCTGAAGTGGAGATTACTGACTGTAAAATTGTACAGACAAAAATAGATACAATAAAATAATAATTGTAAACGTAGTTTGGAAGTTTTATAGTGCTCAAAATCTCAAGAGTGATAATGATTGAAGCTATTATTAGAAAACATCGGCGGAGTAAAATCTTGGTAGTTGTGGGCATAGGTTCAGGTTTGACAGTGAGTGTTGTGTTAATTGTGTGTATCTTTCCAATGGAACACTCAGTTTCCATGGATATTGATATGCTAGGAAACTAAATGTGCTGTAATGTGAAGACTGAAAAAAAATCTCCTTTACGCTTAATTTGTCAATGTATAAAGCTATCAAAATAAGCAGGCAGCATAGATTTGATCTGACACAGAGAAAACTATCACATATGATAATTTTATTTTAATTTATTAATATATAGAAGCAGTATATAAAGCCATTTCTGTGCAAGAAGCTGTTGAAAAAAGTTGTTTTGCTCTCTCACACTGCGTGGACTTCAAATTTCAAGTATTAAGTGAAATCAAAAATAAAATGGAAAAAGTGTGGTTTATGTCAGAAAGTGGAGCTGTATAGCATCTCCTGTACATCTATGGTCTTGCCTCCTTTCCCAGAATGCTTTGCCAAAGGAGCAAGTACTCTGCAGCTGGTGGTTCATATATTTCCCGTCCAACTAAAAGAGTGGAGAAAGAGGGACTCCTGCCCTAGCCTGAAAAGCGTTGCCATGGTAACATCTGCAGGGGCGGGGATTCCCTAGCGGTTAGTGAGTTGGCAGCCTGTATGTATATGTACGTGTGTATTTATATGTCTGTCATTATAAGAAGAGGAGATCTCACATATACACCCACAAATGAAAAACAATGCATTCATTGTTCAAACAGACAGTTATCTACAGACAAGCTTTTAATTACAGTCTCCAGATTTAAATAAATTCGACTAATGTCTTAGTCTAAAACAAGGAGCAGAATTTCATATGAAATCACAATGCTGAAAAATTCATTAAGGGCACATTCTTAGAGAAAGAATGCACAACACTACATAGAAGACCAACAAAGCAGCAATATGTTTTATGAATTACATACTTAGACTTTATACACGAAAAAAAAAAATAATAAACACTGTATATGCTGCCATTAGACTTCAAAAATGCACTCATCAATACATTTATAGCCATTTACTCAAATACACACACACTACTGTTCAAAAGTTGACACTCAGTAAGATTTTATTATTTATTTTATTATTTATTTATTTGGTCTCTTGTTCTCACCAGAACTGCATTTATATGCTCGAAAGAAAATATTGTGAATTATTATTAAATATGATTACATTTTAAGATATAACTTTTGAATAACAGTGTGAAGAGTTTTCTAACTTTTAGGTTCTAATATTAAGTCTCATTTCTGAATCACCATGCTAAAGTTGTCTTAATTATCAACAATATTTCTAAAAATGGTAGGTCTTTAAATATTTCCTCGGAAACTTGTATCTATTTAGATTTTTCAATAACAGCTCTATTAGGTAGAATGAGATTAATTTGGCCTCATGAGAGGTCAGCAGGAAGTGATGTCACAGAGCAAGTATTTTTGGACACTGCTAGAGGGCCAAAGTTTAGCTGGTTAATCATGACCCCATTAGCTCTGTTAGACACCACTAACATTATAGAAATTTCTTCCTGATTTCACTTATAAAACTACAATTTGTGTAAATTGATGTGCACACTTTAAGTTGCTTTATTGATGTTAAATCATATTTTTGACTTAAAGTATCTAAAATTAGCCGTGTATTGAGATTCTTTATAAACAGCTAATATATCATTGCCAATGTATTTTCTGCTATGTTTTTATTGTTTGCACATCAGGAAACCTATAAACTGTGCTTAACATGATAATCTACAAGTAATTGTTTTTTATTCAAACTAAAAATATAATAAACTAAACATAATATTGCTGAATCAACCTTGGGTTACAAAAGAGAAAGTCATTTTTAAGCATCATATCTGGTATAAATAGCTACTTATTTTTTACTTATTAAAGGTAGATTTAACACATGCCTTTTTCTAATATATGCAGACAGAATGAAATGCATGACAATAAAGTACAGAAACATGCACAGAAAGAGCAACTGTAGAATTATGTACAATGCAGCATCTGAAGCGCTGTCTGGAGGATCTCTAGTCAATACAATTCTGATACAACACCACTAACCATTGCATTCAATTTTATTCCTTTATGTTTATCATTTTTTGCTGAACAATGGCATATCACTGCATCTCAATAACAGAGTGAATCTATAACAATGAAGAGTGACAGACCTGTGTGAATTGAATCAATTGTTGCGGTTTCCATTTTGGGCCACTAGTGATGAAAGTGAATATTTTTAGGACTCCAAAAACACTCCTATTATATAATATATATATATATATATAAATAAGAATAAAAATCTCAAGTGAGCACATCTGATTCACAGAGTGTCATAATTAAGTGTACCCTCAAGCAATCCTAGGCAGATAAGAATTTCTTCTTTAGGACGAAACGGCAGTGAATGGCTGTTAATATTCAGTAGTCCTCTAGAAGTCCAATAAAGTGCATCCATCCATCATCAAAAGTGTTCCACATGGCTCCAGAAGGGTTAAACAAACGCCTTCTGGAGTGATCGATGCGTATGTGTGAGAAAAATATCCATATTTAAAACTTTATAAACCATAATCTCTGGCTTTCGCTATAACTGTAATATGTGCGTTCACCAGAAAGTCATTTTCAGCGTATGATGTAGGGTGTAAGTGTAATGTAAGCTCCGGTAAGAAGTAATGAACACATTTTTAATTATATATATTTTTCTTACAAAAGTCCATTGATTAATTTCAAGAGTCCCTCATTAACCCAGTGGAGCTGTGTGGAGTACTTTTCATGATGTATGGAGTTTTTTTGGATTCAGAATCTTAAACTTCATTCACTGCCATTACAAAGTGTGGGATTGTATTTGTCTGAAAGAAGAAAGTTATATACTTCTAGAATGGCTTGAGGGTAAGTAAATCATGGGGTAATTTTCATTTTTGGGGGGAACTATCCCTTTAACCCAACATTTTATAACTTTGGTGGAGAATGACTCAGCAGAAATGATTTTATTTTGCGACGCACACAAATACATCCATAAATGCATATGCACACAACACAAGTAGTGTATATTTAAAGCCAAGCTCCAAATCAAAATTCAGGAGCACCTTTTGTTTTTACATATTGTTCACCCAGTATTATCCTTCTGCTGAAACCACCTTCCAAAATATAATGCATAGTGACTAGATAATGTTTGTTTCCTGAGCAGTAAATCAGCATATTATATTGATTTCTGAAGGATCATACACTGAAAGAAAGGAGTGATGGTTGATGAAAATTCAGCTTTGAATTACAGAAATAAATCCTTTTTCTAAAAATATTCAAATAGAAACATCTTTTTTTAAATTGTAATAATATTTGACACTTTGACAGTTTTTTAGTGTTTTCGATTAGACAAATGCGGCCTAAAAACATTTTACAATTTTACTGAGCCCAATCTTTTGTGACGCCTTATGTCTGTGTTTGAGTGTTTCATGGTTTTGTTTTGCTTTCGTTTTCAAGTCTGCCTGGTTTTCCTTATTTGGTCTTGTTCCTGACCTCTGCTCCTCACCTGTCCTGATTTCTCCCTAATGTTATTCAACGTCTGTTTGTGTGGATTCCCGGCCTGTCTTTACCACTGATGATTAAAAGTATTGGAAATACTGGAACCTGGTATCTGCTTACTTGCTTCGCCACATGCAGCCGTGACAGAATGACCAGACCCACAAAACAAAACTACGACAGAATGGAGTCACTCTCCTGCATACTTGCACACAAGACGGCCGTCCTGTTCTGGAGTAAGCCAGAGAATTTCTGCTCGCCTTGTGCCCGGGGGAAGATAAAGCTCTGAAGACTTTGTTTTGGTTGGGGCTGGATCGTCATCTTGCGAGTCAGTTCTCCTTCTCCAGCCATCAAGGTTCCCTCGCTCAGCTAATGGCCAAGGTATTAGTCCCGAGAGCACCTCCAATGCCTGCGCTGCAAGAGCGCCCTCTAGTATATCCATCTCAGCCTAAAGCGCCGATCCCGATTCCAGCCCCTAGATCACGGCTAGTAACGCCAACCCCAATTCCAGCCCCTAGATTACGTCCAGGAAAGCCGATTTCTAACCAGCCCGAATTCACGCTGCAAGAGCCACAGCCTGAGTTCACGCCGCCAGAGCCTTCACCTGAGTGCTCGCCGCCAGAACCATCACCTGAGGGCGTGCTGCAAGAACAACCCTCAAGCAAATGCCCACACTCCCACCCACATCAACCTCATGCCTTGCTGTCGTCCAGTCCTGTCGCTGACCCACAACTCACCATCCAGCCAGAGCGAGCCACACACGACTGCTATCCTCCAGCGCCATCTGGCTCGGGGTGCTCCCCGACTCCTCCTCCAGCCTCCGAAGCCAGAACTCCACCTCGGTCCTTCGACCCGTCGGCTTCGCCATGGGCCCTAGCTCCCTCCTCTTCATCGGGTCTCGTCCAGTCACTAGCTCCACCGTGCTTGATCGTCTCTCCGGCTACGCCTTGGTCAGTCGGAGTCCATGCTAGGCAATTGTATAATACGTGCTACTGGGCGTGTGTATGTCTTTTCGCCAACCTTAACCTTAGCTGTCCTCACTCTGCCATCAGTCCCGGGAAGGATTTCTGACACTCGTCCCACCGGCCATAAACCCCGAGGCAATAGTGGGTCAACGATCATAACTGTAGTGCCAACTTGAATCTCAACTTGTGTCACCTTGCCACTTCTGATGGGTTTGAAGGTCAGGAAGGTAAAACTTCAGGAAGTGTTTCCAGAAGTGGTCTGCGAGGACTTGGCTGTGACGCCATCGCCGCCTGC
>JAUMHP010000046.1:21088262-21100870 GCA_032361065.1 Enteromius trimaculatus
CTTATGTCTGTGTTTGAGTGTTTCATGGTTTTGTTTTGCTTTCGTTTTCAAGTCTGCCTGGTTTTCCTTATTTGGTCATGTTCCTGTCCTTGTTTAGATAATTAGTTACCCAATCCACCTGTGCTCCTCACCTGTCCTGATTTCTCCCTAATGTTATTCAGCGTCTGTTTGTGTGGATTCCCTGCCTGTCTGTGTCTTTGCCACTTGGATGATTATAAGTATTGGAAATTCTGGACCCTGGTATCTGCCTCCTTGCTTCGCCACACGCAGCCGTGACATCTTTGCTACAGTACTGAAAACCATTATTATTATTTTACTTTATATGAATAATATAACACTGAGTAAAAAGTATGTTGTCCCACCACAGTAACTAAAAATTCTTACAAAGGAGGAAAAAAGAGAATGAAGTCCAGTCTTATAAAAACAGCAGCAGGTAGGTGAACTTCGCTTCTCCTTAATGTCATGTTGGAATATGGTAATGTGATTGACTATGCATGAGGAAAACTACTGCCTTCTTCAGACAAAGCAACTGTTATGCCTTGAATTAATTGGCATCTGAATGCAGATGAGTTTTATCACAAAGAAATCATAATAAATGTTCTTTTACAGATGTCTGTCTGAAAAACAACTGCTGTCCAAATAAAACTATGCTGTAGTTCACGAGAATATCTAAAACGACAAGAATACGTGCAAATCTGACATACGGTTAAACACTCAAACCAGTGTGACACGCAGGGCCAACTAGTATCACTCTCTCAGCCATTTCCCTCTTTTTTTCAGCTTTCACTTCTCTGATCTGCACAGAAAAATAGCAATTTGCACTTTCTTTACACCCAACTGAATAGACCAATATGAAAAAGCGAACCTTTTCCAAGACTAAAAGCAGCACAGACACACAAGAATTATACAAAAGCTGTCACTGGGGCGGAACCTTTTCAAAAGGTATACTTTTGTACATTTTAGGTATTAATATGTACACTTGAGGTACTAATACGTTTCTGTAAGGAACCAATACGGGTCATCTAGGTACCTTTTGTAGCTTTGTGTGTGTGTGTGTGTGCAAGGTCACCATATAAACAGATACAAACTGTTTATTTGACAAAAAAGGTTTTGAAAATTAGCCTGCATTTTTAGGCTAATCTGTCTGAAAAGTCTATTATAACCCATCATTGACATAAGTTTACTGTTGACAGAAGCTTCAGTTACAGTGTGAATGATATGTACTGTAGTAACGCACTTTATTTTGCTTTTTTGTCACTTTTTGCATCTTGCAAACCTTAGCAACATGCTAACCATATCAATCAAGCACTCTTTTGTATTAGTGCTCCAAATTAGTCACCTATGACCATCTTGGTCAACCTTCAACATATAGTTAAAAAAAAACGTTATTCTGGACCACCTGCATAAACCAGTCTGAACAAGCATTCAGAATACGTGACTTATTGACCACAAGCTAGAAGCTGAATGTACAAATTAAGGAGAGGCACCTGACCTTTAACCTTTAGTCCCCTGCCTGTTCCATCCATTGTCTACGCATGTTCTTTCTCTTTCACTCTCTGCTTTTACAGCATTGTGCAGTAATAAGGAGGCCAATGAATATTATATGCCCACATTAGCGATGCTATTTCGTCAGAAAAAAAATGACTGGGGGGGTAGAGAGCTTTACAGCTTGATGGATATCATGTCAACATGCCAAACTGACGCTTTTGCCCCATAGCTCCTCTGAGCTGCCATACACACAGATTTCTGTCTATTCAGCAAACTGTGGTGACATAAGAATGTTTTCAAATCAGAATATTTATATTTACAGACATATGGTATCTTGCTGAACAATTACCGCACATTCACGCAAAAACGGATATAAAACACACACCCTGCTTACTTCCGTTCATACATAAGAGGGGCAAAAAGACAGACGCAGACTTTTAAGCTGTCTAGAACACACACGCGCGCGCACACAGAAACGCTCCAAAAAATGTTGTTTAATAATCAATTCAAAGATTCAAAGACGCATGAACAAACAATCTGATAATGTATGCGATATCATCCCATGCATGAATTCATTTTATGGCTGCTCGTCCTGGCTTTCGTTTATCTAGCTTCGTGTTTTCCATTTTCCTGTCTCTTTTCCACAGATGCATTCACACACGTGTATGTAGCCGTGCTCCTTCTGTGTCAACAGGCACACACACAGACGCATCACATCATAAATCTAGTCCCAGTTAGTCAGACAGACTCGCGCACACACACTGTAGATTCACGCAGGGAAGATATAAACAACATGCAACAGCAGCTCTGCGCCATAAAGACAGAAAGCAAGGCGTCTGGAAGGAAAAATGTACGTACCACACATGAGCAGAGCAGAGGAAGCTTAGCACGAGCCCTCATCAGCCACAAACAACCGACCAAAATGCCCGCAATGAGGGGAAAAAGAGGGATGAAAAGTGAGGGAAAGAGACAGTGGCTGGACAAGTGGGTAGGAGAGAGAGAGAGAGAGACAGGGAGAGTTGGTGTAGGTCTAGGAACACAAAGGAACCTGGCAGACTGTTCCACCTCTGAGTCACTGAACAGGTTTGTGACAGAGAGAAAAGGAGAGAGGGTGGGAGAAATGAGAGGAGCGATATGACGGACGATCTCACCTACGCTTTCTGGAAGATTTCCCCATCATGCATGCGCTTTACACATTCTTAAAAATATACATTTTTCAATGGATCTACGTAGCACTTTAGGTTCAGCAAAGAGCCCTGTTGAAGGTTTATAAGGGAGAGATTTAAAAAGTTGAAAATGATTCCAATGTTACATTTTAAGTTCAATATATGCATTGATTTATATATGTATAAAGATCCTGTACAATCAAATGACTGGACTTTTTGTGACTTTTAACTATTTTGTCTAAAAAGCATTGTGGTTATGATTTATTTGTTTGTTATATAAATTAAGAAAATATGGTGCATATTTTAAAAAGACATCACAATAAACATTGATGTATTTAAAAGTTGTCCTTATTTATAAGAATTCAACTAAATTTGATACTGAGTAACGAAATGTATCGATTTTAATGATAACTCGGTAACACTATAATAATGTGTCATTTGTTAATATTAGTTGATGTAACATGAACAAACAATGAAAATGCATTAATTATACTGTTTATTAAACTTTGTTAATGTTCGTTAATAAAAATCATGTATGACGGTTTGTGTCTTTACAAATATAAATATTTTTATTAATACTGGATCATTATTTAAATGTTTGAACTAAACCATAAATATAATTTTAAAAAAAAACATCTCAAACAACAAATTATAGTATTTATATAAAATAGTATTATATATATATATTTTTTTTTTTTTTTTCTTGGATCATATGCTAGTACTCCTATAGGTTGACAGAATTAATCTTCAGTAAGATATTTATAATGTACCTATTTAAGACCCAACAGAAAACATGCTAAAAAACATCTTATGTTAAAAAAATAAGTCATAATATCTTTCACACATCTGCACCCAAAATCAGCACAAAAGGAAATACTTTTACACATGAAAACGATTTGTTGGTGTCTTTAAAGTAAACGGATGTGATTTCTGTTCCATGAGCATAATAAAACAATACAAAAAAGAATTAGGTCAAGAACATAAATGAACGTTTTGACAGTGTCATGGTGTAAATTATCTTTGCATTTTTCATTAAGCTGGAAATGATGAAGGTACTCTAAGATCTAAATACCACACTTCTGCAGTCAAGCAGCTGCACATGCTTCAGATGCTTCTCTTAAAGATGCTACTAAACCAGGTTTCAATTCCAAAAGAGATGCATGACCGTTTTAACAAAACTGAAAATTGTTTCGATTCCTCATCTGTAACGGAGCTGGTGGATTGAAAATTCAGGAACTAAAGATTTTCAGATGCTTTCTAAATTTTTGATATGTTTTAACCTGAGTCCTACTTAGACATTTTTTTCTACAGTATTAATTCTCTCTCTGGTGTATCGCATACATGCTGATCAGTGCTATCATCCTGGAATATGCTGTTTTGGCCTGTTTTTATTTTGTGTATGTTGTATAATGTGACTTTTTTTTGCTCTGTTTAGATGTACTTTTATGATCATGCTTTGTAAGGGCCCCATGCTGTTATATATACATAATATGTAACAATCATAGAATGCTTGTAACTTTGAACTAACAGCTCTGTTGTAGAAATGTGACACATCAGTGGCTGACCGTTTCATCTGAACATGTTCAATTATATAGTCATACATCATATGAACATATACTTTTTTATTTCATTTTAAATATACAATCCATTTCAACATTATTTTAACTGATACTGTACTTTCTGAGCAATGACCTTCCTGGTGAATTGATGGAAGGAAAACAGACCTTTTTCTTCATCTGTATGTGTATTTGTGTTGGTCTAATAATGCGCTTGTCAGTGGAAGCGATAACTAATGACTGCTTCTATTAACAAAGTCAAGCACATAAACAGTATTAAACACTCACAGAAGGAACAGTAAACAATTCAAAACCAACCAACAATAAACAAAACGCTATGCCAAGCCTATAGCCCTGCGGCCTATGATTCTGCCTCTAGCCAAACTGAAGAGAAGAAAACAGACCCCATACAGTACTGCTCAACACTAAACATTACTGAACAAAAGACATCTTTAGAAAAGGGATGGGATTGGATGCAGACAGGAGACAGGACAGGAAATAGGATGGCATATGACATGACAGGATAAGATAAGATAAGATAAGATAAGATAAGATAAGATAAGATAAGATGAAAGAATGCAATATATGGACAGAATGCATTACATACCATACTGGACAAGACCGGATGTGGTTGGGTAGGACAGGAAACAGGACAGGATAGTATGGGACAGGACAGAATACAATACCCTGTATAACAGACAAGGATGTGTTTTGATAGGACAGGACAGGACAGGACAGGATAGGATAGGATAGGATAGGATAGGATAGGATAGGATAGGATAGGATAGGATAGGATAGGATAGGATAGGAAAGGAAAGGATAGCATAGGATAGGACAGGACAGGACAGGACAGGATAAGATATGATAAGCTAGGGTAGGACAGGACAGGACAGGACAGGACAGGACAGGACAGGACAGGACAGGAAAGGAAAGGATAGGATAGGATAGGATAGGATAGGATAGGATAGGACAGGAAAGGATAGGATAGGATAGGATACGATAATATAGGACAGGATAGGATATGATGGGATAGGATGGGGCAGGAAAGGGCAGGACAGAATAAAATGCACACCATGGAATAGGATAGAATAGAATAGAATAGAATAGAATAGAATAGAATAGAATAGGACGGGACAGGACAGGACAGGAAACAGGGCAGTATAGGATAAAACAGGATGGGATGGTATTGAACAATAAGTAAAAAGAGTGTAGAGCTATAAAAGGAAGGAGGGCAGTACAGCCCAGATCATGGGAGAATTTGGTGAAATATTTTTGAAATCATGTTGACATCTTGATCAGTTTGTGACATTGTTGAGATCTCTTCTGAAACAGTGAAATTAATAAGATATTTTTCTAAAGAAAAACATATGAGAATGCATTAGCCTTAAAAAAAAAAAAGGGGGATCCATCCTCCATTTAATCTCACCGCTCCTTGGCAGTTGAGGAAAAAATCAAATTTCTCATTCCCACATTTCTTTAGTAAAAATTCTTGCTGATGCTATTTCCTGTTACTCATGCCAGGCATTTCATTCCTTATGAAAATGTCATACTTACGAGTATCTACATGCAAGAACGCCCCCTTACAGGCATTTTTGGTTATGCCGATTAGGTCATCTCCTGCCTCTCATTGTGTTAAATATGATGAATTCTCCTCTCTCTCCATTGTCTATATAACACTATACATCTCCATCCTTCTTCATGCTTGCTCATACGTACATAATTATTATCATATGAATACACTCATACATTCTTTTTTTTTTTTTTGCCCATTTCTATCGTTCTCATTCATTCTCCCCCCTCTCCCTATTCTCTACATGATA
The DNA here is from genome assembly GCA_032361065.1 of Enteromius trimaculatus. Lineage (NCBI taxonomy): Eukaryota > Metazoa > Chordata > Actinopteri > Cypriniformes > Cyprinidae > Enteromius > Enteromius trimaculatus. Next base: position 21,094,293 of record JAUMHP010000046.1, read on the forward strand.
CCCTGCCATGTTGTCATGGCAACAATCAGGACCCAAGGGCTCGGTTGCTAGGCAACTCACATCACCCATAAGAGGAACATGAAGATAAAAAGCCAGAAACAAACAAACCACGTAAATCAAAGGTTAATTCTCTCATTATTTGTGAGTGTGTGTGTGCTTTAGCACCAATACTTCAATAAATGTCATTTTTTTAATGTTCATTTTCAGAACATCAGTGTTACACACCATTTCCTCAAACACAACATACAATCCTTCATCTGACAATGAAACGAAACAGCAGCAGATATTATGACTGTATACCATGTTAAAGGACTGTGGATGCAACGTCCTTGCTATCAAACTGAAACATTCAGTCCTTCCAAAACCTGTTTTTGTTTTGTGTGTGTGTGTGTGGGGTGGGGGGGCGGGGGTGTCGGGGGGTCTGTGTGGAGGTCTCTCACCAAAGAATGACAATGATGATCTGAATTACTGGTGGTGCTAGTGATTCTGAAGCAGCTTGCTGATGCTACAGTTCCGTACTGGCCCACTGAGTGGCAGTACGTGACTCAGCAATACACCAGCATCCTCAGAAACTCACCACACAAGTTACTGATCTCTTAATTATGGACTCAGAATGTGTGTGTGTAGTTAATTGCTGAGTGTTACACTATTCAGTTATGTCAGATCCCAAGCTGCATGGGAAGTGCTTGAAAACTATTCTGGTATGGACACCACTGTCTGAAGACTGAAGATAAAGATGGTACAGAACCTAAATATTTGGTAAAACAATACAGAGAGATGCACCCTAAAACGAAAATTCTGTAAGTAATTACTCAATCTCATGTCAATGCAAACCTGTAAGAGCTTCGTTCATCTCCGGAACACAAATTAAGATTTTTTTGTTAAAATTTGAGAGCGTTCTGACCTTCCATAGAGAGTAATGCCACCGACACATTCGAGGCCCAGAAACGTAGCGAGAACGTCCATGTGACATCACTGGTTCAATTTATTTTACAAAGCTACAAGACTACATTATGCGTGCAAAAAAATATTAATAATAATAAAAACAATGACTTCATTTAGCTATTCTTCAACTCCTCTGCCATCATATGGTACCACTCTCTGTAATCTGTGATCTGCCACTGCATTTCAGTAGTGCATATCTGTGCAAAATCATCCAAAACTGATGCTAGTCTGGTTTTATTAGTGGTTGCCAAGGTGTTACTATGCAGTTCCTAAGATGTTTGGAGAGTTTTTATCATGTTTCTATGCAAATGTTAGGACATTCTTTGTGGTTGCTAGGTGATTGCTTAATGGACCGTGTCAAAATAGCCTCAGTGATACATCTCAGGTCCCACCTCCATTTTAAGTGTGTGCTATTTTTCAACCTTTTATCATCAGTGAGTCATCAGTCGCTAAAATCCTAGTCTCGTCGCTTAGAAATGTAAAAACACATCTCTTTTTAACAAGACGCATGGTATTACTTATCATTTATAACAGAAAATGTAGAGAATGAGTTTAATACTTTAAGACAATACACATTTATTCAGCTTAAATTGCTGACACTAGCTTGTTTGGAGTCATATTAAGCTTAGTAACCTTCTGTAAGTTTTTCACGTAAAAGGGGCACACTGCTATGGTAGCTGGATTCCTCTGCCAGAAACGGAGAACTCAGACACAGAAAAAAGTATATTACTATCTCAGAGAGAGAAAGGGGGTGCTGAGTGCAAGCACTACCCCCAGCCAGATTTGCCTGAAGCTTACTGTTCATGCCCAATAACACTCAGATTGAAACTGGCTCAACCTAGAGATTGTAAATTCTCATAAAACTATGGTATGCCAACAGGATAGTATTCACTAGTCAATGGGCTAACCTCTGTTCAGAGACAGCCTTCCCCTTCTGCTGTCTACCAAAGCAGACAAAAGGCGCTTTCTAAAATGACAACTTGCAGTGTTATCATTGAGACTGAGAAAAGAACACAATGATGCAGACAATAGGCAAATGCCATTATCGCTTTTTTTTACATGATTGTGGAGTAAATATGTTTAAAATGGCTTTTTATAAATGCTGGGTAGCCAGTGTTTGAAATTGTTTTAGACCCTACTTTGAAGCTACTTTTTTAGTTCTTAGAACTAAATATGTTCCTGGGTTGCGAGCACGCAAAAAAACATAAACTTCCACCAATAGTTCTAGAAACTACGAAAAGGTTCCAAATTTGGTATATGTTGCTGTCAATGGGCAACCATCTAAAGTATCCAGAAATTTGTAACCCATTCTCAGTGGGAAAGTCCCCAGGCAAGATTGGCCCTTGTATCATCAACCTAAGAGTCTGCTGGGCTGCCTCAGAAAAAGAAAGTCCTGCCTCAGAGGAATTCACTAGTTTAGGGCTATGATGGAGAGGAGCATGAGTTCTGAGAACCAGGTCCAGGTGGGCCAGTAAGCCGCAACCATCTAGATCTGGCATCTCACTGGCAGACTCACTGGGTAAAATGCATATTTGAGCAAACTCTGTGGCCAGCTATGTGCCAAGGCATCCATAGTACACAAAAGGCAATGGGAGGGCTCCTGCAAAGCAAACAGATCTACCTGTTCATTGCTCCACTGACTCCCTATCAGCTGGACTGCCTCTGTGTGGAATCTTCACTCTCCGTAAAACATAATCTGTCATGAAAGCATGTTTTCTGGGTGATTGAGGTCACCTGGAATGTGAGTGGCCCACAGTGATTTCAGAAGATGGCAGTTGGCAAGTTGCGACATGTGACAAGAGTGCATACCTCTTTGAAGAATTATGTGTGCCACCGCTGCTGTGTTGTCCCTGCGGACCAACACATGCTTGCTCCAATCCATGGCGAAACCTTAGCTGGTCCAGCACAGCCAGCAACTACAGGCAGTGCAAAACACCATGTCCACAGTCTAGAGGCCATGTACCTGCTGCATACAGTAGCATACTGCATGTGGTCACTTAACAGCAGCCTTTCGTTGACTTTCTTAAAGACACAAAGCGACAGTACCTTCTACTGATACACCTCAAAAGCAAACCAAAGGAATGGTCTGTGTCATTTAAGAATCTAGACAGAAGAGCATCCATTCTATCCCCAAACCAATTTCGAGGTTCAATGTATGTGAGAATGTACAGCTCTCCTCAACCCTGGGTTGCTCATCTCAGGGGTGCTTTGAAGTCCTAATTATGTAAGCTTAGCACTACATGCTCTTTAATTTATATATATGTATGATTTATGATTCAGAGAGCACACAAACTTTTCACACAGTTTCCTTTTCACTATAAAAGGATTCCAGAATTAAGTTGCCATCTTAAAAAATCAGTTAATTTAAGAGATTTAAGTTGAAATGATTATCTGCCACCCTGCTATCTGAGATATCAGACATAACAAAAAAACAAAAATCAATATTTATCGGACACTATTTAAAAGCCCATCCAAACGTGACTGGAAGCTAGTGTAAAGACCTAAACACTGGAGTGATGTGCTCAGTTTTTTGCTTTTAGTAAGGATCCTAGCCACAACTCAACGCACTGACATAATGAGTCTGTCATCTGCATGTCTATCTATCTGTTTACTTTCTCCTCTTATTTTTTCAGTGCTATCTGCACTATTCACACAAACTGTTTTGCTATTCGTTTTATTTACCAATGTTCATTTATTTATTTTCAATAACCCCACCACTATTTCTTCGTGATTTTTACATTCAGTTGCCTTGAAAACAGAATCAGAGTGTTGCTGATAATGTTGTTAATAATGTTTGAGAAGAAAACACCCATAATAACAGCCATGTGAGACAACCAGACTTATCAACCTTAGTGTGTCTCTGTGATACAGTTCTAGTCTAAAGTCCAGACGGGCCAACTGCTGCGACAGTGGCAGCTTGTGTTGTTAAAAAGTGAGCCCTGTCCTGTATCACCTTGCCTTGACAGAACTTTTTACGGCAGCCTGTTGAGATGAGAACGTGCCCTGCCAAACCATGACCTTTCTCCTACTTATTTTGCGCATTAACTTCGCCCTAAGCCAACCAATTTAGTTAACACTCCGATTCAGTTTACACTACATTCAGTCAGCTACCTTTATGCACTTTTAAAATAACTGTTTATTTTAGCAAGAAAACAAAACTCAACATACAAACGACATGAGAAAAATGTATCTTCATTTTTAGAGTTACAAATAGCATGAGAGGTTTATTTGTGTTAGAGTGTTAGAGTTTTTTTCTCGCTCACACCATAAGCATCAGAGAGATTTTACACAATGTGAACTGTATCATTTAATTGAATCACACAATTAATAATATATTAATGTACATGTGATAAAATATGATCCTGTGTGCAAAAGTATATTTGAACAAACATGTACTATGTTTCTATTCATATGAAAACATGTATGTTCAATAAGCACTTAACTATGAGGTAAATATGTATATGGGTAGTTGATGTATCAATGTGTCCCATGATGTGACAGCAAAAAAACGTAAAAATAATAATGATAATAATAACCTCTATCATTTATAATAAAACCCTTTCATTTTATTTGTAACTAAAATGAAGATACATTTTTTCATGTTATTTCTATGTTTCTTTCTACATTATGTTTTTTTCCATCACACCATAGTTAACATAGTTGTCATTTACTCATATATTTGTATTCTTCTATATTTAATAAATTAATAAATGGGTAAAATCTCCTCTAAAAAAAAAATTAAAACCCTGATATTTTCTGTAAACTTTTTTTTCTTATAAACCACCACAACTATATGCATACATGAAAGGTTTAACTATAAAGTGAGATATATGTGTTATGCTTTTTTACATATCTACCATTTTCACTATGTATAGCTTTAAGTGGTCCATGCATATTGCAAAATATAAACACAATATAAATGCATGATAAAAAAAAGAGATTCTAAGTACATTTTCCTGCATTTTTCCTTTTTTAATTTGGATTTGCACCCACATGAGGGTGAGTAAATGATGACAGAATTTTAACGCCTGGGTGAGCGACTCTTTTAATGAGCTTTTTATGTGTGATCAATTTTGCAGCAGAGGACGTGAGAAAGACTGATCACGCGTCTGAAGTGTGCGTGTGTGGTGTTTGAATATGGAGGATGCACCTCTGCAGTGGATGTGTGCTGAAGGTTGATGTATGCATGTAGGAGACTCACTGAGAAGAAAAAGAGGATGGGTGGATGAGAACTGAGGATAATAAATGAAAGAGAGAAGGCCAGTTAGATGAGTGGGGAATGGTAAGACGTAATTACAAGTACATCTCAACTGAGAATCGCCAAAGAAAGATAAGCTATGCGTGTTAGCATGTCTTTGTCAGGTAACCATGTGAATGAATACTTTATGCATTAAGGACCGCACATCTGCCTCATGCATCACTGCCCAATGCTTTGAAGTGTGTGAAACGCACATGTGTGAGAGTATATAGCTGGATGTGACCTGTAATTTAGCTTAGCATAACCAAGCTTTTGCTTCCTTTAAATCATGTCAGAATGATGATATTGATGAGTGCACAACAGTTTTTAATTTTCTTTAAGTCACTTTCTCAGCTGGAAGAATGTGTATTAATAAAATCATGACGGGAGCTAATTGGTATCAGTCATATTTAAGTCATGATTGTGAGCCTTCACATCTTGTGCACCGCTGAGGAAGAACAGAGCTAAAGCTTGCAAAATAACTTCATTAATTAGATCGTTTCAGCGCTTCAAATGATACTATGTTGCTTCTTGAACATTTGCAACACTTCTAAAGTTAAATGTCCATTTAAGTGCATTTGCTTTTACCAAAAACAGATGATTGTGAATGTGGAATCATTTTGTTACACTGGTTATTGTGCACAAATGAGATGCGAGTGGTGTTCATTATAATAACAAACCACCCTACACTGAATCTGACCCTTAATGTAACTGATAAGTCTTAACTAAAGCAAGCACGAGATAAAAGACATTAGTGAAAGCAGTCATGGTCATCCTGTTTCTTTACGTCTTTGAGCTCTTTTGTTTAATGGACTCGTAGCCAAACACTCCACTTTTCAAGCGTAACCATTTATTCTGGGTGAGTTACTGAGCAAGTTTACAATATCAGAAAGCAATCCCAGTTCTAGGAGTATTACGTTAAGGAAAGCCCTAGTGCATGTACTGAATGAGTTACTGGACTTCCCCGGACTACTGGGCTAGAAAAAACGACGATCGTCATAAACGGAATGATCATAGATAATATAGATCATAATATCGATCATAGACCACGCATTTAGATCATGTTTTGGCCACAGGCTAGTCAGTGATGGAGATGCCTTTAGTTATGTCGTGGATAGATCTTTAACTCGGCGATAAGAATATGTATGTATGCTTGTGTGTGTGTGCGTGATCTAAATATAAGTACATATGTATGTACGTAGCCTAAATGTATGTGTGTGTGTGTGCGTGTAAATCAACATGTATATACGTGTGTGTGTGTGTATCACCTTATGGGGACCAATTGTCCCCACAGAGATTTTGACTTTGTGAGGACAGAAATCACACAGAAGGAAGTGTTTTGAAAATCTAAAAGTGCACACAGTTTCCGGGAAGGGGTAGGGATCGGTGTCGCGTC
>JAUMHP010000046.1:21123976-21158503 GCA_032361065.1 Enteromius trimaculatus
ACAGTGAAGCATGGTGGTGGCAGCATCATGCTGTGGGGGTGTTTTTCAGCTGCAGGGACAGGACGACTGGTTGCAATAGAGGGAAAGATGAATGTGGCCAGGTACAGGGATATCTTGGACCAAAACCTTCTCCAGAGTGCTCAGGACCTAAGCACACAGCTAAAATGACGAAGCAGTGGCTTCACAGTAACTCCGTGACTGTTCTTGAATGGGCCAGGAATGCAAATAGGAATGGCAGAGGATCCCCGAACCCAGGTGTGGAAAACCTGTTGCATCTTTCCCAAAAAAGACTCATGGCTGTATTAGATCAAAATGGTGCTTTTTAAGTAATTAAGAAAACTACAAGAGAGAATAATCAGCATTAGCAGTTAGTGCACTTACTAGGTGCAAAGTGCTTCAAATTAGCAGTTCTGCCAAAATGATTTAATTGTAAGCCATAATAAATAAGCAAATGTGGGCCTATACATGGTTTATATAGAACTAATGCTAATTAAAATGTAGATGCTGATTTTGTACCATTTATTTAATTAATAATACTAGATGTTTAAAAGGCTATAGTAGAGGACAGAACATGTGGTGTACGGAAGATATATTGTGAGACGAAACTTTCCAGATAACCTTACTTCCAAAGAAGCCATCTGTTTTTTTTTTTCCGGACAGCAATGCAAAGGCTAATTTTGCTCAAGTCCTCTCAGCTTTTTCTCCAGAATAAAAAACCCCAGCGATCTTTCATGTAGAGTTTTACAAAAGATCTCAACGGCATCTCAAACTGTGCTCAGATTTGCCAAGACAGCACCTGCTAGACAGAGATTTCTGAACATTTCCTTCATATAAGCTTTCCCACTATTCATTTTGTAGCTCAACACTGCATGTAAATTGGTCAACTTTGACTCTGTTTGGAGTTCTCTTGAGGAATTTCAACATCTGAGAATAATTTGATCCTTAACAGAAACATAACATAAGCCTTGCAGAAAGAGCAATACAATTGGGATCCTGGCTAAAAACACAGTATGGTCTTTAATAAGCATACATCCAAAGACCAGTGCACCATTTCCATCTCAGCCCACACAAAAGCAGGCACTGCGCTAATTTCTCTCTTCAACTCTCTCTCTATCTCTCTCTCTCTTCGTACCTTTCTGACTCTCACTCGTACATTGGGCACAGTAGGTCTGTTGGGAGTGAGGTCACGATTGTGTTTAGGAGGAGCATACAAGGTGGGTGTCAATCTGAAGACAACGAGAGAGAGTGAGAAAAGTATAGGAACAGACACCAGCACAGAAGAGAAAGCACCAGCCAATGTTACATAAACCATTCGGAGTGCTCTGCCAGCAACACGACATGGGCAAAGAGGCACATGCCGTCAGGAGCAGTGGGATGTGTCTCACCTCCACACACACACAGAGCCCGCTAACTGCAGTTAGATGACAAATCACATGTGAGCATTTATTAATGAAAGCTTTCGCTTGTAGCCGACCTCTCACTCTCTGGCTCCCACACACACATACGTCCTTCCCTCTATAATTTAACGGATCTCACTTTTTTCTCTCATTTCCTTTTCATTTCTTTGAGCCTTTGTAAGCCCTCTACTTCCTCCTCCTCCTCCTCACGGACAGCATCACACGTCAGTGTGAAGCACCACAGCAGGGTCAGAAATGAACCACAATGCCAATGAAACTGATAAAAATGTACCAGATGTGGCAAAATGATGTGCCTTTTTTATGTTTCTAATAAAAAGAAATGTGATATATGTTGTAATATTCTATCAAGCCTGTCTAATTATTGAACGGGAAGCAATGCAGATTCTGTTCTGCCTTGTAGCTGTCAAACAGTGTGTTTCTGAGGTAAGTGTGGCCAATGTGCAGCTTTTTTTTTAAAGGACAAAACTAACAATAAATTCAAAACTTAAAACAGTGATTCATTAAATTGTACTGTAAATGTAGGCAGTAGACAGCACTTTTGCAGCTAACGTTACTTTGTATTTGCATGGGAAGAAGTGTTCAGATTAAGGACTAATTGATCAACTATTCCAAAAAATTAGTTTGTACACAGTCAACATCCTGAACAAAATAATGAAACCCAGTTTCATAGAGCAAATATTCCCCCATATGTATGTATGTAAACATTTCTGTCACTGCACCACGGTATGCCTGAATGTGAGCCGCAGTTTCACACTCCGTTCACAGGAGACGCGTTCTTGCGTTCCGCTGCGCTATTGTTTAATTGTTGTACACATGTATACACACGCTCAGATGGAGCTCTTTGGTAGTTTAGTAGTGGCTCCTCGCCGTGTTTTTCAGCGAGGCGAGTAAGTTGAACTTTAAGCGAACGCAGGCGTTCAGTTTTCATGGAACGCGAGAACGCGTCCTGTCCTCGCGCCACGAAACGCGCGAGGCATTTCAAACGCACGCTCCTATTATAAAACAGCCTGGGATTCGTGTCGATACGACCGAGCTCCGGTGAGAGAGAAAGCCAGATCAGATGGAACAACAAAGAAGTGCTGAACCCATGAATATCGCTCGGAACAGAACGCTCCCTTCACCTCGCAGCAGCAGGAGATGCGATAAACTTTCCCCTAGCGCGCCCACACCACATACTCGTGCTTCTGGTCGTGACAGGGAAATGGCTTACCTTTGTGGTCACTATGCAGAGGCAGTCCATGGCAGAGAGAAGACAGGTGGAGATGTATCCAAACCCCCGTTCCCCCCTCTCCCCTCTCTCCCTCCAGCTTCTCTCCTTCTCTCTGTCTCTCTCTCAGCGCCCGCCGTTCGCCCCTCTTTTCTTCAGTGTATCTCTTTTGACTGACTTAAGCATTGAGGAAAATAGAGTATGGAGGGAGGGGGGAAACGTAAAGAGGAAGGGGGAGGGACGGAAAGAGAGAGAGAATAAGAGAGGTCTGCCTTCAGGATTTAGCAAACGAGGAAAGGACGAGGAGAGGGACGCGTTCGTATCGATGAGGGGAGATACAAAAAAAAAAACAAAGACGGAACGGAGAGATGGAGGAGAGGATACGAGCAAATGAAAGGAGATGGGCAGGGGAGGATGAGTGCAGAGACGAGAGGTGACGAAGAGGGGGAGAAAAGAAAGAGGGAACGGACTGAAGCGGCAGAAGATGTAGAGAGAGAGCGCGAGCGAGCGCGCGCGGAGGGAGGGGACGTAAAAAGATGGAAGGGGAGGTGAAGATGCGCGTGTAGACAGGGGGTGACAGTTAAAGAGCGAAATTACTCAAGAAAAGCGCCGGATGTGAAGGAATACGCTAAGACTGGAGTTCAGCCAAAGAAAGGAAGACTGGTAGATGACTAGGGTACTCTGGTTGTCATGGCTTTCGGTAGCCGTTGCCTTGGCAACGCTGCAGAGTTGTTTCTGTGTAAATAGCCGGGCTGCTGTCATGTGGCCGTTGCTTTACAAAACGCAGTGAAATCGGTGAGCTGGCAGGCCGCGTTGCAATGGAACACGCGCGCACTGCGCACAGCGCTCTACACTGCATACTTAAAGGGTAGTATGCGATACAGTGTGCGACAAATAACGTGTTCTGTGCACGGTTCTGGATGGATGGATGACCTACTGTATTTGCATCTGCAGCATAACACTGCAGTGTGGGACAATCAAGGCTATTATGCATAGCTAAAACTGAACTATAAAAATATTGTTATCTAAAATAAACACGAGCTATGATAAAATAAAATTACCATTAAATGGTATATATGATGCAACTCAGCAACATGTGGGTCAAGGATGGGATATCTGCATTAAACTACATTTACAAAAGTGTTTACGAGTATATAAAAAATTAAATGTAAAATGACAAAACATTTGTTTTGTGTGCTACTACCCTAATTAAAATATTAAAAGTAAGCGATCATACTAAAATGTATTACATTTTAAATTATTAAAAAAACGTTGACAAATAGGTAAAATCAAATGTTTTGAATGATAATGGAAAAGATTAGTAAAGACTGAAAATTACAGTTAGATTAATTCGTTTTGGGAGGACTGCCCTTTGATTCTAAATTAAACATTTTAATATCATCAGTGACTGAAATGACTTTTCGTCATACACTTATCACAGATTTTTTTCTTTTTCTTACCTTTATATGTATCTTCTATTGTAATTTGGCAGTTATTATAATTAATAATAACTGTGAATATAATCACATGAGAAAAAGTAGTTCTATAAAAAAGAAAAGTAACAACAAAAGTACAGCGTTGTGCATCTCATCAGCGCCCCCTGCTGATGTGGGACCCTGGGTGGAAGGCCACGGCAGAATGCCATTTGCTGAGTTAAAAATGTAACTTATTGTGAGTTCATTTGACGAACATGTTCACTACATTATCGCATATTAAACAAAAGCAGTATTGTGCCGTACAGTAATTCACTAGTGCACTTATATATTTACATATTGTACATGTTTTTTTTAAACTGAAAATGAATGTATGACTATTATGCTATTCCTGAAAAAAACCAAAAACAAAACAAATTGAGACAATGAACTGCATTTATTGCGTTTCCTCTCTGAAATAAAAGACTAGAGAAGAGGTGGTGAGAGAGAAAAGGAGGGTGAGAGATTGAAGAAGAGAGAAGATGAGGCTATTTTTAGTGACACTGTCATTTTATTTGCTTCTTTTTATGTCTATGTGTTAACAACACTTCAGTCTTTTCTCCATATATATGTTCATGTCCACCCAGTGCTGAATGGTAAACAGAGAATCAGACCGATTGATAGTGGGGTTTTTTTGTTGTTGTTGTTTTTTTAAATGATCGCTTTACAGTGGACTGTACCGTTAAAGTCAGTCAACATGTACGTCAGAGCTTCAAAGCCTTTCAATCAGAACCTCCACCCAGTCAAGAGTGTAATAAATCAGTTGTCACATTTTCATTCCCCAGGTCGGTGCATATTTCTACACAACTACAAATAAAAATGCTTCATAATTCAGACTATTTTATTCAAACAGTGTTTCATTGCTAATGGGAGAGTGTTTTAACTGAAAGTAATCTATGACACTTGAGTTCTTGAAGTAGGGTACAATACTGTGTTGTGAGAAGCAGCAATAGACAGTATGCATGCTTTAATTGGGTGGTGTTAAAACAGAAAGGAGACAATGAACACAGTGGAGTGGTTTTATTGGTTTAATTCAAAACTGCCTTTAAATGGACTGACCATACATCTTCACTCCTACTACATCGCTGTTACATAAGTACGTGTGCGTGTCTGTTGAAATGTGTGCGTCAGTGGGCACATACTCATTTGTTTATTGTGCGTTTATACTCTCATGTGTAGTTCCAAGTGTATATGGATTAGTGTGTGTCTTCGTGTGTGTATGTGTGTGCCTGGTATTTATCACCTTATGGGGACCAATTGTCCCCACAAAGATAGGAATACCAGTAAATTTTGACCTTGTGGGGACATTTCTTAGGTAACAAGCTTATAAATCACAAAGAGTTAAGTTTTTGGAAAATCCAAAAATGCACACAGTTTCCTGTAAGGGGTAGGTTTAGGTGTAGGGTCAGTGTAGGGCAATACCACATACAGTCTGTACTGTATAAAAACCATCACGCCTATGGAATGTCCCCATAAAACATGTAAACCCAACATGTGTGTGTGTTTGTGTAAGAGCGAGAGACAGAGACGGTGGCTGTAGAGTTGAATCTGAGTTGGGTTTTTAATATATGAAGTTTTTTGTAAAATAGAGTTGCCCATGGCAACACTGAGCTTGTCATAAAATTACATTCACATAGGCTACATACACAAACACGTGTTGGGTAGGCTGGGGGCATTAATATTTAACACACACACATATCTGCAGTCAGAAATGTGCGTTCACACATTGCCTTGCTGTGGACAGACAGAAGCTAATCTACATACACTCATAAGCATCACATGCGTCCGTGAGCGATAGGCTGTGTCGGTTATATAGTGGACTTAAATGTTACAATTGATCGTGTGTTACAATATTTGGTCAGGTTTGTGTGGTACAATGGCAAGATAAAGCAATTTCCCTATTTTGTCACAAAAGCGTCTTGTTTTTTGTGAAATTCCTCCATCTTGTGGTCGTTTGGGATATTGCAACATTTCATGAACTCGAAATAACAGCTTAAATAACAGGCTCGGCGTAAATGTTATGAAATGTCACTGTTCCCTGAGTGACAGATGTGGTGGGTAATAACTGTTACTTACGAGGTAAAAGCAGTTTAATGCTAATTTTCAGTCTAGCTGCATTCAGGGCGGTTTTTATCACTGTACACATTTGTATGATGGTTCAGTTAACTATTTATTTTGGTCTCGTACTTACCTACAAATGTAACTCTTTCAGGGCAACTTCATTAAATTATTCGAAGAAAAAAACTATGGTCTTTAATGGTTACCCAGTGCTGAGAGAAGTAACAGATAGTCTACTACAGGACCAATCCATCTGCTTCAGTAGCCTTTTTGGATAATAATAGTTTTACCAGTGATGGGTATCGGGATGATCAGATTGCAGAAATTAAGTATTTGTGATTAGGTTACATTTCATTTAAAATTCGCAGACTAAAATGACTTTTTTGTTGATTACAAGATTACATATTATAAACACAATAGCAATACATTAGGCTATACTCGTAATTTATTAATTCTCCCTAATACGTCTTTTCCATCTTTTAAGTTTATTGTTCTGAAAGAGCCTACCACTACTTTATTATATTTTATCTTGTGGGCATTTCACACAAAGACCAGTCACAAGTCAGGGTGTATAATTAGACACAGCATTTGACCATTGAGTGACATTTCAGCATTGTTACTTATGAACACATTCATGTTTATTTGAATCATTCAGTGAGCTATTTAACCATGTATTACTGTTTTTGGAAGGTTTTTAAAATTCTTTGGAAGGGACCATTTCAGCAATGTTGGGACATTTTTTTAAATTAAAAAACAAACATACAAAAAAAAAAAAACCTACACATCCCAACAAAGCAGGCATCAAATTTGAAACAAACTAATTTAGTGGATGTACAGTTTCCCAGTTTAAACATTTGTTATGTTCTATTGTGAATTAAATATTGGCTCATGCACGTGATTTTGAAAGTCTTTTAGTTTTTTATACCATAATACAAATAATAAAAAACTACTAACTACTTTAAAACAATATATTTACTTGAAGAAACCCTTCCAGAATTTAAGGTAATGAAGTAATAAGAATTAAGCAACACATTTGCCTGTTCAAAGTTTTTTGACGGTTAAATATCCCAATTAATAATTTCTTTTTTTTTACTGTTTTTTTCCTGCATTAAAAAAGGTTTTAGTTTTTATGATTTAATTATTACATTTTTACTTCATAAACCCTTTGATGTAACGTTTAATGCAATTTAGGCAACCACGTATTATCTTTTCTTTCTAATTATATTTTTATATCTAAAAAAGGTAGTCTGATTACATAAATAAAAAAAAGTGTAATGTGATGAGTTACATTACAAACTACAATTTTTTTTTATTTGAAATCAGTAACAACCTTTGTAATTGTAATTTTAACACAACAGATACATTTGTGAATTTCTGATTACAAATTAGGTCAACAATTAAGTACTGAAATGTATACATATATGTCTGCATTACAAAGTCTTGTTATTTTGTACGTTTCAATTTGTCCTTTGAATGAAAATAACCCTTTTCAAAAGATACACAAACTTTATATTTGCACAAGAAAATACGAATGCGGGAGACAAATTTATTCTCTTGTTTTAGTGCAAACCTTTCAACAGGCATTAAACTAACAACAAGGTTACCTCAGTTGTGACGAACTCTGGACAAACAAACATTTTACAAAATGTACCTCGGTTTTTGTTAAACTTTAACAGTTGAAGAATCAGAACAAAACGGATTGAAAATAAAATAAAAATATTTAAACATTTTCTATGACACACCACATCAAAAAGGAATCAAATCCTTCTGGACTTTAATTCGTGAGATTAGATCGATTAACACTTTATCATAGCATGTCAGCTAACCTGCAGCTTCAAAACTGCCAAGCACAAAATTACGATCCTTTTAGAACAGGCAATATAACTGATGAACTTAACATTAAGCTATTGGTATTTGTTAATAGGTGGAAGCCATGCCAGATTGCAAAATTGCTGATGGCCAGACAGATGCGAGAACTGTCAAATCCTTCCAATTTTAATTCAATTTAGTTGTTCAAAACGTAAAGAAAACAAATTAGTATACAACAACGCAGCAACAACAACAACAAAATAGCAAAAAAATCTGAAAACGGAACATCCCGTAACATGCTGTAATCTTTCCTTTGGAGAAAAGAAAAATGTTCACACACCCAACCACTAAACATTTAAATTCTAGATGGTTCACCAGTTTTGTGTGCTAGAAACGAAGCCAGATTTTAGGAATTTCATTCGAAATGAAAAACAAATTGTTTTTAACGGGAGCTTAGAAATTACTCTACACGATTTGATTAGATTTAACATTGTGCTTGTTAACAATACCATTCTTTACAAGGGGTAAAAACAGCTTGCTTCAGTAGGGAAAACTCGCATTTGTAAGTCCTTGCGATGGGTTTTCCTTAATTTTTTTTATTTATTTAATTTATTTTTTTTTAAATGGCAGGGGAACAATATTCAGCACCAATGAGATTCCATTTGAGTGTTCAAAATATTGAAAGTCTACTTTCAATGAAAAACTTTTACATTTCCAGTGGCTTCAGATGCTGGTTGTTTTCATAATCCAATCCAGTCCTGTGTTTTCCTCTCAGAGTTGGTGGTTAAACTGGTGGCATCACTTTTGTGGTGAGGGTCCTTTGTGAAAAAGGTAGATTGGTCTCTGAAAACCTAGAAGACAAACTGTGGGTTAGAAACATTCACATCATAATATCATAGCGAGGAACTGAAAGGCCTTTAATAAGCTCTGACCTCTGGAATAATTCTGTGATGTTCCAAGGAGTTCATAACTGGAGAAGCCCACTTCAGTAGTCAGGTAGGAGGAGAACTGGTCTGGTTTTAAACGGATGCTGTGGTAATTCTTAAAGATGGTCTCCTGAGACATGGTTAAACAACACATAGTGTGGTCAGACAACACATATACCCAACTTTAAAAATGATACTAAAATATACAAAACTGTACGTTCCACCTTTAAACTGGATAATACAAGCACAGAGGCAGTACTAGATGCACTGTGATGTCAGTTCAAAGCCAAAGTCTTTAATATTATTTTGCCATGTTCCTAAAAACTACTGACTTACAATGAACTGCACTGAGCATTGGCATCTTATATTGCCATTGCATTTGTTTCATAATGCACTTCTTTTGAAGTCATTTTCCTTTGCATCATACCTAAACAACACCTAATCATGTCTTGCTTAAGTCTGTCATGGTGTCATAGTGTCTGTATTAAATGCTGTATTTTCTTCTAGACTTGATTATTCCAACTCATTATGGATGACCGGAGATCACAGTGTCTCCATTTCGTTCAAAATGCTGCTACAGGGCTTTTAAGAGTCCACATCTGATGTTCTTAGTACGAGACTAGGCCTTTGAAGTCTAAAAACAGCCCACTTTTCTCTGCTCCAGGGTCCTGTTAAAATGTATCGGTTGAGGCCTCATCTTTGGAAAAATTATCTGCTTCATATCACATTCTCAGTCTGAGGTTGGAAAAATGAATGGGTCAAATCTGGTGAGTGAATGATTCAAATGAGTTTCTGACCTCATCTTTCACTCAACAGATTCATTTTCAAAATGTATGATACAATGACTGACTCATTAAGATTTCTACTGCTCAATTTTCAAAAATTAAAATGATCACATAATTTATTAGTTTATATAACTATCTTCTTTCAGACAAATACAGTCAAACTTTTTTTTTTCTTATATGAAAAAAAAAAAAAAGGCTCTGCCAAGGTTAATGATGGATGTTGACATTAAATTATCCAAATCAAAGTGCTCCACGTGGCTCCAGGGGTTTAATAAAAAAAAAAAAAAAAGGATTTCGAAATAAGCCAAGAGGCAGCAAGTTTTCCTTTGCTTTCTGTCCTTCTGTCTCCTGTAAACAAAACTTGGTTCTCACGAGACTAGCATATTCTCACTGGTGATCACGGTACTCCTACACCCTCCACTGAAACACCACTCTCTCATGAACACACGTACGGCATTTAGTGGAAGCTATAGGTTTATTCAAAGATGGATTTTTTCTTACAAAAATGCATGCATTCATTTACCCCCAGCAGCCATGTGCTTTTTGTTATGTATAGACAGCTTTTTGGTGTTCAAAATCTTAAACCCCATTCACTGCCATTATGAAGTTTGGACTAGCCAGGATATATATAAAATTTTTTTTTATTTTTTATAAAACTCAGACAATATAACTGAAAGATGAAAATTATACACACCTTGAAAGGCTTTAGGGTGAGTAAATCATAAGTTAACTTTAAACTGAATTGAATCATTCCTTATTTTACCCATTTCTAAATTAAAAAGTGTATTTTAAAAACATTAAATTCTTTAGGCAATAGTATTTCCAGTGCATATACATCACAGATTATTCAAACGAAATCAGGTCACAATGGCCCGCCTTCATGAAACCTTAGCAGAACTCATTTTTGTCCAAATGTCTTGTAAACCGTTCTTAAATAAACTTACGAATTCATAAAAATATTCATATTTTTACAATGTCAGTTGGTATGAACCTGCTCCCTACCCCGTGTAAATGGTTGGCAAAATGTTCTGGGTTCTTTTTGGCAAATTTATTTGCAGATACTGACATAAAAGTAAAATAAATTTTGCGCAAGTTTCATGAATAAGGCCCAATGTTTGAACTTTCACCATTAAGCTGAATAGACACAATTTCAACAACAACAACAAAAGTGGCCTTACAGTGAGTTTCTTTCTCTTCCCATAGGAGTTCCAGGGCTGGGGCTCCAAAATGAAGAGTCCACCTGGCCTCAGGTGCCTATACACCCTCTGGAAGAGCCGTTTGAGTCCTGCATCTCCCCAGTTCAAGTGGACCCATTTTGTCACACTCAAACACAGGATCACATCATATTCTTCCCTTTGCGTCTGCAGCAACATATCACTTTCCAGCACATAGTTCCCCTGCAAGTCAGACAGAGGATTATGAAACAAGACAGACAGGTGCTTCATGACTAATAATAGTATTTCTATATAAACATACACACAAAAGGTTACCAAGCCACACCTATTTCATAAGTTACCTCCAAGATGCTTTAGTGCAAGGTGGCTGCCATAGCAATGCTGTCTGGTCTCTAATTTGCTCAAAGTGTTTTTAATCACTGCACGATGCAGATGTTAAGGTGTCCTCTTACTGACCCTTGGCTTGGTTCAGTCCACGTCTACTTGTTTTAACATTCAACATTTTAAGCTTTAGGCTTTGAATGTTATTGGATAAGCATGTATTCATAAAAGCAAAATCATACAACCGATAAAAACCATCAGGCACCAGTTCATCTTTAGATCTACTGCACAACTACTTTCTTGGTACCTGCCTACTGTACCTCACTTGTAGCTATTAAAATAAATATTATCATTACTTCTTGATGCAAGTATGCGTTTTAAACAGCGTAGGCATTATAAAAGTCAAATTAATAGCTAAAACTATGAACAACAGGCTTACATGTATCTGTTGTTTAGAGCAGAACATTTCTTGAATTCATTACTTTTCACTGCTTAGCTGATATTATTATTATTATTATTATTATTTACTGCTGCCACGTCATTGCAAGTGCATGTATAATGCATAAATATTTTATGTTGTGTTGTAGAATTTATTGTATATCATTATGTACATTACACATTTATATAACACCTTATGCAATACAGATTGTTAGAAAGAAGCTTTACAGTAATAAACTGTTGCAAAATTAATCAATTATGAAACAAATTCGATTTCAGCTGAGAAGCAGCTCTACAGAAGACAATGGTGTTATTGTTCAGATCAATTCAGTTCAATGTTGACTATTTTTATACAGCAAAAAGATGAGAACATCTGACACACTTTACACAGCAATTTTATTGGTGTTTAAAGCAAAACATTACTGTCCGGTGAACATGAATTCCAAAACACAACAGCAAACAAAAACAAAACAGTCTTACCTTAACAAAGGTCACGTTGGCAGGGAAATCTCCAGGAGGGAGACTGTTTGTTATCATCTCAGGCAAAGGGGGGCCAGCTATGGGTCCTCTTGAGATCCGGAGCGAGACCGGGAATGAACGCTTTCCATCAGGGAGACCTGTCGATGGTTCTTCTTCCATTTTCTCACTCGTTTCTCCCCGCTCAGCCCCCGTTGTTTTGTTCTCCATTTCTACTTGATCAACTTCCATTCCTTTTTCGACCATGCCTTCATTCCCTTCGTCCACATGCTTTGTTTTTTTCTCATCCTTCTCCTCTTTCACAACAAAACTCTCTTCGTCTTTCGCTCTCCTGTGACTCTTTTCTTCGACTAAATCCCCATCAATCCTCTCCTTGCCTTCCTCTCGATTTCCCTCCCCATTCTCCCCAGAACGACGGGCCTGCTGCGTATGAACCTCAGAGAGGTAGTGGCGTATATTCTGCCGAGCAGCATGTATTAGCGCTGCGTCGATATCCAAACCCACAATCCGTGCCGGTCTGCAATTTTTTGCGATTGATAGGGTCAGATGGCCAGTATTGCAACCCATATCTAACACCTCCTTCCCTCTGAACCACCTGGGATCCATAACACGGATACGAGGATCCTCACTCAGCCCTGGGTTCCTGTAACCATAGTATTTGTTATAGTTGCCATATTGAAACTTCGTTTTAGTCTGTTGTGGGAGTTGGTTGGTGTTGTTCTGCGACCTCCAATTGTTTGGATGCTGTTGAAGCCTCTCAGCAGCTCCGCAACGAGCGCCCATACCTGGGTTGTGAGAGGGCTGAAAATATCTTTCAGATCTCTGACCCCAATTTCTCATGCCATTTGAACTATCGGCACTCTCTAATCTGCTTCCGGCACGCCTGCGTTTGCGCTGCCTGCTTGATGGAGGGTTAATGGGGTTTGTGGATGAAGGTGCGGTTGACGTGTCAGTGGTTTTCTCCTTCACCTCACCGCCATTTGTGGCTAAATTAGGCTTATTTGAACCCTGAACCTCAAGAGGAGAGTCCAATAGGGGTTGGTCCTCAAGAACAAGTGTGTTTGTCACAGCGCCTGAGTGTGAATGCGTTGAGGGAAGCATTGTTGTTCCATCATCTTGTCCTGCTGCACAGCCATTATACTCCGGTAAATCCATCTGGGTGACTATTCCTTCACCTGAAACTCTTCCAGCGCTCGCTCCATGGTGCTTGTTCCGATGTCTTCGCCTGCCTCCACCACTTTTCAAGGGAGACACCAACAGACTGCTGTCCCCTGCACTGGGGCAGTTGAGATTCAGGGGGTCTGTGATATCTCTGGGTATCAGGATCTCTACAGGGTCTCTGTTTTTGGCTGGTAAAGGCGAGGATTTGGGCGTCTCTGCATTGAGAGCCCGGTTCACCTCTTCATCCAAAAGGCTATTAAGGTTGAGTGGGTCAAAAATGTTCCCGCCCAGCAGGAAATTGGTTGGCAGGACGGACTCACTCTCAGAGTTGGCACGTCGGCGTCGTTTACCATAACTGGGGTGTTTGAATCCAGCGCTCATTGTGTTGCGGCGCTTGCTGATTTTCTGCTGTTGAGGTTTTGGCTGCTGGGTGCCATTTTGAGTTTCTGTAGATGATTCGAACCCAATTACTCCACTTTCACTCGGAGTATTGTTATCTGGTGTAGCCGTTTTCTCTCTGTGTTCCAGTGATGTCTCACTTCCTGCCCCTTCGCTGAGGTTTAGAACTGTGGTGTTCCCGGATGGATGGGGAGCGCTGGTATCATTGCTAGTAAGTTCTGAGTGCTGTTGGGAAGTGGGGTCTCTTTGCCCCTCACAAGATAAAACAGTTTCTTTTTCAAATGACATTTCTATCATGTTTCAGGCTGACTCTGGTGGAGACATGGATCTGAAACGAAAGCAAAAAGCAATCATCCACAAAGCAAATGCGCATAATATAATTAGCCAATTCATTACCATACCTACGCAAAACATAATAGGCTACTTTTTCCTGCTGTAGATCAAAGCCTAAAAGATCCTAATTAGCAACATACTAATTTATTAGTCAGATCATAGCTGGCTATTTTGAGAAAAAAAAACTGGAATGATTTTATGTAGTGTCTGGTATTCATGTTAATCTTGGGCAAATGAAATTGTTTATTGCAATTTTGCAATCTCACTTAAATATTTTAAAAAAAAGAAAGAAAGACAGGTGACTTTCAGGATTCCAAAAGTACACAAAACTAGATCTTTTAAGAGCACAAAATATCCAAGATGACTGTTTTGATTTCCAAATGAAACAGCTTGTGATTTTCTTTAAGATAACAATATTCAATAGAACCATATGTATGTACACATACTGTTTTTAAAACATATAACGTTTATATAAAATCTAGTACAACTACCGTTATAAAAAGCTAATTAAACTGAACAGAGAAAATGCCGTTTGCCCAAAATACATAGAACATAAAGTTGGCTGACACTTTGGTGTCAGTTCCTGACAACATGTGTCAAGTGTGCATAAAGAAAGTAAGTGTTAGGTCAGCGTTCGCAAAACGTCCACCCACCTTCTCTGTCAGCGTGCCCGCCTCCTTGACACTGCTGTTATTATTGATACTTTGTACAAACCCCGCCTCCAAGCGTCATCATGAATAATACATAACACAGTAAAATCTGCACGAAGAAAACAGAAGAGAAAAACCGAAGAGATACCTAAACAGGCTCAGTGCTGTGCTCAACACACAGCCCGGGGCTCTAACTCTCTCCGCCCTCTCTTAAAGGTACACGGCCCAGTGCCTGCCTCCCTCTCCAGCGGACGAAAAAAAAAACCACAACAGCCTGGTCAGTGTAGCGACTGCTGTCCTTGCACATCCTGCACTGAAAGCACCAGTACGCACAGCTGTCAGCTGACGTCAGGTTCACAATCAAAATAATACATTCAGAGGACACACCCCTTAAAATAAAGCTTAATGAAATACAAACGAACTCTATTTTAGAATCTCGGCAGGCTGTGTGGAGGCACTGCCCACAATGCTCGTTTACTGCTTAATTTTTTAAACCCCTAACTGATCGGCTAAACTACTGCGCTTACTCGGCTGAACTTACTAATGAGCTGCAGAATCTCGCTGTGAGGAACGGGGCTTTCAGTGCCTTATATATCTCCTGCGCCTGATGACGTCGCGACAAGCAGCTGTACCGGCCAATAGTACACGCGTGTTCTGGAGACGCTCGTTTCACTGCCCAATCTTGAAACATGTAGGCAGGGATTACCCTAGATTCCGCTTTATAGGCGCCCTAAGTATGTGCCTGCTCATAAAAGTCAACGTTATTAAACTGGCTTCATCACTTCACGAATTGCGCGGCGACCTCGTTAAACCCCCCGTAAATGACGCATCTTTCAATTTATTGCATTATAATAGGATATTGATTTAGTTCAAGCGTGTTTTAGGCTGTTGTTTATACACTGCACACTTCCTCACAGGCAAGCACGAGATGCCTCATAGCATTTCTATCCAGCATGTAAATAAACGACATTTTTGATGGTTGATTGACAGCCAGTAACCTCAAATGCACACTCTGCAACTGCAGACTGGTTACTTAATTAGCACCAGCAGCTTTACATCCGCGATTGCTTGTATTTGAACGTAATTAAGCTATAAGCAGAATATTCGTGGTTCCC
Source organism: Enteromius trimaculatus (assembly GCA_032361065.1). Lineage (NCBI taxonomy): Eukaryota > Metazoa > Chordata > Actinopteri > Cypriniformes > Cyprinidae > Enteromius > Enteromius trimaculatus. The sequence continues at coordinate 21,139,721 of JAUMHP010000046.1, forward strand.
GCCCCCGCGTGTGGTTGCTGTGCATGGCATATACAGTGATTGGGGTTTGTAGTCCTACTGCACTTACTCGCGCACATTTGTGTAGTCCTCAACAAAAACGTTTGTAAACGAAACAATAACTCCTATAACTGTTTTAACAGCTCACGAACAACATTATAGACATTTACCATTACAAAAGTGTATCCTGCTCAAGTAGCAGCTGCGATAGTCAGAAAAAGAATAAATTAACTTGGACGTAGGCTATTTAAGATTCCCCGAAATGTTAAAAGGTAACGTTAAGTAATATATCACGCGAGTTGTAAAAAGACTCCTGTTCCTACAGTTGATGCAGCATTTTCTGTTTGCGCTTTGCAGGTGTATAAATGATAACAGTACGTCTACGTCTCTTTGACCAGCAGAGGGCAAACAAGGCGCTGTAAGACACATGACACATTACTGGGGCACGTTGTCGTGGGCCTTCAAATAACAGGTCAGTTAGTTCTGCATTGTTCAGTATTCATTGTCCATCATTAAGTGTTCTGCAAAAGAATGCATTAAGTTTTGCCCCTTTCTGACATTTATGAAATATATATTTGTTCTAAGAAAGAAAACCTTTACACATAATTGATTGGCTGAGTGCATGTTATTGTTTTTTTTTTTAAGCAACATACAAAAAAAAAAAACACTGCATGATAAAACACATTCTGGGCTAAATTGATATTTGGCATCAATGGTTACTGAGATACCGTGTTTGACAACTAGGCTCAAGTCTCACTGTGTTATCTGTACACTAACAGATGATTTCTGCATATGAATTTATTGGTTTGTGATGTCATACCATGAGAGATGATAAGTATAAACTTTTTTTGCCGTACATGTTCTTAAAACATCCATATAATATGATATAATATAAAATAATATGATATAATGCTTTGTATTTAAATGCATTTTAAAATGCTGCTTATTCTTGTGATGCAAAGATGAATTTTAAAGTGATCCTTCAGAAATCATTCTAATATTCTGATTTGCTGCTCAATTATCATCATTTATTATTGGTACTCGGTTATTAATTCTTATTGATATTCTTTTTTACCAATGTTGTTTTTGCTGTATTTCTAATCTAAGCATAAGATAATTCATTTAAAACATAGCCTAAATAAACCTTGACATATTTCTTGTACTAAATATACATAGATATATAAAATAAAGAAGTCAAATAAAGCAAATTAACAATATTATATAGATTTATTTAGTGAAAAAGTACAATTAATTTGCAATGTACAATAGGGAACAAATAAATATATATTTACACAATTTATATACAATAAGTCATGTGTGATTATCACAGAGCTCCTAATGTACACATGCCCAGGACACTCGCTTCCATGCCTTTTCCATGTGAAGCCCAGGCTCTTTCACAAGCATCCTCAACTCTGGGAAGCTGTTGCTTTGAGTCACTAAGTGTTTTTAAGTTTGCTCACCAGGGCCTCCACACAGACTGTGGCTGGTTCTGGAACAGAGCTCTTCTCAGAGTCCGAGGTTGGCAGGAGGGAGATGAGCGAGTGGGGGAGCCCACCGAGACCTGGACACGAGGTCCTGAGGCTACAGGCAGAGCAGGGGCCGAGAGACTGAGAGAGGATGATGACGACAAAGATGAAGAGTCACTGGAGAGTGGAGAGATGGTGGGAGGGAAAGGGAAATGGCAGGGGACAGAGAGGTATGTGGGAGAACTAGAGAAAGGAGGAGAGCTACTTGTGTAACAAGGAGAGGGTGGAGGAGAGAGGGAGTATGGAGGGGAGAGGTAGGGATGTGTCATGGCCTGTCCTGTTGGATGGAGCATGAAAGATTGCGGATACAAACTGTTGGTGTAGGAAAATGGCTCTGTGCTGGTTCTCATGGGTCCTATCGCATGGACATCCGTCCTGCATTTCAACTCCGCATTTGGGATCCATGGATGGTGGGTAGCTTGGCTGGAAACTCTACACTGGGAAAGAGTACTGCTGTAGGAGTCAAGGTGGTGACACAGGCCTTGAACGAAGTTGTCTCGCTGGGAAGGCTCTACACAGTCGATGAAGCTGGCCAGGCGGGAGATACACTCCTTAAAACCGGCTTTGTAGATAGGATTGGAGGGCATCTGCTTCTGGACATTGATGGGCTTGGGGACTGAAGCAAAGGGTGTGTGGGATCTCCTCGAGAGCAGAGTCGGAGTGTTAGCATCATGTGGCTCTGAGTCTTTGTTAGAGTTGCCTAAGGTGGAGGGTTAGGGTTAAGGAGAGCAGAGCCATGAAGGTGCAAAAAAACAAAAGGAAAAGTAAAAAGGGAAGCGTTCAAGTGTGATAGAATAACACAAGATGTTGATTTAGGGTTGTTATTGAAGGTTCATTCAAAGGAATGTTTAAAACCAGAATCAAGAAATTGAGAAAGATCAAGAATTTAAGCAGATTTTAAGAGAAAACATGGGTTTAGTTTATTAATTGTCAAAATGAGAGGTCAGAGAGAGAGGAATACGGAGTTATTTTGGATTAGATTGAGGAATTGCAAATAAAAAAACAGGAGGGGAGAGAGAAAGAGACAGACAAAATGGATTAGAATCATCAAACTTAGAGGCATTAAGTGTAACTCAAATCGATTAGCATTATCTAGAACTTTACACAACTAATAATAACTTAATAATAATAATAATATATAAATATTATAATAAAAATACATTATAAAAATTACTTAAGTATAGTCAGAAAACTTACCTTCACAAGGCCTTTCTCTCGCAACTGTGGCTTTTGTCCGAATGTATTCAACAGTTAATTCCAGAATTTCAGCCTTCTCCAGTTTAGGGTTTTGAAGTCGCTGTAAAAGTGATTATTCATTATGTTACTGAAACATTCAATGTTTATTCATATTAAAAAAGGGACAGAGGTGAAGAACTGAAAAAAACTTTTCTTACCGTGTCTAGAGTGTTATCCAGGAGAAGCGTTCGCAGCTCATCTAAACGCTGGTTAATCCGGTCTCTTCGTTTCTTCTCTATAACCGGTTTCAAGATCTAGACGAATCACATCACATAGCCTATTTAATTTACATTTAAAATGTTAATTTTATGCTAAAACTTCAGTTTGAATTAAAAAGAAAATCTCTACGAATCTCTTAATCATCAACGAAATCTCTACTGGCCTACATTATAAAAAATGTCTATTGAGAAAGAATGCCTTCTCACAAAGAAACCATGCATTTAGTCTATACTCACTCTTTTCGTCGGTCGTCGACTTGCCATTTTTGGAGTAACCATGGTCTGCTGAAAAAACGTATATTCCCGTTGGTCTGTGTTTCTTAAGAAAATTCTTCTGCTGTGGTAAAGGTCCTCGCAAACTGTCGCTTTTATTGGGGATGCTGGCTTGTCATTGGTGAGGAGGTGTCAATGACGATTCTAACCGTATGGTCCTATCCCCCTTATGGCTTTCTGCTGCACTCAATTGACCGTTTAATAAATTCCGAGATAAGAAACTATAAATCGATTAACACATTTAGTTACAGTGAACTTTTTATTAACTTTTTAATTTAACAAGAAAATATAACAACAGTTATAGTGTGCCTTATATGAAGCTTTATTTGTGGATGTATAAGAGATGAAAACTGTAGGCTATCTCAACTTTAGATGTTTGTTTAGAATAACCAGTAATGTAGTCATAGGACGCTTATGAGTTTATGGACTATTTGTTCGTTTTATTGCGTCAATAAGCCATTTCAGTTTATTCTGAACGCAAGCTTCTTCACACTCAGTTCACCGACGCTCCTCCTGTTCACAGATCATGACCTCAAGACCACTAGATATAATAACCTATATTTGTCATTATCCAACAACTGTGTGAGTACGTTCGAAAACAATGATGTTTATTTCTTTATTTAGTTATTTATTCTTAACCTGTGTTTTAATTTACGACTATAAAAAAATCTGCGTTTCATACATATATATATATATATATATACTGTAGAAACCAAAACACCATGGGAGACTTCAATTTTTTTCTCGTGGGAATAGAATGGTATGGCACGGCAGATGTGTAAAAACGAACACTAACACCACCAGACTAAAGTCCTTAAACATCTCAGAGATGCTTAGAATTTCCTTAGGCTCAATACTCAACGATTTTCGTGCATTGCTTTCACACCTGAAGCAGGTCGACACTCAAATCGATGCAGAACAAAAACGAATAAACACCAAATAAACATAACCGACTGGTCTGAATTTAAATTGCGTAACATTGGTTGCCTAGTTTTTATGCATATGCTATTAAGCCAACTATGATCATAATTGTTGCAGCTTCTGGCCAATATTGTTCCGAGGTTTATTTCCATGTTAAGTGTTCTTTAAACAAAGAGAAAAAAACATTTAATAACTTAATTTAATAACGTCTACAAAATAAATATTTACCAATATTTTGCAAAAAGAAAATCTACTGATGCTGCAAAATCCCTGGCATTGCTTATGTTACAATGAACAACAACGTCAAAAAAAAAGCAAAATTCTCTTCAGAAATTTAAAATTGAGCATTTTGCATAAATTATTGGTCATGTGGTGCTTCACTTTTTGACCCCTGCATGGGCCTCATGACCAACCATAAGAAAAATCCCGTGGGAAAGTTTAATGTTTGGTCAAGTAGAGTGGTGGCATACACACTCCTGCTCATAATTCCATTAGTATATGATTCTTTTGACACGTCTGTTTAACAGTGAATTTGGCGTGAAGTCTCCCATGGACAAACGGTCGCGAGCTTTTCATTGTAATCAGAGCATGCACAAACACGGGGAGGGGACAAAACATTGCTTGCGATGGGGGTGCTCAATTAGGCCTACAAATAAAAAAAAAACCTTATACAAGCTTATAAATTGGCTTTAGTTCCTACCCGATGTCATGAATGTAAGTATAAAAGGCACGACAAATGAAAAACGAAAGCTGGTGGTACTAATACACAAAAATGGGTAGGATTAGGGTTGTGGGGTATCATATGCACGCGAAACCTGCGTATTATATCCACGCCAAAGTCCAATCTTGCAAAACCACGCGTTCGTTTTTATTTACTCATTTTCATGAGACCGGATCAGTCCCATTTTTGAGTGACAAAAGCTCAGTATTGTTTAAACAAAATGTCGTTCTTAAGATTAATTTTAAATAAGCTAATATTTCAAGGTTCCAGGCGTATAAATCTTATAGGCGTATGACGCTTGTGTAACTTTCTAAAGGCGCCTAGATTTTTAGAAGATCGGGCTATTAAGTTGTTTTGTACGGAATATGCAAAGTTTCAGTAGTTTAGAATCATTTCACCTTTTTCAATGCAAGGTCGACCAGCCGTCGACCAGCCAAACAAAGCTACAACTTAGCGCACGCTCACCTGCTAGACCATTACTGAATAGCAGAGCAAACGGGCACGTGGAAATTTTCAGCACCTGAACGCCTGTTGCCAAGAGGTGTGAATTAGCCACGCTTTCAGGCATGGTGTGAGCACGTGTCGTCTGAATGGACAAGCTGTTCTTTAGAGGGCAAGTAAACGCGATCAAAAGTCTAGAACGATAGCCCATAAAACTGACCAGGCTGATGGAGGAGAAGCATTCATTAATTTGAATTCTTAAATGGAATTTAAGTGCTTCAGAGAATGGTCAGCTCAACAAGTTGAACTTGGTCGAAATTTTGCCAACATGTTCAGGATGTCAGGATTTTGTCCCACCAACATGAAAATAGCGCAAAAGCTAAAAATTCGGTAAGCCTGGATTCATACTGGTGCTAAAAAACGGGATTATTCCGTTATAAAAGACAAAAATGTAAAGTTATTAGCCTACTTCTATGTCGATATAATGAGATAGGATGTAGGTAGGCCCATCTCTGCTTTGAGGTCTCACTAGCATCTTCCTATGGTATATGTCAGTGGTTTCCCACTAGGGGGCCTCAGTAAGCTAGAGCTCTATAAGCTAGAGCAAGTGAAATGTTTGTCATTATTCATAAAAACACCAGATTAGTGTTCTTCAGAGCCTTTTGTTGAGTAAATAACAATATTTTTATTAATATTATTATTATTATTATTTTTATATTATTAATTGATAATATCTTGCCTTTCCCCATATGCTATAACCACATATTTATTCCAATCAGCATGACAAGGCTTTAACAATTATAACTCAAAATAGATGTAATGTAGGGCAAGTTCCTGTAAAAAGTCAACAAAAATAACTTTTTTTTTTCATTTGCAGATTAGGCATATTGACCTTAATAGGCCTAAAACACGATTTAGGAGCTTTAATTTGTTTGTATTTGTAATTAAGTCTATGCCTATTGGTAGGTTTATTTATAGGTCTATGAGATTTCATTCTCCGAAATAAAACACAAATTTGAAGAAATTGTTTACTATAATAATGAGCTACTGTAGCGTTTATTTTTTTATTGCTTTAATTTGAGGCACGGTTTACTGAGTGCTATTGCAACACAGTCTTGCGACCAAGTCGTACAAGGTGCCGAATTTGTGCCAATTCGTACTAATTCGTACGACCTCACTCTTACGATTTTGTACGATTTGTCTAAAACCCCGTGATGGGTAGGTTTAGGGGCTGGGTTAAGTTTAGGTCATTCGTACAAATTCATACGAATTGGCATCTCGTAAAATAAGTACGATTTATAATAAATCGTATGAATTCGTCCGAGTGAGGTCGTACAAACTCGTACGATTTTGCCACCTCGTAAAATATGTACGATCAGGTTGGATATTCCCGTGGGAAACTGTAACCAGTTCGTTTAGAAGTGAAAGAGCACACGTCCTTCTCTGCGTGAAGCTATTCTTGTTCTGGTTCTTTTGACACATCTAGTTAACACCAAACGTGTGTCAGTGAAACTGCGTTATGAAACACTTGTTTACTTCAGAGGTGTCAGATAGTTGTTATTTAAAGCGATATCGAATTATATTCTAGATCAAAAATATAATAGCCTATTTTCTTTTCAAGAAGAGTGGCGCTTGAAAGATTGTGCACTTGCCTTGGTTGCTGTATACATAGGCAAAAGAAGCGTCGAGTCACCCTGGGTGGGATGTCAAACTTGTCAAACGTTTGATTTCATCTATTAAATTGAAATTGGATGTATTTTGATTAAATTTGATTTTTACTTTTTCATATTTTCCAACATATAGCATAAAAACACAATATCACCTCACACAACTGACATAGGCCTACATTAAAGAAAAAAATACAATATCTTTATTTGCATACACAATTCCATGAAGAACCTTTTAGCTGCATCCATTAGGCCTATAAAACGTCTTCATATTTTAGTGCTCTTAAGATGCATTAAAATGTTTTTAAGCTTACTGAAATTTTGAGGATCCCAAAGTGGTTTCAAAGTCAATATGAAAACCCCTTTTGGGACGTTTATTTTTAAGAGACCTGCTTTAAATTTGTGTGCGTTTGTATAAATATTTGAAACTTGACAGTAGCCAAGAGGCAGGCTATTTGGCAGAGTGTTATGATGGGAACCAGCTATTAAGCACGCTCTCCCAGTAACACGGATCGCAGACACCTCACCTCAGCTCGTTTTATTACCTGTCAGAATTTGTACATTTTCTCTGAGCACAGAGAAGGTTCCCGGTTCCCACGCTTCACTCCACCAGTGCAGTCTGCGTTCACATATAGACGTCATTTTCGCCACTTTGGAGGTGTTTGCGATCAGCCATTTATAAATTGCCGTGCAGGTCATGCATTTAATGTGATAGCCTATTGCGTAACCTGGAGCCCTGTAGACGTTTTAAGTGGATTCTAAAGTTTCTAGAGACTGTCTCTAAAGTTTAGCTTTTTTTCTGTGGCTTTTTCAGATTTTAGGCCCTACACAGTGACTATCATTAGACCTAGTCTGCATGCACAAGGTTAAGATTAAAGCAAATGGCACGTGCAGGGTCATTATAATGTGAGGGTTGACGAAGTGTTTGCTCACATACAAATGAGAAAGGAGCAGACGGTCCTTCTAAGGATAGGCCTCGTGCGCTGATCGTTATAACGACAGCGCTGAATGTTAATCTGTTGACTGTACATAATAAAGTAACTAGAAAATATCATCATCATAATAAAAAGCGATACAATTGTGGACACAAATAAAGATAATTTCAGTAATCAGGAATTTAAGCTCGGTTGGCTTGTTACTGTAAAAGGCACTTGCTGTCATGTTTGCAATAAAGAACCCAAATAAAATTATTTTCAAATGTTCCAGAAATAGACTAAGAATAATGCTGTTAGACTTTTTCTTCAGGGATGTCGCACAAAGGTCATCCAAAGTGTAAATATTTAAAATCCCCCCATAACCAACAGGCAATCATCCCAGAAGTGCTACGATGGGAACAAGCTTCTAGCCACGCTCTCCCAGTAACACGAACAGGGGCTACACCTCAGCTAACACGGGGCAACACCTCAATCTTTTTTATTACGTGTCAGATTTTGTACATTTTCAGCAGACCAAGAGAAGGTTCCCACGCCACTCTTCAGTAAACATGTGAAATGCAGCCTGCGTTCACATAAAGTCTCATAAAATCTCCATAGCATAAGTGTTTTGCCACGAACTTACTGCTATACCTTGAGTAGCCTGTAGGATACAGAATGAAAATGAAGTTCATCCATATATGATCACAGTTTGGCAAAACGTAGCCTATCCCCAAATGTAATATCGGTATTATGAGTGGTTGTCTTGAGACATAAAATGGCATTATTATTGGTTAGTCACCAAAAGACATATAAAGGATGCCAGCTGATTTGACGGACCGAGTGTTTTCGCGTGCATATGACAGGCCTATGCATCGACCCCACAACCCTAATACTACCCATCGCGTAGCATATACACGCCAAATCCTTTTAGCGTATATACCACGCGTTTTCATTTTTATTTGGAGTAGGCTATATATACACATTCATGACATCGGTTAGCCCAACAACCTACTAGCCAACTGTACTGTTCGCGAAACAAACGGCTATAAAAAAAAAATAAAATAAAAAAAACCTTACGACTAGACGCGTTCTATCGTGCTAAACCAAACCTTCCATCTTCGAGGGCGTTGAGGGAAATTTTCCAACAAAAAGAGGAGAGGTATCTTCTGAAAATTAATGAACAAGAGCCTATTTAAATAGTGATTTCAGTGTCTTGAATAATCAAAAAACCAGACTGTGCGCTTTCATATGCACACGTGGAAGTTGTTTATTCACGCTTGCGATACTCTCGAGTGTGAAGTCGCCACGCGGCACGCGCCTTCCTGAATTATAAAGAGGTGTGAGCACACGTTTCCTTGCGACCCCCTAATGATTCACACCCATATGCTACAATGCTTTTGAGCAAAACACACTTAGTAGCCTGTAAAAAAAAAAAGTGCAGTCGCAAGACTGGCACTAAGAAAATTCAATTGGTAATTTCTTTTTATAGCAGGCATGGTGTGTATACACTTGCCCCCCTTTCCCCTTCTTGATTTTATACCGTTTAAATACGGCGCTTTATGGTTACCAATAAACACAGTCCTGTCATGCGTCAATGAAATGATTAAGATCATCGTAAACAAACAAACAAAAAATTACTGTAACACAAGATTTATTTTTTGTTGAGTTACTGTTTCAAGCTGCTTTAAAAACGTGGCATGTAGTTCTATTGGGGACTTTCAAAAGTTAAAGCTTAGATTTCGAAATCAAGCTGACGCACAGCTGCATATAATGCAACCATGGAAATAAGACTTAAGTAAAAGAAAGTAGCTAGTCTACTTTTCTTTTTGTTATTCCAATGGCATGTCTGGCCAGCGGCGCGTGGTCTATTGATATGCACATTTACTGTCAGTGGGACACTTGTTTTCTTATACACACGTGCCCACGGAAGTGTGGGTGTCAGTGAGCGTGTACCATCAGTTCTTTTGATCTAAGGCTGCCCTGAATGTCTCAGTGTAATAATATTATATATTAACACAGTGAACTGCACAAATAAGCATGTTAGGCCAATTCCTAATAAATTTGTAAGCCCACTATAACACTGTAGCCCAAATAATGAACTGCATGCAGTGTTTGAACTTCTGTGCGTCTTCTGTGCATCTTTAAGTCTTTTAAGTAATTAAGTGGTTAAAACATATGAGTTTAAATATTGTAATGACTTTTTCTATTAGCCTATACCCTATATCTTTTTTGTATTTTGTTCTTGGGTTTTTAGCTGGGAACAAACAAAGCATTAGAGCCCTGCGTCTCTATGATTGGTCTGTGACTGCGAGTGGGCGCGGCTTGTCAACCACGCCAAACGTCTATAAATACGTGCGCTCAGCTTCAGCCTGGCATCTCACATTTGTCTGCGCACCTCGAAAAGATTACCTTTCCAGCATACCTAAAAGAAGAAAACTTGGAGCTTTAAAGGATTATATCATTTTTGATATACTGCTGTTTGGAGTGCACGTGCCATGAAAATCCTCAGAGAGACTGAGACCATTAAAATGGACAGAAAGGTAAATATATATATAGGTTATATTGTTTCTGTGAATTTTAACCAACAGATGTCATACTTAACAGACTGACATGTGCATTTTAAAATAGCTTGACCTGTGCACTGACATTGATCTCTTGTGTTTCCTGCAGCTGTTAAAACCTCAGGTAGAAAGACGAAGAAGAGAAAGAATGAATCAGAGTCTGGAGAACCTGAGAATGCTGCTTCTGCAAGGCCCTGAGCACAATGTAAGCGAACCAAACTTTTTATTTTCTCAGCATAATGTCAACTTTTGATTTTAGATCTGTGTTCTCAGCTAAGTTTGTATTTCTAAATTCTCCATTCATATTTTTTGCAGAGTCCCACTCAAAGGAGAATAGAGAAAGCAGAGATTTTGGAATGCACAGTCCTGTTTTTGCAAAACTCTGTCACCCAGGCCAAGAAAGCAAAAGTAGTGGAAGAAGAAGAGAAGTGTCAGTTCTTGGATGGCTTTTCATCCTGTCTTCAGAAAGCAACCCGCTTTCTGTCAGATGAAGGTAAGGCCCGTGGGCTAGAAGGTTCAGTAACCGCCATACTGTGTCAGCGTCTGTCCCAGCCCTGCGTGTCGACCACCATCCGACTGCCTGCCAGAATTCAGAACTCGTCCAGAACGCAGGTTCCAGATTCAAATTCACAGCATCATCTGCAACAGAACTCTGTCTGCAAACAAGGACTTCCAACAGCTTGCAGGAACATTGTGCCATACCCAAACAGGATTCCATTCAGAAGCACAGACTCCAACACAATGCATTCCACAGCCCCAGCAACATCTCAGCACCAGACAGTCAGCCAGACAGTCTGGAGGCCTTGGCCTTGAGAGAAATTAAAAGACATTTAAAGAGAAATGGACTCAAAATACTGGGCTTGTGTAATCATTAAACATGGTTCATCTCTTCTAAATTATAGGCTTCAGAGAGACATGTTTATTTCCGAAAAAAGTTTTTTTTTATCATCTGACATCATGTTAGAAATGTAAAATGTGTAAATAGTGTATGATAAATTATGCAATATATTTTTACACAGATTTTTTTTTTCTTTTTTGCATGATCTGTACTGGGTGTATGATCATTTGTAATACATAGCTGATATATGTCTTTATCTATTTTGCACATTTATTTATTCATGAAATTCCCTTTTTATAGTTGTATATTTGGGGGATTAAAACATACATTCCATCATTAAAATGTAAAAATATGAAATATTCTTGTGTATTTGTTTATTAGAATTTAAATACATATTAATCGTTGATTTCATGAAGATTTGAGATTTAACATTTAAGATCGCCTTCAGCACGCGCCCAACTTTTACAGTCGACTTTGATCATCAAACCCTTTGAAATGCGCGCGACCCAATGTGACGCTCAAGTGTCAGTCCTCGAGGCGCCAAATAGCTGGCACACTTCCACACGACTTCTGTTCTGGCACCTCCGGTTCCTCTGCTCATTTGTCTGCTTATGCTTATAAATAAAAAAGTGCGAAAAGCCGCCACGTGCCTTGGCACTTTGGAGACATCCGCCTAAACAAAGACATGCTGTAGCCTATAACTCCCCCATCTCATGAAAGTGCGTATCAACAGCACGATTGCCTTATGTTACGATTTGGCCTAGTCTTTATACGCAGAAATGAACTTTGGCGTACTATATACGCAGCTTTTAGTAACTTAAGACTATGGGCTACATTATGTCTAAAATCACATTGTTTCCATTTGACATAATCCAATGGGTGGTGTTTTTTTTTATATGCAGGAACATAGTCCACTGCTAATGAGAACATTTGTGCGTGCATGGGAAAAAAAGAAAAGAAGAAGAATTATATATCTATAGTTTGGACATATTTACGGCTTTCGTGTTGACTATTGTGCAACTTAAAAATCTGGGATAATTTTATTCCGCTAAAGTGTTTTTGAACTCTTGGGAAAAGACTGCTAGACATCAGAGACATGCTAATGATGACAAAAGGCTAAACTGTTACCTGGTTTAACACGTCGTGGGCTCACACTTTTGTCTGGCAAGTGTCAAGACCACATGACTCAACGACTGGCACGCGCATTTCCATCCGTTTGAATCAGACAAGCGTGAATTTCTTTAAGCAGTAAAACTGTATTGTGGCCAGGGAATAGGGGTCAGATGTCTTTCCCACGCTTCAACCTTTCAGGTCGTTGGTAGTTTTCTCCCCAGTAAAAAAAAAAAAAGAATTGGAATATAATGCTTAACAATGTCCACAAGTTTGTTTATTGTGTATGTTATGCATTTTCTCAATTAGGCTCATTTTGAAAATATATCTTAGTCGCTCTTGAAGTGGTACAAAACGGACCAAAATTTAAAAAAAAAAAAAAAAAAAAAAAAAAAAAAAGAAGACAAAAGAAACTACATTTATGAATACTGAGCAATGTTTTGATTCTCCCAACTTTTCTTTTTTAACAAAATGTGCATTTTACCTTGGACTTTGTAATGCGATTTCAACTTTACAGGATCCACCAACATTCCAAAGCACATTTGTTATGTTAGCAGAATGATTACACTTGTGTACACATGTGACCAACAATTCCACAACAAATCTAAAATATCACAATGAAATATTGTCAAAATATTTGTGGTGACAAAAACCTGAATTATAGTAATTCAACCATCAAATACATGAAATCAATCAATTACTGTATTAAAGTATGTTATTGTTTAGAAAGCTTTTATTTAAGTCACATTTAAGTATTTTTATGTATCATAGGAACACAAAATCTTTTTAAGTAAATCATATGGATGATTGAACCCTTCACTGTTTTAGATGTTGTGAGAGGACAATAAGAGAGTTGGTATAATAATGAGAGGGGACAACTGCATTATATACATTCTAATATTAATCCCTCATCACATTTAAAATTGGAAAAAAAAAATTTTTTTTTTTACATCTAATAGCAGTTAGACTTGCTGGACCTGTTTTGTCCCACATCTCAAGATTGACCGATGTACTAATGCTCAATTGTGCAATTGATATAGAAGAATAAAATATGCTGCCAGCTCAATGTTGTTTTTGCTGATTTGGTGGAATTTCTTACTCTCAAAATTTAAGATGAATCGCTTGTATTCCTCACAAGTCGTTTTGGATAAAACAGTCTGCTAAATGACTAAATGTAAAACAGGACAGCAACAGACAGCTTCAGAAATCTAAACAATCTATAGAAATCATCACTGGCATTGCAAACCAGTTAGCTATTTTACTATTCTTTCTTTTCTTTTTCTTTTTTTGCAATTAATAAGTGAATAAATAAACGTAACTACAATTTATTATGTATTATAATAAACATTAATGAGACCCATACATAAATGTCTAAATTTAAAATTGACATTTAAGGATGCTTGGCAGATTGAATATTTAAAGTGGTCTCATCATATAATATTACTAGAGATTATTAGCGATTAATAATATGGTGTTCTATTTTAGAAGAAGAACAAAGTAACAAAAGTTCTAATCCTAATGCAAACAGTTAGGACTGCTGTTAAATTTATGACTCCAGTGACATTAGCAAACTTATTCAGTTAGATAAGATGATAAATAAAAGCAAAATAGTAAGCATAAGTAAAATATAGAGGTCTTATAGAGAGGATTTATGGCCAAAATATGTGTAAAAATCATATTAGGAATCCAAAACTATATTACTTTTGCACACATATATTTTTACGGCATTTAAGCCTCTCTTTGCATTTAGCAAAGATCTGATATTGCTTATTTAATATTTTTTTTATAAGATTTAATTTCATCTAGGGTAGCTATAATTAAAATCTTTTTAGCACAGTGTAATTTGGGATGCACGTTTTCGAAACAATAGTTAACTGAGTAACGTGTTAGCACCTTCATCAATACCATAATGCATGACATTCATAAATACCTAGTTTTACTAGTTTTTTAGTTTACTTAATTGTATAAAGTTTGTGTCACATCTGTTGCTTTAACTGAAAATTAATTTTAAGTTAACAATATGCTTTTCTTGATCAAGAGAATAAATGCTGAAATTGCCATTTTATTCGTTTTTGATTAAAGGGAAAGACCTGTTGCTTTTATGTTCTGTGATTTACCATTTTGCTGAAGAGTATAGCTTGTGGTTAACTTGTGAATGAAGCTTATGAGAATAAAGTCTTTATAATGAATGATGCTGGATTCAGTGAGTAATACTAATGTCAGTGCTGTGTAACTTCTTACTACACCATTGTAAACTTCTGCTAGCTTCAAAAAAAGGTACATCACATTTTATTCATGTAAGTTCTTAGTTCAGTAATGTAACAACAAATATTAGGTAAACTTTTTAAAAGGTTGTTTGAAGACAGGGTCAATAAGCTGGTGAATCTGGAGAAGGAAAATCTGAAAAACGTATTATCTAAAGAATGTGTCTGTTTTAACACCACTACATCTTAAATACAGGGATTTATAACAAACAGTAAAGGTAGGACGCAATGACATTCATTTCAAGTTCAGACAAAAGTAAAAAAAAAAAAAAAAAAAGGACGTAAATATATGTAATGTAAATATGACATGAGTTTGAGTATAAATTCAGCTGTTATTCTCCCAACACATCTTCAAAAATACAATCTGACCACAACCTTGCATTATCATGAGAGCAATAACAGTGTAGGCTGAAATATTGCAAACTATTTTATACTTTATTTTTACACAGTTAATGGCTTATTTCTATCATTAGATTATGGGCAGACCAGACCTGGGCCATGGCCATAGATAAATAACAAAACCAGCCCAATGGGTACTCAAAACAAGAACAATGGGGGCAAATAGCTATCAAAATTGCTCCATATTCATGTCCCCCTTCCAGGGGGTTCGACCTCAGTCAAAATTCTGTTCACAGTGGGCGAGGTGTTTTGCAATAGTGCAGACCAAAAAAAAAAAAAACACACACAACCAAATGGTCCCCAAAAAGCTGCCCGGACATACGTCTGCTCAGTCCTAGCTCCATTCCCATGACTCTCTCTCTCCTTTTCTTTTTTTGTCTCTCCTCTTCCTTTCATCTCCTTTCACTTGCCTCATCTATCCTTACCGGCAGGTATCAAGGTTGTGATGTCGGGCCCTTCACTGGTGGAGAGGGAGTGAGCATTGATGGTAGTTTCCCAGAAGAGCAGCAGTGTTGACAGTGAACACTTGCTTTGAAAGGTACTTCTTTTGCTCTATATTTGTTTAGTTGTTTGTTTGTTTATTTGCACAAAAATAACTCTTTTTCTGCTGCTACCTATGTTTAATCCCCCATTGCACTACCTCTAACTAAATACCGCAGAGCACTGTAACATATTATGCGGTTATGCTGTTATTTTTGTCTGCACATTTGCATGCGTACTTTGTTGTCTTGTCTTTAGGACTTTAGATAGAATAGATAGATAGTCGCTGTTATATTTTTAAATTTATAATGCTAATTTATTTTTATAATGGTAATCTGGATGTCTCTTCTTAGTTAAATAGCTAGTCAGTTTTTCTGTTAATTTTTTTGTTGTAACCTTGTCATGTAGCACCTTGGTCCTGGAGGAACGTTCTTTCGTTTCATCGTGTACTACTGTATATGGTTGAAATGACAATAAAAGCCTACTTGACTTGACTACTTGACTTGACGTAACTTCAGGAGAAGTGGGCAAGACAGGCACCTCACGGTGGTATTACAGTGTTTTAATACCCCTAGTGAGCAAGCCAAAGGGAACTGTGGTAAGGAAAAACTCCTTACAAAAATAAGGTTACAAGTAGGGAGAATCCTTGGGAGGAACCAAGACTCCGCAGCTGGGAGCCATCTTCCTCTGGTCAACACATATGAAAACTGCATATTTTGTAATTTAATACAAAACTGCCCCATGTGGACAGTGTCAAAATAAACTTGACTCTATATACAGGGATTCATTTTTACTGTTGCATCAATCCATTTGAATGACTCTAGAAGTGGCTGAAGAGCAGGTAATTGTGACATGGACTCGAAACGGATTACTGTAACATGACGATCCTCAGGGTTAAAAGGATAGTTAACCTGAAAATGACAATTATGATTTCCTCATGTCATCCTAGGTAGGGTTTAAGTTATTTTAAAGTCCAATAAAAGTGCATAAATCCATCATAAAACATACTCCACACGGCTCAGGGGATTTAATCAAGGTGTCAATGATGAATTGATGGATTTCTGTAAGACAAATATCTTTATTTTTTAAAACTTTAACTCTAACTGTGTTTCTATTTTTTTGTTTAACTCCAAAATCTTAAAGCCAGGACATTTTTGATATACTGTCCAATTGCATCTGTCTAAATGATTAAAGTCATTGACCTAGGATTGTTTGAGAGTGAGTAAACCATGGAGTAATATTAATTTACATGGAGTGCTGAGTGCTGCCTCGGCTGGTCACCTCAGGAATACCAAACCTAAAACACTTTACCTGCACTCTGAATTAATTATGTACTGTGGTGTTGATGCCGATCTAGACTGCATCTCTGGATTTTAGAGGGTTCTGTGGTCGGCTTTGGAGCTGGGGATACCTGTGTTGTGGCTAAATGTGACTCAGTGACTCAAGGGGAGGTAAATGTGACATGGACTCGGAAACACGTGCATTTACTAGTAGGCTTCTTTCGATGGCTAGATGCTTAGCACCCCCTTTTGGCTGTATGAGCATACTACAAAGAAATTTTATTTTAGGCTTTCTAGGACTGCTTAATTTTGCTTATCCAGTAACATTTATAACCAGCAGAAAGTTTACATTTATGTGAAGTGATTTGAAAATGTCCCTTACATCTGGTCAGACACAGGTTCTGTGACATCCAAGAATAAGTTTGCATGCGTTATTTTGTTTGGAAGCAGCATTTATGATGACAAATTACTGCTTTATGTAAGTTATACCATTAACAATACGCCAGAGTAAGTTATGAGTTAGCATCTACTCACCAAAAAGACTGCAGATGTTGAGAATACTGTCACGCGCCAGTACAAAGCAGTGTAACCAACTTAGCAATTTTGTTGCTAGATTTAGCAACTTTTTTTTTCAAATAGCACCTAGCAAAAAATTTAGCAATTTTTTAACATTAATTTGGCTAATTTTAGCAATTTTCAACACATTACATTACAAGTTAAATTGCTAGCTCAAATTGTTTTTCATAACTGTTAATTCACTGATATTTGTTAACATGTATAATTGTCGGTAATTTAAGTAGCAATAAATTCCAATAGTGCTATAATTGTTGTCACTTTCACAGATGTGTTAATTTCACAAGTTAAAAAGGGTAACAAGTTACACAAGCTGTGATTGTTTAAAATAATGTAACTGTTCATGATCAGTGTTATAAAAAAAATTCTTACCAAAAAGTGTTTGTATTACGTTTATAATAGTCTAGTTTTCATACAAATCTAAATGGACATATTTCAAATAATGTTTCTGCTGAGATGGCCAGTCAATTTGAGAAAACATGAATTATTTTGTATACTACATAAAGAGTTTTAAGTTGCGATTACGTAATGACGTCATTACGCAAAGTAATATGTTAATAAGAACCTATTTATTGTGCATCCGGATGTAATTTTTTAATACAGGGCGCAGCGTGATGACGTCACTGATATGCAAATTGTGCAGTCGTCTGGCAACCTTTAGCTACTTAAAAGTTCCATTGTCTAGTTTTTAAATCCTTCTGTAATAAAATTATGCTGAACAAAGGGCACGGTGTAGAAAAAAGCACGATATATATATATATATATATATATATATATAAAAAGTGTCATAAAGATGGGTATTTTGAAACGAGACAAAGGTTTAATAGACCTTTTTAGTACACATCCAAATTTCAGGTTGCTCCTGCGGGCTGTAAATCAAAAGCAGTAAATCCTTCAGGACCAAGAATGTCTCCAATATCAAACAATCACTGGTGATATAAAAGATTCAGATAAATTTACTTAACCTCATGTAGTTCAAAATCTGTACAAATCTCTTTGATCTGCCTGACTCTTTAAGAACTGCAAGTCTTGTAGTTAATTTAAGTCAGCCTCTGACCAACAGTTTCTCAACATTAGAACACATTTATATAGAGTAGGCTAAATAATGCTCCCTTGGAGGGGAAAAAAAGAAAATTGATTTCCCTTTTTAATATGGCGACACCCATTGAAAGGTTTTCGATTTTTCTAATTTACATTTAGAGTCAAGTCAGCACATCTTTTGGAAAAGGACCTGATGGTTAAATGGTTCTCTTAAAATCTAATGGGAGACGTACGATGCACCATTTACAGAACACGTGCAAGTGTTCATTTATTTAATGGCGATTTCATGTTAATTTCAACTGGAAAATAAGACACAAGTG
>JAUMHP010000046.1:21161086-21174096 GCA_032361065.1 Enteromius trimaculatus
ATTGAGGTCTCTGCAGAACAAATGTGGGCGTTTCTCAATTTCTGTGCATTTTCAAACCGCGGGATGTTTTTCAACCACGCAATTAAAATGATCCCCCTGACTTAAGCGTACCCCTAAACCTACCCTCACTATGACGTCAGCCAATCAGGAACATGGCTTGAAAATGGCCCAATTTGGTAACTCCCATTACAGTTGCTGCAGAGACCTATACTTGTATCAGTCGGCTAGCTGATGACACCACTTTGTTTCTTAAAGACAAATCACAAATTCCAGTTGCTATTGAACTGATATATTTTTTTCTAAAGCTTCTGCTTTAAAACTAAATCTAAATGAATGTGAATTCAAAATTCATTTACGTTATCAAAACGTCTTGTTCCTCTCCTTCTCTTAACAGTATCCCAGTTAAATCACAGGTGACATATCTTGGTGTATCAGTAAGGATGTTAAAGTCAGATGCAGATTGAACTTTGATCCAGTGATTGAAAAAGCTAAAAGGAAGTTCAATTAGTTTCAGCGAGATGTATCCTTAAGAGGCCAGACTCTTTTTGCTAAAGCCGAGGGTAGCCTATTTCAAGAATGACTTACCCTGCTCTTTCTTTATACGTAGATTAACCTGTATGTGCAGACATAGAATGTTATTTGACTTTCTGTGGAAACATAAGAGACATTATATAAAGACATCCGTTGTTATAAATAAATATGAATGTGGTGGATAACATTTTTTTGATTTTGTATGAAAAAAAAAATGTTTCCAGATATTGATTTTGTATGATCATTTTGTGGGTCTGAATCTATGTCCCATCTTTTTTGGGAATGTACATGTACTAATTTATTTTGGAAGGATTTTTGTACTTTTGTAAATGCTTTTTGTTCTTTTTTTGTTGTTTAAATATGTCTTATTTGGTGGTCATAATTTTACAAAATAAGAAAAGGACAAATATTTTTTGATAAATTTGCTAAATTATTTTAGCCTCAAGCCTTACTTTCCTATTTTCTATAAGGACCTTAAACTTTATATGGGCATTCTCTTCTTTTATCCAACAATTACAAAGCCCTTAAAACTAAAAAAAAAGTCCAGGCATTTTTTAAAAAAAAAAAAAAAAAAATGTAATAATGCTCAGTTATTCGTTAATTATTATTCTTACTAAACAGTTTAAGTAAAAAAAATAATTATGCACTAGTAAGCAAACAGATACTTTAAAAATCAATGATTTAAATGCACTTGTGTACAATTAACTCATTGTTGATGTAGACCCTGTATGTTTTGCTGTAAACATCTTTACATGAATAAATTAAAAGTGTTTACATTTAATAACATAAGAAAACAGAAAACTAGTGAAACTGACACCAATAATGTCTGAAAAACGATTAGGCTAAATAAAACGGATAATAACCAAACGACTGTAGCTGGTCCATCCTGAGAAGCGAAGAATAAAGTAACGGGTATCACATGACACACCTAAAACCAAAGTTTCTGGTTTAATTCTGACATTAAAGTTATCAATTTCGTGAGTATTTCAAGGCTAAATGAAGTTTCTTAATGTAATTTTGATCCAGACCGCTGCCTAACGTTACCAATGTCGCGAAAATGTTTTAGTTTTTACTTTTTTGCGATGAATTAGTTGCTGTAGCATGCCATGTGTAAATGAAAGCAAATGCATTTTTCCGCGATTGATGCCGTAAAAGCCGAAAACATTCACGCATATTTATTTTTTCTTGAAAAGGGCCACGTGTACGGCACATTTGAAGTGACTGGACGCGCGCGGAGGGCAAAGTTCACACGGAGGCAAGATGGCGGCTTCCTGTGACAGGTATTGTATTGCTCAGACAGGGTAATAGGATTATGTGAAAATAAAATCGAAGACTCGGCTATTCGAAAAGCTTTTTTGTTACTTTAGACATTCGGTATGCTCATGAAATACATAAATGGCCTCACAGTCTATCCCTCACGGTGTCCAAAATAATGTTCTAAATTTCCCTCACAAAAGAGTAACGTTACTGTTGCGGTACAATGGGATCGTTAATGGCATAATACTAAAACGTTACCATAATCACGTACACTCGTGTTTATTTGCTTTTAAATAGCTTGAGTAATAGTGTGTGCACGGGTTTTTGTTTTGTATATCTTGTGAAGTATGTGGTATTTTCTTTCAGTTTGTTGCCGCTGATTCTGTTGTTGTGTCTGAGCGCTCAGGCTGTGGACCGCAGCAATTTTAAAACATGCGACCAGAGCGCTTTCTGCAAGTGAGTATGATGAGTGCACTATATTACGAAGAAGTTGATCAATATAGGTGTCCGAGAGTCTATGTACGCTGTCATGTGATATGTCTTAAGCGCTGCTCAGGATTGCTTAGTCACAGTTGTTTGTTGTTGTGAGGAAAATACCATCATGTTTTTATTGATCCTTGGGTTAATATATATGTGTAGCGTAGTTTACAGATGCCTTAAATATTAAAACGAAAACAACAGCTTGTTCCACAACAGAAGACTTAAGTTAATGAGCCAGCACGCGCCCTCTGCAGGACGACTAGTTAATGAAATCAGGCAACAGTTGCTGTCCAATTCTCCGCAATGTCATGAACTTTCCCTTGCGAAAATTAACCATGGCTTTATTATAGCAAAAATGAAGTAACTGTTGGAGTAAAATAATTTATAATAATTAAATAATTTTTATACACTTACTTTTTTTTTCACTGTATACTTAAAATGCAAAAATACGTACTATAATAAACTGAGATTTCATTTCTTTAGTGTTGCAACTACACTGAACTTGTAGGTATTCTGCTAGTTTACTAATTGTATACTTTTAATTTTATGGCATGCATGTTTCAGCATACTCTAGTAAACTAAATATTTTCTTTATATGAACTTAGTCACCTCAGTTTATTAGTCACCAGAGTTTAAACTTTTTTTTTTTTTTTTTAACATTAGAAATAAGAAAGATGCACAAATTACTTGTGGTTGTTTGTAGGCGTCAGAGGGAGCTGAAGCCGGGTCAATCTCCATACAGAGCTCTGCTGGACACACTGGAGCTGAGCGACTCCAGACTCACCCTGCAGCTCATCAATGACAACAACAAGGTCACAAAAATAGACAGATTCATTTTTCCATTATATGCTTTCTTTTTTGAGAAGTCGTTTCACATCACAGAAGGGAAGAAAAGATCATTTTTGTGTCATGACAGATTTACTAAGATTTACTGTAGATCTTGATCCTGGTTCACCCCGCCAGACTTTGTCTTTGACTTTGTTTCTTGACTCGGTACGAGCAACAGTCCCAGATTGGTTGTCGCTTGCCAGATTTGCTGTTCATTTTGCATGAAGTTAAACTATGACATGCCTACTTTCTGTTGCATCTCTGTCTTTGTTGACGGGGCTTTAGGGGTGGGAATCTGATCTGATTCCAATTCTGGGAATGGCTATCCGATTCTAAAATAACTCTTGATCTACGTTAATAATTAATTTACTTTTTTGTTGATTTTTATTAATGCATTTGTATTACATCAAAATATAAGACGCACTTTTAGATTTTTTTTTTTTTTTTAAAGTAATAAATTAAAACTATTATTAATGGTTATTAATTAATTTCTTTCAAAAGAAGAAATATAAACTATTAAAGGGGAACAAAGAAACATATTACAAGCATTAATCAAGGGTTTTCAATATTTTGGGGTGTTTGAAGAATGTTGAGAGTTGTAGAAGAGAGTATCAGAGAAATTATTTTTCTCCCACCCCTAATAGAATTCTTTTTTGAAAGAATTTGTCAGAAATGAATTTAATAGCAAAAAATGTTTCCATTGCCATGACTGCTAAAAAAAAGTGACTGGTCAGTGTGGGAGAGCTGAGACTGTGTTTGTTTGTAGGTTCGCTTGTTGCTTGAGCTGTACAGACTACAGGGGAACATGACACGGGTGAAGATTAATGAACTCAAACCACTTAAGCCTCGTTATGAGGTTCCGGATGTACTCATCTCTGATCCCATTACTGAAAGGTAAGTCAAGCTGCTTCTTCACCATCTGCTTTTACCGTATACAGATGAAACAACTAGACATTTGTAAACACAGCCAGCCCTAGTGATTGATCAGTGATTGAGTGTTTTTGATGGCCAGTATGATATCTTAAGCCTGTAATACACTGCAGCACTTTTAAAACCTGAAATCATAAACTTGAAAACTTTGTAAATCAATGTAGCAAACATGTTTGATCTCCTCTGACTAGATGGAGTCGAAGTCAGAAAAAAAAAATCTAGAGAAGGTTGCGTTTTGCAAATAAAAATTTGTTCCAAATTGTCATTATTATATAAATGACTATCATTGAGCTATGCTGTTATTACCAGGTGAATGTCTTGTGTCTGTCTTCAGGCTCTCGGTGGTGGCTCAGGATGAGAATAGTCTGGTTTTGTCTCTGGGTGGCAAAGATCAGCGGCTCATTGTAAGTGCTCAGCCATTTCGGCTGGACATCATTGAGGGTCCTCAAGTGCTGATGTCACTCAACTCCCGTGGCCTGTTAGCCTTCGAGCACCTACGAGAACGCAAGGACACGTGAGTCCAACAACATAAGCAGACAGAAAGGGCATCACATTCAGAAAGTCGATAACCGATATTACCCACATTATATAAATATTAAAATAATATTAAATAATATTCAGTAAATAATACTAAATACTAAAAAGCTATCACTGCTTTCCTGGGCTGTATTTCTGATTAATTGAATATTTTTTTCACTCTTTCTACCTTTTCATAAACACACAGTCTTCATGCTAAGAATGATAACAAAATTCTAACCTGTGACTATATGTATGCATCCACACCAATGCACAGTAATGTTCTGCAGGAGCACACACTGCAGTTATGTCGTCTGCAGCAAGTACTAGGCTCTCTTTACTCTAAAAAGCTTCATGCGCAGATCCAATCTTATGACCGTTTTATATATATGGACACTATATATATAGTGTTTTCCACTAGTATTTTCACCAAAATGGTTTTAAATTGGTTATTTCTGTCTTTTGCGGTAGCGTGTCAGTTGGAAATATCAGGTTACATTTCCAAACATTATTTTTGCCATTTATTGCAATAATGCAGTGAGATTATTGTCTGCACAAGGAGTCTAACAACAGTCAGTGCTCCACACAGAGATGTGATCTGATCATCATCAGTCTGTCTGGAATGACATGAAGTAACGGAACCAACTGAGACAGACTCAATCCAGAAGAACTGTGGCAACGTCTCCAAGATGATTAAAAACCTACCTGGAAAGCTACAGTACTGTTCAAAGTTTTAGACACTCATCTAAAAATTCTGTAAAATGAGGATGCTTCAAAAATAATGCCATAAATAAATTTAATTTATCAATTAACTTCTATTAACCAAGTCAAATAAATATTTGGTATTGCAGCGTTTGGTAAAACAGCTTCTGTTGCGAGGTACATTTGCTGTTTTTCAGGTAGCTTTCCAGGTAGGTTTTTTTAAAGCATTTGGGAGACATAGTCACACTTCTTCAGGATTTAGTTGGTCTCAGTTTGTCTCAGGAGGCAAATTTGTCTCCCTTGCCTTAAAATGGCTTGGAATTCCAATGAGAATCAGATTTACGTGTTCAAATGCATGTCGGATATGTATATACTTTAAAACCTCAATTTGATGTTGCTCAGAACAAAATTTTTGTGATTGTGTATCATATGCGAGTATAAAATTAGATTTTATGTGCCTGTATAAATGCAGCCTTATTGGTCTTATTTCACCTCAAAAAACAAACAAAAAAAACAAAAACAAAGGTGTTATTTTGCACACAGAAAATGATACCTGTTTTTTAGACCAATCACACATTGTGGCATTTTATAAATCACACTACATGAAAATGAATTAGTCATACCTTATTAAAATAGCTACTGTAAAAGAAATTGCAAAATTAAAAAAACATTATTTTCTGTTTGAAACAAACCACTTAAGATGGAATAGATGCCAGGAATTTACACACACAAATGAAATATTTTTCCCTCTTTGTTCACTGATTAAACTCTGAGGATTAATCTCTCACTTTCTACTTGTAATCTTGCTATTACTACTTTTTTTTTCTGGCTTTCCCTGTCTGCACTAACTCAGTTAAAACAGGACTGCTTTCATCTAAGCCCAGTTAAGCACATCAGTGATCGTCAAAGTGACCTTAGCTCTGGTTTTCCCTTTCATCATCTGCATGGGAATTTCCAAAAAGTCTTAAAAAAGATGAAAGACTCTTTTCGTCTTTGATTATAACAATAAAAATATGCTTAGAATTGTATTCCTAACTACAGTTATACATAACTTAAACTTGAACAGGAACTGCATTGATTTACTAGTTCTACAAAAGCATATGTAATTATTTGTTAATTATATGTTAATATATACACACAACTGTGGATTCTTGGAATGTTTCAACAAACATCAATCATTTGTACTACTGTCGAAGTCCAAATGGTTACCTTTTGGGTTGGTTTGTAAGTGATGTCTGATCTGATTTTATTATGAGATTAAACCTGTTGACATATTGCAATTAATAATTGCAATCAGCTTAACACTTTCATTTTAAAAGATGCTGGATTCTTCCAGATAAGGACAGATCAAGTGATTGTGTCAGACATTTCATTCAGAAATACGTTTGTAAATGTTTTTACTGAA
The DNA here is from genome assembly GCA_032361065.1 of Enteromius trimaculatus. Taxonomy (NCBI): domain Eukaryota; kingdom Metazoa; phylum Chordata; class Actinopteri; order Cypriniformes; family Cyprinidae; genus Enteromius; species Enteromius trimaculatus. The sequence goes on from JAUMHP010000046.1 coordinate 21,167,736, forward strand.
ATTCTCATCACATTTCTATTTTCCTTCCCTCTTTTTCCTCAACTTTCCTCTCTTCTGTCTCGCTCAGCAGTATCTCTCATAAAATAAGTAGCACAGTTGGTAGCATGTGGGACTCGTTCAAGAGCATGTTCTCTAGGTAACATCTATTTGTCCAGTTCTTGACTGTAAAATCTTAGATTTGCATTTCTTTCCCGTAAAGGAATCGTTCCCCCAAAATGAATATTTTGTAATTTTTACCAACTCCCAGGTAATAATAATCAGGACATTTTTCAGTTTATTTTTGGGTGAACAATTGCTTTAGAGACAGTGTTTAATTAACATTTGTTAACGTGTTTTAATCAACAGTAGTTTATATATCTGTATCACCCCAAATTATGCATGCACACCTTATTCAGGAGTGAATAATTTGCTTTTGATTTAGTATTAAATTGTGTCTGTGTTCTAGATTGAAATCATAACTGTAGCTGATTTAGTGTTGCATTATATGTGTGTTCTAGATTGAAATAATTACTGTAGTTCCTAAAATCTTTAGTGTGTCATTGTTTAGATCTGATTTTAATATTATGGCCAATAGTTTAGCATTTTCATCTATAGTCATAAACTGTGTGTTCATACACTGCTAAATCACAGCCTTAGTATTTCAACCTCTAATTTGCCGTCTGTGCTCATAGCTCTGTTTAATATTTGAGAGCACTCAATGATCAAATGGATGAAAATGGCATTTTGTAAAGAAACAACTAATTGAGATTCATTCACCCCAGAGATGTATTATACCGTTTCTACAGGTGCTATATAAACTGTGTCCCAAATGATGCACATATACACCATGTACTCATTGATGTAGTGTATGAAGTTATTTTGTCATTATTAATCAGAGTTTGACTGCCTCTCTCCCTTTAGTGTAATTAAAGCTGTGTCCGTTGAGTGCAGCACTTTATTTTTTTGGTTATTTAGTTGTTTTAAAGTGCACTTTTTCTTTTCAGAATTTTCAGTGTTAATGAAGCGAGTGTAAACTCACTCTATTCGTACTACAAAGCATCATAGAATAGTGCGCTCATCCGTTCATCCACTCCATCCACCATTGCACATTGTTTAATAAAATCATTGTTAAACAACTAATTACATCCATCCAGAACTTTATTTGAAAAGTAGTATTTACTGGGATGACACATGCTCTGTTTAACATGCATTAAATAGCACTGGCCAGTGTCTATGTATATGTGCTTAATTGCAAAATGTTATCAAGTACAGGTATTGTATTGGTCTGATTATCAAGGAGTCATATAGGTGCCCCTTTAATTCACCCTAATGCAGTTTAATTGTACCAGTACATATTTGTATTAAGAGACATTTTGCCTGCTTTGCAGCAAAAGTGAGTCGGAGCAAGCGACAGGACAGGATAATGTGGACCCACAGACCAATGAGGTGCGTGTAGATGTGTTTTTAACAACTTGAATTCTCTTACCCTGTTGTATTTGTTTAACAATGCCTAGATAGTGTAAAATTATTATCTAACTGCAACAGTTTGTCATTAGTGATAACATGCTTTCTTTTTTTCCATACAAACATAACCTGTTGAGCGTTTTTCTTCATTTCTTTTTCTATTATTTAGGACGGACAGATAAAAGAAGAGGAGAATAAACCGGGCATGTGGGATGAAACGTTTAAATCTCATACTGATTCAAAGCCCAATGGTATATTGAAATGTGGTTAAATCTTTCTCAGTTTATTCTGTAACATATTCAGTGGAATACTGGTAAGAATTCTAGTCAAGTGTGTTTTTTTTTATTTAATATATTTTTTTTTAATCTTCATTCCAACTCAGGTCCATCGTCTATTAGTTTAGATTTTTCTCTACCTGGTGTGGACCACGTCTATGGCATTCCGGAACACGCAGACACACTCAAACTGAAAAACACTGAGTGAGTTTGAGATTGATGCAGGACACACTAGCAACTTAAAGGAATAGTTTACCCAAAGCAGAAAATGTGCTCACTGTTAAGCCATCCAAAATGAGTTTGCTTTTTCAGATAAGGAAACATTTAGCATTACTTCACTTGATTACAGATGAGTCCTCTGCTGTGAATGGGTGCTAGCTCAAACATCACACTGAACCAGAAGTAATCAACATGACTCAAGTCTATAAATTAACATCTTGTGATGTCAAAAGCTTTACAAAATTAAAAACTTGAAGTATTAGTAGTATACTAATTAGTATTAAGATGTTTTAACTTTTAAATTGTTGCTTTCAGCTAAAATACGAGTCCATATTCCATAACACGTTTTCCAGTAAAAAAAAGATACATATTTGTTTATTGTCATGTAGAACTGATTCGATGAAGGAACAAACTCACCGGCATCTTGGATGGCCTGATGTAATTTCAGCCAGTTGTCATTTTTAGGTGAACTATTCCTTTATCTAGCAAAGGAGGACATTTTGTTTTTTAAATGCAGACATGAGTTCAAATATATAAATATATTATATTTATATATATTTATATGCTGGGTTTGCTGTCCGCCAGCCAAATCTAAACTAAATATTGAATATGTTTTAATGAAAAACCATTGTTGTTAAATCTATATTTGACACCAATGGTTGGTCAAACAATGGTTGTGTTGTTTTTCACAGTGGATCAGACCCGTATCGGCTGTACAACTTGGATGTTTTTCAGTATGAGCTACACAACCCAATGGCCCTTTATGGAGCAGTTCCTGTCCTCATATCTCATAGCACTGACCGCACCATGGGCATCTTCTGGCTCAATGCAGCAGAGACATGGGTGGACATCAGCTCAAATACAGCAGGAAAGGTGAGAGTGAGCAACCTGGGGCCTGTTCCATAAAACAAGTTCACCGAACAAGCCAGGCTTAGTTCAGTTAGTCTGATTTATTTTGAAATAAATCAGCTGATAATAAGCCAGACTAACTAAAATAAATCCGGCTTATTTGGTAAACTTGTTTATGAAACAGGCCCCTGCTCTTTCTTTGGTTGTTTTTGTAAGTTGTATTGCTTTTGGTTGATAAGGTTAATGGTTAAATCAGAGAGGCACAATATATTGGAGAGCTTTGCAATATTGTCTGATGTTACATTTGTTTGATCAAATGTATCGGTGCATTTCTTGAGATGTTTTATAACAATTCCTTTAAATGTGTGTTTCTATTTCAGACAATGTTTGGAAAAATACTGGACTTTGTACAAGTTTCCAGTGAAGCTCCTCAGACCGATGTACGCTGGATATCTGAGAGTGGTATTATTGATGTCTTTATTATGCTCGGACCAAAACCTGTAGATGTCTTCACTCAGTATGCCTCGCTTACAGGTACACAAACACACAATAAAAGAAAGCGTCACCACACACTTCACTGCATGCAGTGTTAATTCTGAACTTATGAACATTTCATGTTGGTTTCAGCTTAAATGTATAGTTCAGTTTGTCCGTCACAATTTACTCACCCTCATATTTTATATAACAGAATGACATTTTAAAGAAATGTTTGCCATAAAATTGTTGACTGCCCTTAGATCTCAAATCAATTGAGTCAGGAGATCTGTAAAAATAATCATGACATATAATATGTATGTCATATATGTACATGTTTTTGGATAAAATTAATCGCTTGACAACACTACGATTTCATTTTACTAGGTTAAGTTGGTCCATGAATCATTGGCAGATTTTGAATAATTTTTAGTGGTATAATGTCCTTTATTCTGTATTCATAAGTTAGTTTGAAAGTGTTACATTCATCATATAACCATAACTCTCTCTTTCTTAGGCACTCAGTCGTTTCCTCCTCTCTCTGCGCTGGCATATCATCAATGCCGCTGGAACTATAATGATCAGGAAGATGTGAAGACTGTCGATGAGGGCTTTGATGAGCATGACATCCCGTATGACTTCATTTGGCTGGACATTGAACATGCAGATGGGAAGCGCTACTTCACCTGGGATCCCAGCAAGTTCCCCCAACCTAAAGTAATGCTGCAGGGCCTGATGGACAAAAGACGCAAAGTGAGTGTCTGAAATCTTATATCCAATCAGCAATTAATGGATAAAATCAAGTCTCATCCTACTTGGAGTCCAAAATCATAAATTTGCGAAATTGCTTTTTTGGTGTCCTCAGCTAGTGGCCATTGTAGATCCTCACATCAGGGTGGACAGCGGCTACAAGATTCACAATGAGATTTCCTCCAAAGGCTTTTATGTCAAAAACAAAGATGGAGGAGACTATGAAGGCTGGTGCTGGCCAGGTGGGTAGCTAAATATCCAGCTGTCTTAAAGTCAATGTGACAAACTCTTCATAGCTCTGAAATGCGTTGTTTTCTCTGCTGAAGGTAATTCGGGCTACCCAGACTTCACTAACCCAGAGATGAGAACCTGGTGGGCCAGCCAGTTTGCCTATGACCAGTATGAGGTGAGGGTTTCTGAACAGCTTCTACCTCTGGCTTTCAAAATTGTTATGTTGACATGTTTGATTTTATTATTGTCTTTTTATTCAATGTTGTGCGTCTTTGTCCAGGGTTCCATGGAGAATCAGTACATCTGGAATGACATGAACGAGCCGTCTGTGTTTAATGGGCCTGAGGTCACCATGCACAAAGATGCACTTCATGGCGTCTGGGAGCACAGAGATGTTCACAACCTTTATGGCCTTTATGTGGTGAGAGAACCTTTGTTTGTTCGCTCGCTTATTCATTTATGTATTTTTATTCTGTTTTTTCTTTTTTAATAGCCACATAAGTTCTTTATTCCAAAATATTTAATACATACCCACATGTCCTTGCCATATTTTAACCCCCACATTACAAGAAATAAAAAAATATTTACCATTAAACATTTCAAAGAAATTAAGCATACCTTCTATATAATTTTTGGATTTATTTATGATTAGCATGATATAATTAAATTAGGTCATTGTCACCAATTATTATTATTATTGAACATGTAAGTTTAATTTTGCTAATGTAAAATTAATTTTTTTCGTACTATTAAAATTTTAAAGTGTCTGGGCAAATGGTGTTTATCACATTCTCAAAAATAATCAGATTTACCCACCTAGTAAAAAATGACAAATTAATGTTTTTTTAGAAATCAAAGTGTGAGATGCGATGTGCTTTATTCTTACAGCCAGGCTCAAGTGCAAAAGAGCATATTTTGCAAACTCAATTACAGTAACAATTAGGGATGCAACGGTTTTTGGTTCGCCCTGCCTCCTGCCTCCTTGGTTCGCCTCGGTACACCCACGTGAACAGCGATATTTCGGTAGCCTATTTGAGGCATTAAACTTTCATTTTAATTAAAATGGGCATTTTCTGTGCATTAAGCGCGTAGACAATCAGGCGATGGTCAGAACTTCTCAAGACTAGTGATGGGTCGTTCTTGAACAATTCGTTCATTTTGTACGAATCTTTAGTGTGACTCTGGAAAAACTAATCGTCTCTTGGGAGTGATTCGTTCAGTCGTGCATGGCTCAGGCTGCATAGCTTAAGCTTACGGGGCTGTCACGTGATGAACGAATGACTCAAAAAACCCGAAGCCTCGAGAGACGAACGAATCAATTCTGTTTTTGCTCAGGCTGCATAGGTTAACATTTCAGCAGCAAAATTATTCCAGCACTTTACGACGCGAATAAGAGTGAAGCTGAAATAGACTTGAGACAAGCCCCACCTGTTTATGTTTACATTTTAAATGACCGGTTATAATAGGTCAAGACAGGCATTCCTGAAGTGTGTGCATCACACAATTATCCTGACTTGATGGTGCACTTTTACCATGTTTGCATTTGAGATTATTTAATAATAATGATACGCAGACTATTTTAAGTAGTTTAAAGTGTTAAGTTTAGATGGTTTATTTAACCCAGTGGTATTGTAAGCATTCAGTGTAAGTTTAAAGTGTTCTCTTATCTGTTTGATAAAATAAATGTTTTTTTTTTTTTTAACTTAATCTGTACTTTTTTTACATTTAATATCGTCTCTGTACCTTGATTACTTGATATAGAAAGGGCAAATGACCTCGTGCTATGTTAGAGCTCACATACAGTACTGTACAGTTAGGCCTGTCGCGATAGTCGATAAATCGCACAATAAAAAAAAAAATGTCCTCGATAATTTTTCCGGCCGCGATAATTTCATTTGCATACTTGTTTGTTATCCGTGACTGAATGACCACTCTCGTTGCCTTAGCAAGCGAACCCTCTTGTCTATGGAATGATTTTAGACTCAAAATGATTAATAGAGGCATGCACAATTATCCATGCGCTACATACATTTAATGCATGCTTCTTATTACAAACACACAAATACCTTTCGATTTGAGTATGTGTACATTCAGGATTGAATGCTTGTACAGCGATTTGT
>JAUMHP010000046.1:21174196-21185139 GCA_032361065.1 Enteromius trimaculatus
AATGGTCTCAGATCGACGATATTATCGTTTATCGCGATAATTTCTTGGACAACTTATCGTCCAGCAAAATTTGTTATCGTGACAGCCCTATGTACAGTAATATTGATGTATCGAAACCGAACCGCTTCCGTGGCCAGGAAACCGTGATACAAACCGAACCGTGGTCTCACTGTAACGTTGCATCCCTAGTAACAATCTACATTTATTATGACTCTTGTCAAGGTTGTATTTTGTATACATATCTATCCAACAACTAGAGTAATAAAGGGCTTTAGAAATTAGTGTGTTTATGCATATATATGTTGTAGGATTTTTTTTTTTTTTTAACAATTTATTTGGGAATTAATGTGTCAAATAAGTATTTGAACACTTGAGAAAAATATTAAATTTGGTACAGAAGCCTTTGTTAACAATTACAGAGGTCAAACGGTTCCTGTAGTTCTTCACCAGGTTTGCAAACACTGCAGGAGGGATTTTGGTCCACTACTCCATACAGATCTTCTCTAGATCAAGTTTCGGGGCTGTCGCTGAGCAACACAGAGTTTCAGCTCCCTCCAAAGATTTTCAATAGGATTTAGGTCTGGATACTGGCTAGGTTACTCCAGAACCTTGATATGCTTCTTACGGAGTCACTCCTTGTTTTTCCTGGCTGTGTGCTTTGGGTCATTGTCATGTTGGAAGACCTAGCCACAACCCATCTTTAATGCTCTGACTGAGGGAAGGAGGTTTTTGCCCAATGTCACAATACATGCCCCGTTCATCCTCTCCTTAATACAGTGCAGTCGTCCTGTCCCCTGTGCAGAAAAACAGCCCCAGAGCATGATGCTTCCAGCCCCATACTCCACTGTAGGTATGGTATTATTGGGATGCTACTCATCATTCTTCTTCCTCCAAACACGGCGAATGAAAATAAGACTCCTTTGGTCTCATCTCATCTGACCACAACACCTTCTCCTATAACTCCTCTGGATCATCCAGGTGGTCCCTTCAGATGGGCCTGAACATGGGCTGACTTAAACAGGGGAACCTTCCGTGCGATGCAAGATTTTAAATTGTTAAAATATCATACAATGTGATTTCCGGATTTGTCTTTTTAGATTCTGTCTCTCACAGTGGAAATGCACCTATGCTGAAATTTGTAGACCCCTCCACGATTTCTAAGTAAGAGAACTTGCAAAATCACAAGGTGATCAAATATTTATTGACCTCACTGTATCTCAGGGCTGCTTTCAAATAGTTGACAAGAATAAGTTTAGGTTTATTTATCAAAATGTCATTAGTCGTTTAATAGCAGAAAAAGTACTGGTGAAGTCATGTTAACGGATTAAATCATGTTTAATCAGGTCCTATATATATATTTCACAGAGGTTTTCAATAGCATATAGCATGTAGGTATGAGGAGTAAATACATCCACACATATCAGTCATTTGAAAAGAACGTGAGTGCACTTCTCGGTCTCTTAAAACGGCCTCGACTGCACTAAAGAGCTGCTGCACGCTGCTATACAAGACTTTCTTTCGCGTGTCGGTACAGTTGACAGAATTGTCACTTGCCTAATCAGGTCAGTGTTCATAACAATGTATTTTAAACCATGTATTTGCACGCTCCAGTCCAGATGCGGTTTCCTGCGCTCAGTCATGGCCAGAAGGCATGCCTATAAAGCCATCTTGCCCATGTATTTTGTTTCCTCTTTCTTCTCCAGTAAACAGCTGCTGTTGTGGCCAGTAAAATTTAGTTTTTTATTAAACGAATTTAGAAATATGTTTGAGCATTCGCTATAATAATAATGTGCGATATGAAGGTAGATTCAAGTTTGTTCAGAAAGGGTTAAAGCGTGCTCTGCAGGACACAGAGACTCCAGAGCATTGTGAATTAATGCAAATATTGCATAAACAATCAGTGAAGACCAGTGTTGGGGAAAGGTAGTTTAAAAGTAATGCATTACAATATTGCGTAACTCCCTAAAAAATAACTAATTATGTTAATTGTCTTTTTATGGAAAGTAATGCGTTACATTACTTTTGTGTTTACTTTTGCGTTACTTTTTAAATAATGGCAGAGCTTGAGTGTTTGTTTTTAATATAAGAAGTTTTATTTATAGAAAATGTAAAAGCACACCAAAAAGTGTCATAAATAAACCTCTGGCTGAAGAAAAAGTAAATTCACATCTGTAAAGTAGAATACAGGAGAAGAAAGTTCAATACTCTTCAGCAATAACAAAAACAATGAAGCACAATAGTTATTTTTTGCTTGAAAGTATGGTTGAACTGAATCATCAAAGGTCAGCAGCAAAGACATTGGTTCATAAAATGAGATTAGATACATTTGTGTAATTTAATTATTGCATGTTTGCATCATATTCTGAGTTTATTTTAATTCATTTTGATAAATACTAAATCAGTTTTTTGAGAGTGAGATGAATTAATGCACATTAACATTTAGTCTAGAACTACACTGTATTCACACACCGTGCACAATACCTCTGTATTTCTGATTTCTCCCAACATGGTGTCGGGAGACTTGTCAGTCAATAAATAAGAAAACAAAGTAACTGCCGTTACTTTTTTTTAAAAAAGTAACTCCATTATATTACTCTAAAATGCACAAACAACCTCCATTACTTAATGAACTAATTAAAGGACTGCTGCTTGTCCCTGTCTTACGCTCTGTCCTGAAGCAGCTACATCTCATCTTTATTCTAATATGAAAACAACTGAATAAGTTCATATTGAGTCTAACATAACTAGTATCCAGAGTTAGCTGTCAAACATACATTTCTTAATTTGTTGTTGCTTTAATACGTTTAGTTGTATAATGTATTATTTTGTTTTCTGAAGAAGAAACTTGTAGAGTGTTTCTCTGCTCTTTGTTTATGCTGCTTTTTGCTTGTATAAATTTAATCCCTGAAAATGAAAAGTGTTTTTTTTTTTTTTTTTTTTTTTTTTTTTTTTTTTTAAGGGATCACAGGGGCGGTTGTCGGTTAAGAAAAATAAAACAACTGAAATTAAAGTTCCTATTTCAAAAGGAGATTAATAAGTTCCTCAGGAAATATAATTTATAACCCCGGCCCACTTGGAATTTCACTTGACCCACCCTGCATCTCCTATCTGGAGTCTGGCCTGATAAAACAAACAAAAACACTCCGCAAGTTCTCTGATGAAGTTAAAAGTAATTCATCATTCTGAGTCTACTTTTATTTGTGTGCACTGACTATATCAACAAAACGTTCTGCCTTCTCTCGAACATGTGCGCTTCACAAAAATGAACCGAAACTCAGACATGATAAATGTATCTATACAAAGCTTAATAAACACAAATAAAATAATCGAAAACTAAAGCTTAATCCGTAAAGATGACTTATTAGGTGTGTCTATGAGGAGATGGCGAGTTCATTTCTCAAAAATTCATCTTTACGACACAAACTCGGAAAACGCTTGTTCATTATCAAATAATCCAAATATCCAAAAAGTATTGTTATGAAAGAACCCACAGCCCTTCTCTGTATTCAGGGTTTGTACACATTTTTAACAACACACCTTCAATACCACGACTGAGGTGAGAGCCTTGAGCAAGGCACCGTTCCCTCCCAACTGCTCCCCTGGTGCCACAGCAATGGCTGCCCACTGCTCCGGGTGTGTGTTCACGGTGTGTGTGGTTGTTCACTTCTCACTGCTGTGTGTGTGCACTTGGATGGGTTAAATGCAGAACACAAATTCCTAGTATGGGAAACCATACCTGGCCACTAGTCACGTCCTTTCCTTTCCTTTGTGTACCAGCAAAAGGCAACGGCTGACGGCCTGATTCAGCGCTCAGGAGGAGTGGAGAGACCTTTCGTTCTGACTCGAGCTTTTTTTGCTGGATCCCAGCGTTACGGTAAAAAGCAATTCACGTCACATGCAAGCCTTATTTGTGTTTTGTACCAGAGCGTTTAGTGACCGATTCCTGTCTCCGTGGCTCACAGGTGCGGTGTGGACGGGAGATAACGCTGCTGAATGGGGTCATCTGAAGATGTCCATCCCCATGTGCTTGAGTCTTGGCTTAGTGGGCATCTCATTCTGTGGAGGTGAGTGATGACAGGGGCTGACCTTTAGTATGCAAGCTGAAATGCAAATAAGAAATGTCTCTTATATTTAAATAACGGCCACCAAAAGTGAACTTGGTCATTTCTTTCGTTGAAAGTTTTTGTTACTCTAATAATAATGTCGTGTGGTAACCTCTCATGCTGTACCTGTCTTCCTCAGCTGATGTTGGTGGTTTCTTTAAACATCCCAGCGCTGAGCTTTTGGTGCGATGGTACCAGGCGGGAGCCTACCAGCCGTTTTTCCGTGCACATGCTCACATAGACACACCCCGCAGGGAACCCTGGCTGTTTGGACCGGAGAACACTGCCCTCATCCGGGAGGCCATACGTCAGCGATATGCTCTTCTGCCATACTGGTACCAGCTGTTCTACAATGCACACCGCACGGGACAGCCTGTTATGAGGTGAGTCAGCTCAAGTCAATCAGGGTCTGGATTTAGTGAATGCTATCAAGATTAACAAAAATATGACACCTGCCCAATTTTATATAAAGGGCAATTAATTATGGCTTTAAAGTGAAATGTGAACATGTTTGGAGCGTTGAGTACGATATCACATTGATGTTGCATCAGAATTTTTAATTTATTTTTGCATCAAGCGTTACAATCAATCACACACATTTCTGTTAAGCACACGAATGCAGAAGCATTTAGATAAGTTCTCTGAAAACGAGTTTTGTTCAGTCCATGCGCAGATCGATTCTGCACTCTTGTGAATTATATTTGTTAGATCTAATGTCATTTTTTTTTTTTTTTTTTTTATTAATTGTGGTATTAGATTTTAAAAATAGCAGTTCTCAAACCGTGTTAATTAGGGGTTCATATAATTGATTCTCTAACTTTTTACAGACCTTTATGGATAGAATATCCTAATGATGTCGCCACTTTCTCAATTGAGGATGAGTTCTTGATTGGTGAGTTTTTATACATAAATGCTAATTTATGTGCCCAAATAAATGTCGTAGAGAAGCCTAACAGGTTTATTTCTCTTTGCAGGGAAGGATTTGCTGGTTCATCCGGTCACTGATGAGGGGGCTACTGGTGTTACTGCCTATCTGCCTGGGAAAGACGAGGTAATGTATTTTTTCAACACTGAATGGCACAGTTTATCTCTTCCAAATCACTCTAAAGTGTCCTCTTGGTTTCTCTTGTAGGTCTGGTATGATGTTCATACTTTCCAGAAGCATGATGGAGATAAGAGCCTCTACATTCCTGTCACCATGAGCTCCGTGAGTCCAGACATTTTTTTTTAAATGTTACTCAAATTTGCTTTAGATGATTTTCAGACCTTACTCTGACAGGTCAGATGGATTTTTACCATCTTATGTTTTCCTATACACTTATTTAAATGTTTTATATTATTGCAGCAGTATTTTGCGTTTCATTATTTATCAGACAGCTAAATCATGCTTTTCTGTGCATCTCTACTTTCTCTGTGTCATGTTCCAGATCCCGGTTTTCCAGCGAGGAGGCTCTATTATCTGCAGGAAAGACCGTGTTAGGAGGTCTTCGTCCTGTATGGAGGACGACCCATACACTCTTTATGTTGCTCTAAATTCTCAGGTGATTGTGTATCCTAGTATGTACAGAATGAGTGAAAATCTGCTAAGGTGTAATTAAATGTAATGCATCATCTAGGATTTTAAACCTTTTATCAAACTTTAATAATTGCCATAATATTTGAAACCACTAAAAAGATAATATCCAAACTAAAAAGATATAGGGTGAAACAGGGTGAAAGAGGCATAAAGGGTGTGTTTTTTGGGTAATTATAAAACGTGCTAAGGACATTTGAAGTTAGGTTTTTGTCTTTATTTTATGGCTTAAATATATTGTGTTATTTAGAAACTGACAGGTTGAGTTGTTTTTAATACCTTATAACAAAACCCCTTTATTTAAAGCTATGAAATTACAGATGCTGTTGTAAATAATATAAAAAAAATCTCTTTTTTAAACTGTGGTTCCCCATTGAAATTCTGAATTGTATTCACATGTATACAGCAGTGAAATCCAAGCAGAAATCTTTTTTTTATATTTGACGTTGTACATGGATGTTGTTTTCATCTGTTAAGTAACGCTTCACATTCACTGTTATCTTGTGCTTCAGGGCTCTGCTGAAGGAGAGCTGTACATTGATGACTTCCATACCTTCAGCTATAAAGAAGCAAAGCAGTTTGTCCACAGACATTTGTCTTTCTCTACCAACATGCTGTCTTCCAGGTCAGTCTGCACACCTTTTCTTTAATAGCTCTTCTTGGTGTAACACATTTTTTTATTTTTTTTTTTTTGACAAAGCATTGCTATGCTTTTTCTTATAATTTGGTCACTCATCTGTTTTTGATTTTGTTTCGTCAGAAATCTGGCCCCAGACTCCCAGTTTTCCACTGCCTCTTGGATAGAAAGGATTGTGATCTTAGGAGGCAGCCAACCGTCCTCGGCCACACTGAAAAATGCAGGTCAGTGTCCCTGTCATATTATAGTGATTAACTGTTAATATCGTTGGCTTGCGTATGATAAATTGCTTATTATTTTTCTTATGCTTATATGGGTAAAAGTGTATGATGATGTCATGGATTCTTAGGCATTCTCAAGCTTCTACCATGCAGGCTCTTATCAAGATAAGATAAGCAACTAAAAATAATAGTAAAACAATAGGCTTACTAACAAAGGGAAAAAATCCTCAACACACATTTTTGAAAAGGGAAAATATTTAAAGGGTTACCCCACCCCAAAGTGAAAATTTTGTCATGAATAATTTTACCCCCATGTCGTTCCAAACCCATAAAAGCTTTGTTCATTCTCCGGACACAATATAAGGTATTTTGGATGAAAACCTGGAGGCTTTTGACTGTGCTATTGGACAGAAAGTCCAAAACCGACTCCTATGAGAAGTAATAATAAATCCCTAGTATGGACAAAGGCATCCCGCTATTGCAAACTAAATGACTAGCATAAACCTTAACACATGAAAAGGGAAGATGATGTGGTTTGTGTTTTTCAAGTGTTCTCCAGGTAATAAATATAAATGATACAGTGGTAATTGATAGAATTAATTACAGTACAGAAGCTATATAGAATATATTTTAATATGTGATAAAACTGAAAAAGTGTTTGTAGTATAAAAGAATTTAAAATGGTCATTGGTAAAATATATAATATTATAGAAGACACATTATTGGTTATTGTCCAGCAGTGTATTTTATTCCTTAGCCAATTAAAAGTAAGAGATAAGAAATATTTTTTGTCAATTATACATGCACAAATGTTATAACTATTATTTTTATTATTACATTTGACATTTCTGTCCCTCTAAATATAAAACGTTAGCTTTTTATATTTTTTACAAATATTTTGCGGCTCCACATGAATTTTATTCAGTGGGAAAGGGGCCAAAATGGCTCTTTTGACTTACAGACCTCTGTACTAGGACAGTCATAAATCTCTTGATATTGTGTTCCGAAGACACAGGGATAAGTGATTAATGACAACATTTTAATTTTATTTGAACCCTTTATTGCATATACTCAAACATTTTAAGGAAAATCTGTTTTCAAAGTTTAAAATGGTACAATTTTAATTTCTGTCAAAACTTTTTGTGGAAATACGCATTCATAGTTCATGTTCAGTCTTATAGCAATGTGTATGTGCGCAGGCATGTATTTCTTTATAGAATGACCGCCTACTGGCCTAGAGTGAATAATTCTGTGCTTTTAGTTATTTTCAAGGATCTGTGTATGGATTGTCGGGGAGCAACAGTGTTGTCGTCTGTATGTGAAGTCTTTCAAAAACGCAAAAGATGAACTTCAGTTTGAAGTACAGTCATTGTGACTAAAACATAACCTTAATGTTTAAGGCCATGCAATCAAAAATGATGAAACTCAATTTGGTAGAACTTCACTACAACAAACTTGAACAAAAGACCTATAGTTCACCCCAAAATTTAAAAAGTAATTTACTCACTTTTAAGTTGTTAACCTTTGTGAATCTCTTTCTTTTGCTAAACACAAAAGATATTTTTAAGAATTTTGGTAACAGTTGACACTATCAATTTCAATGGCATTGTGTTCAACAGAAGAAAGAAATGCATATAGGTTTGGAACAAAGGGAGTGTGAGTAAACGGCATAGTGTCTACGCCTTTAAATAAAGATTTACAAACGGCAAGGAATGGTTTTTGTTGTGAAAAATGTGTTTTGTGCAGCTATTTTTTGATTTATTGGCTTAGCAGCATTTAGAAACCAATTGTACAATAAACTTTTTGATAATTTTGTGTTTTCCAAAGTAAACCTGGGTCCTGAAGTAAATTGAATTGAATTTGCAGTCCTATGGAGTAATTCCCCCCCCCCCCCCTCTCTTTTTCAGATGGAACAGAGTCAGCTTTAGAGTTTGAGTTTGACTCTAAACTTGCAGTTTTGACTCTACGTAAGCCGGGGGTCAACGCAGCGGCAGACTGGACCGTAGTCTTGCGGTAACACAAGGATGACATGCAAACAACAGAGAAAAGTTTAGCACTTAATATCACATGACCAGAAACAAACATTATAAAAATAAGGACCAAACAGAGAATGGGAACATGCATAGAGGAATTGAGAAATCAGATGTTTTTAAGACCATATATATGTGTGAGAAATATGAATGCAAACAAATATTGAGAAGCAATCAATGAAGTACAGGACCAGCATATTAAGAGGTGTTCCATGACATTAAACTCTGTTGTGTACTTTCACATAACAAGCTGAAACATCACATTTAGAAAGGCATTTGACATTCAAATGAACAAATTAATAATTGGTTGAAAGTTTAAAAGTACTTAGATGTTGGTTTATAGATTTTTTTTTTCTCTCAGGTCTTTGAGTGTTTTGGCATTTAAAAATAAATTTTAACATTCAGAAATGAAACAAAATTGTGCACTTTTAATTTTTTTTTTTTATTATTCTTACATTTAAAGAACAACACATTCTGATTAATGGGTGAATCTTTGAAACCAGTATTTCACTTCAAAATCTAAAGAAATGTAGTACAATTTTTACATATTAATAAATGTACTTTAGGACCATTTTTTTAGTGGCTTAGCTCATTCAAAACAAAATTCTCATTTGGGTAAAAAATGAGACATTTTTTTTGATCCCTATTAAATAGACTGTAAGGAACACTTTTCAAAAGCTAAATGACTAATGAAAAATAAATTTAGTTGGCAATCTTTTAAAATGTATTAACCTTTTGTTTACTATAGCACAGAAGCCATGAATTACGTTTTTAGTAGTAAGGTTTTGTTGTAAGAGAATAATAGGAAACAGGCCTCTGTAAGGGTCTTTGAAGCTGTTGTTCGAAAGAGACTGAAGCGTTTGAGCAGCACAAAAACCTTAAGACAAGCAAACAACTCTGCAACCTTGCAACTCTTGATTAAATTTCCCAAGTTTGTTCAACACTTGGCAGTCACGAGGATTGATTTTGAAGGATTCAAACTGATTAAATAAATTTATGAAAAACAGTAAGAAAATGAAGGACACAAAAACAGGATTGCAAAGCATGTCTCTGGCATAAGTCTGGTAGAAATAAAAGTGGCTCAACTGATATGTGGTGTGTGGTTTATTTCCGTTCATGACATTCTTCTTATACGTCCAAACATCAGGCAACGTAACAACTTTTACAGATTTTTAAAAGCTACAGTTAAAAAGGTGTAAATACATACTTTAATATAACCTTTTTAAAAATACATTTAAAATCAACTTAAAGTAAGACAAACCGCGCAATAGAGTCAGTAGAGCCGCTTTCTGAATCTTTAAACGCTTTAGTTAGTTATAGCATGTTAAGATGCTATAGTGTGTTTAACATAAAATTATAAGATGACAGTGTTATCTTTAGTAACAATAACTAGGCAGGTACTTCATGAAATGTTCTAGGTTCTACTCTATTTGAAATAATAAAATTGTAAATATGTTTCTTTGTAACAACAGACAGTCATATAAGAATATGCTTTACAATGTACGTCTACAGTATTCATGGGGTATGAATGCATAAGTGTGCAGTTTGTATTTTTGTTAAAACACATTAACTTCTCAAAGCAAGAATAGGATTAAGGACTACTGTTCTAATCTTCAATGTCACGTGATCCTTGAGAAATTATTCAAAAAATGCTTTTTTAACATTAGAAACTTGCTAAATATTAATTTCTCACCTCAAATATATGAATGGTAGCATATCATGGTTTGCACAAAAATATGAAGTAGCACAACTGTTGATAACAATCAGAAATGTTCCTTGAGCAGCAAATCAGCATATCAGAATGATTGCTGAAGGATCGCTTAAGACTGGAGTAATAATGCTGAAAAAACAGCTTTGTTTACATACAGAAAACTGTAATACTATTTAAAAATATTTTTTACCGTACATATAGTTTTTACTGTATTTCTGGTCAAATAGTTGCAACATGGATAAGCAATAAAACATGAGACTTAAACTTCAGAACATTAACCAACCTGGTCTTATACAAATATGTACTTCTGTGCACTTTTTGTGCAACAACTTTTTTACGACCACCTCTGAAGTTTTAAAGAGAAATGTCACAGAGTGGCGCTAAAACACAGGTTTACATGTTATATTACGTTAATATGGGTATGTATTGCTGCAGTTCAGAATTATAAAAATATCCATAGATTGTTGGAAATATGCCCCAACCCTACCTACGGGGGCAGCCGTGGCCTAATGGTTAGGGAGTCGGGCTTGTATTTGAAAGGTTGCAGGTTCGGGTCCCAGGTCCAGCAGGGATTGAGGGTGGAGGGAGTGAATTACCAGCGCTGGCTCCACCCTCAATACCACGACTGAGGTGAGTCCCTTGAGCAAGGCACCGATTCCCCCAACTGC
>JAUMHP010000046.1:21186332-21199747 GCA_032361065.1 Enteromius trimaculatus
GCGCGTGTTTGATCACTTCTCACTACTGTGTGTGTGCACTTGGATGGGTTAAATGCAGAGCACAAATTCCGAGTATGTGTCACCATACTTGGCCACCACTGATAGTGTTAACAAATGCAAAACTGATAAAAAAAAATGCATTTGCCATTGCCATTATCTAATGCCATTAGAACTATTTTTAAACGTTTTTTTTTGCTCCTTTCCTGTCAAGTACTGCCATCTTTGTTTTGAATTCATAACATATTCTTTTAAGTAATTGTGCAAAAATGACTCTTTATGAATTGAAACTCAAAAAGGAATAAAACGTTACATAGTTTTACTGCGTCTAGTGTTTATTTCTTTTGGAAACTGCAGTGATATGTACTTGTTTGTACGAATTTCGTGTCTCGCTAAAAAGTGCACCAAGGTAGATTTATGCCATGAGACCAGGTAGACATTAACATAGAAAATAGCTTGAACATGAATGAAATCTGAGTATGGACTCTTTCCCTCAAGCTGAAACTCACAATAGTGCGGGTGGCATCCAGTGAAATGGCTGGATTTTGCCCACAAATTTTGCAGAGCATCAGTAAAAGTGCTTTGTTACTACTAATAATGATAAGACGACACTGTCTGGTCGCTAGCTTTTTTTATCCGCACACAGCTTATGTGTACGCACTGACAGAGGCACCGCAGCGATGATGTGTTTTTGTAGGCCAATGCACCAGTTCACATCATTCTGATTCTTTCAGCAAAAACCCAGTAGGATTTTTCCATTGGCTTTTGGATTACTGAAGAAAATATTGTATGATCTGTGGCCAAAAAAGGATTGAGTCTCATCTATAAATTTTAAAGTCCGTATTAATTGTGTGTTCTGAGTTTGTCACGCCACAGAAAAATGTGTTATTAACCACCCAACCAAATCCGAATGCTAAAAAAAGCCAAGTAAATAAAATTAGGTATTAAAATCTTAAAAAAAGAAAAAAAGCCGTCCTCTCGGCTCTTAAACACTGGAGGCGTATCTGCTCATGGTGCTGAAACCATGCCCAAACAGCAGGCATCCACATCTGAAAAAAATGACCACATTTATTACATTTCGTCTGGATCAAAGAATGATGGAACTGATGTAAACACTAATTTGCAAATTCCATTTGGCCTACAAGAATCATCATCCTGCTGCCGTCCCTCAGTCCTGAGTTGAGTTGCTCATGGCCCTCAGCAGCATCTCAAAGCTGAGGAAGGTCACGGCGTTCACAGGGAATGCTCTCACGCTGTTCAGAAGAAGGCCTTTGAAGAAGACCCGCATGCCCTCTTCGCGCATACTCACAGTAATGCAGTTCAGCACACCACTGTACATGCGACCTCCGCCACCACACATCTGCAGTCGAGCCTTCACCACATCCATAGGGGTGGCACAAGCCCATGTGACCACACCAGCAACACCACCGGCCACCAGCACAGCAGTGTTACCTGAAGACCACATCTTTATATTACTCGCCATGTATGTATCGGATTCCTGAACATGCATTTTGCTTACGGTTTAGTAAACAACCAGTCCTAATGAATGAGACGTATTCATACATATGCTATGTAATAATACATATAGTAAAAAATATAAACATCTGGCTGCTGCTCATTAGGACCAATTAAAGTTAAACTATACTTTTACCTGACCGCTTGCCAATATGGTACGAGGAGCTGCATGTTTATTCTCTTGATCCTTAAACATAGATTGAACTCATGCCCTAATAACACGTATTAAATGACTGGCAATTTCAACAACTCGCTCCCCATACACACCTCTCTCCACGACGGTAACTGTTAAACTTTTATATAACAGGGCTGTAAATGAACCAAACCCACTCAAACTAACTTGAACATAACTCACACAACATCACGAATACAAAAACCCAACTGGCTTGCTTAAATTACATAAAAATAAGTAAAAGCTAAAGAAATACCCATAATGCACCTGGCTGCCAGCGCTGACTGAAGTCGATGGTCATGTCTTTTTTTCTTCTTATCAGTCCAAAAGACACTAAAATACTCTGTTGACATTGCTCACACAAATAAATGTTATACACCTTTCGAATCTCATAGGTGTCTACTTTTTTTTTTTTTGAGTACACTCTCAGTGAAAACAAAACTGTGTGCTTTTTCAAAATAAGGAAAATAAACAGTGTTCGCGTTTTTTCTTTGCTCTCTCCGTTACGGTTTTTAGAAACGCATCACTAAAATGAACTAAAATCTCTGAAAAAACATGACACACAGACATGAGACACATATCTATAGAAATCTTGAAGTGTCTACTTTTAAATACAAGTCTTATGTGACCACGCGCACGAGCCACTTTCATTATCAATCACCAATCTAGAAAACAGCAAAATAATATAAATTAACATAATCTTCACCATAACATTACACCTGTCTTTGTCGGGTTTTTCCTCCTCTTTTTAATTAATGCATTAATTCAGTGGTTCCCAACACTGGTCCTGGAGGCACCCCAACACTGCAAGTTTTGCATGTCTCCTTAAAGGGTTACTCTACCACAAAATGACTCGCCTTCATGTCATTCCCTACACCCTTCAACCGTTCAAAGCTCACACTCTGGAGGGTAAACACATTGAAGGGATCAGGGCATAGGGATGAGCCCTTCCCAATGGAAAGCAGGGCAAGACCTGAAATTGGTGTGTTAGAGAAAGGAAAAGCACGTAGCAATAATTGTAGCTAACATGTATTGGAGAAAAACATTTATTTCATCATGAGTTTTTCCTCTCTATACTTCAATGGTAGGTTAGAATTGTGTGAATTTTTTGAATGAAAGATCAAAAAGATAAACAATGCAGATTTATTCTCACAGCCAACTTTGCTCAGATTTAGGATACCAATATTAGTGCAGGGCGCTGTAAATGTACTACTACTATATATAAAAATATAAAATTGTATATAATACACAGCCATATATTAACTTACAAATACAATATACTAGCATATTTATTTATGCAATTACCTGGTTGCTTCCCTTTCTCAGTCAGCATCCTGCAGATCAGCTCATATGGCAGGAAGTAAACTCCATAACATGGTACGTCACGCAGAGCAAGAGCCCAAATTCCTCTGAAAAGGCCTTTCGCCCCGTCCTCTCTTAAGATCACAGCAATACAATGTATGGGGCCTCTGTACTTATTCCCACCGGACTTCGTCTGGTTCTGCAGACGCACTTTAACCAGGTCTATCGGAGCTGTAACAAACAACTGTGCGAGTGGATCAAATTAGCACTAATGACATGCAGTGTGTTGCTTTAGATTGTTGTGGACTTTGCTGGCTTGATGCCCAGACTTGCCTGTGCCAACCCTGAAAAACACCCGGCCATGAACACAGAAGTGAGTGACGGCCGCTTGCTCTGGTCAGAGCTGTTGTGATCTGACTGAGTAAGGTAATCCAGCGCATTACTGTATGAACCAAAGGCCACAGCGTTGCTAATAGCAACAGAGAGGACAGGAAATGACATGCCTTTAAAAAATCCATTGAACTGGGGAAAAAAACAAAAAAGACCAAGCGATTAATTTTAACTGACAAATTCATAAGCCTGAGACTTTATGCATTCACAACCATAACTATTTTGCTCACCAAGGTCTGCATTTATTTGATCAAAAATACAATTAGATTCTGAAATATATTTTTAAGTTTGTATTTTATCAGCAGCCTGTAAAAATGTTATTTAGTTTTTTTATTTAGTACTGCCCAAATATGTTTAAAATGCAAAAAAAGACAAAATAAAGTCCCTTGGTATTTTTTATGGTGTGTTGCTTCCTGGATGGATGACACCTGCATTCCCCAGCTTTTTTCTCAGTTGCTCTGTCCAAACATTTTATTTCCCTTTATTATAATGTGGTCTATTCTTCTTGGACCTTAAAGGTTTTCTGGTAAAACACATTTGAAATGTATGACTTCCAGCTGTGTCTCTAGAAACATGAGCTAAACCTGTATATGTTTAACAGCTCAGTTTTCACATGATTTTGTAATCAGTGACTTAACAGTAGCATAGGGTAGAACAGGTATCTCTTCAGAAAAGATGACATCATTAAATCCTTATGTCATCACATCATCAGTCTGAATAATTTTTATTGCATTTGTATACACTGTGCAAAGTTGTGCTCAAAATTATTCATAGCATCAAAGAAGCATGTGAATATTAATTTGCTTTGTTTTATCTATGTGTTTATTATTATTATTATTATTATTATCATTAAATCTAAACTTTAATTGGAGTAAAAAAAAAAATAAAGTGGGGGAAAATCACTTCACAATATGATTTTTTTTTTCTCTATATTGGCCACAAGTAATAAAGATCTAGGGACAGTTGCATAAACTTAGCCTTCATGTTAAGACAGTGTCTTAAGCACTAGTCTGACCAACTTGCAGTTAGCCAAGAGTAATCGGTTTTATTTTTTGTATTTACCTTAGACTGATATACACTGTAACTGAATTTTAAAAAAAACTGTGACCAGTCTTAACGGAAAATTTAGCTGACTAACTTTTAAGACTAGTCGTAACCTTTTATGCAACCGGCCCCTGATGTGCAGCAAAAGATTGTTGAGCTTCACAAATTAGAAAGTGGGTGTAAGAGCTAAAGAATTGAAAATCCTATTTCCACCATCAGAGCAATAATTGAGAATTTCCAATCAACCGAAAATGTTACAGATGTGCCTGGAAGAGGATATGTGTTTATGTCATAATAAAACAAGGTAAGGAGGATAGTTTGAGTGGCCAAAGAGTCTCCAAGGATCACAGCTGGAGAGTCTCTGGGGCAAGAAAGCCTCAAAAACAAACAAACAGCACATGTTGTTTAGGAGGCCTTTGAGAAAAATAATCATGAAAAGAAAATGCTCTCATTCAAAAACAAATGCCAACATATTCATTTGCTGGACATTACTGGAACGAATAGACTAGGTATTATGGTCAGATGAAAAAAAAGGTTTTAGCAGGAAACACTTAAGTTGGGTTTGGACCCAGAAATCTAAAGGGCCTGGAGGGATTATATTTACCAAGAGTATGAATAATTTGATCACAATATATACATTTGTATATGCACTCTATATACAGTATATATAGTTTTTGATAACTTACCCCTTCGTGTGTATATGTTTTGACCACACAGTCAAATATCCCTCTATACACAGCCTGGGTCTGCAAGCGCACCTATGACCAAAGGCATCAACTGCATCAGTAGAGTCAAGCAGCAAATTACACATATTGCTAATCTATTATCAGAGAAACTCACCTTTACTGTGTCCAAAGGGTGTCCAACAACTAAACCAACAGCACCTGACACCACATATGATTAACCATTTGTGAATCACTGAACAGTTTTCAGTCTGAAAATAATCAATATTTATAACAGAATAATTTATTAATGACTATTAATGAGTAATGACTATATTTCTTATAACCTGGTACAAAGAGTACTCCAGCTGTACCATTTGTGCAGAAATCATTAGTTATTAAGGCGATATACAATAGGCAAAACCATTGTTTTTTCATGCCATTTTGATATCCATATTTTACTTTTTCTTTTCTTTTTTTTAAGATTAGTTGAAACAAAATCTAAAATACATATTGAAGTGATTATTTCATTACACTTTTTCTATTTGTGACCCTGGACCACAAAACCAGTCTTAAGTCGCTGGGGTATATTTGTAGAAATAGCCAAAAATACATTGTTTGGGTCAAAATTATTCATTTTTCTTTTTTGCCAAAAATCCTTAGGGTAGTAAGTAATGTTCATGTTTCATGAAGGTATTTAGTCAATTTCTTACTAAAAATATATTAAAACTTAATTTTTGATTAGTAATATGCATTGATAAGATCTAATTTGGACAACTTTAAAGGGGATTTTCTCAGCATTTATATTTTTCTGTTCCAAATGTTCATATAGTTGTATCTCGGTCAAATATTGCCCTATCCATCCCAAATCATACATCAATGGGAAGCTTATTTATTCAGCTTTCAGGTCATGTATAAATCTTAATTTCGGAAAATGAACACTTATGACTGGTTTTGTTGTCCAGGGTCACATTTATGTGTGTCACTCTTTATTAGACATATCTCAAAAAGCTTAAGAGTTCATTTCTATCAGCTTAAATTACAGAGGGATGAACTGGTGAAAGTTCACCAAACAGTAATTTGCTTTTTATTTTTGATTATTATTATTTATATAATTAAAACGCACCAAGAAAGAAAGTCTGTATCTGATAGTGAAATTCTTCTGAAAATGTATGCAAATTAGTGCATATTTAATTATATCATATTTTCTTATTTAAAAATAAAGTTTTTTACACATTTAACAGATAACTTGCAATACAAATTGTCTTAACGTTAAGTAGAAAAAATGATCGTGAAATCCATCGTTTTCCTATTCACCTCTGTTGTCTTGCCTTAATGCTTTTTATAGGCTAACAGTGTTTCTATTCATACACGCATTCATTGTACACTTATGAGGTATGAGGCGCGTCGTAAAGAATATAAACATAAGTTCTCTGTTTATGGCTGATAAAACCGAGCTGATTCAATGCCATCTATTAGCAAATGTTTCCCCTTTTATTTCACCCAGACAAGTTTGGAATTCCAAAGCCTAAGTTACAGAATTACCTGAAATCCATCCTGCGACGAACTCCACAAACGGCATGGCACATTCATTAAATACACAATAATAATATTAAAAAACTCTTCTGAAGTTAGTCCAAGGTGCAAAATGTGTTTTATGCGTGTGAAAAGCTCGTTCAGTAAGAAACTAACGTTAACAAATAGCCCGCTGCCAAAGTTCAGGAGTAACGTTACATGAATCTCAGCATATGACATAAGTTATAGAAAAGTCGATTCTATTAAAAAAAACTCGGATCTAACGACAAAGCATGACGATGTCGTCTTTTGGTGGAAATCATCTTGCTTCAGTAAACTCGAGCGAGAACGACTGCAGTGTGGCCTTTTAACAACACAACGAATCTGCATTTTTAGGAGAAACTTACTGTAGCTAAAAACTAAATAGAGAGAAAGAGGGAGTCTTAACAGTTTTCTGGTCTCAGGAGCTGCTCTACTACCATCTGGTGGTGATAATGTACCTTGTCGGATATTTATAATGCTGAGCTCATCTATGCACCATTCTCCCGAATCAGTGTCTTTTGATGTTACTAAAAAATAGGTGTTGGTAAAATGAGGTCAAATTTATTTAGCGATTGATTCGATTTATTAATCGAAGCATCATGCAATTCATTCAATTATTATACAAAACCTAAGCTCTTCAACACATACACGCTAATCAAGTATCAACAAGGACATGCTAATCAACCATTAACAAGGACACATTGAGCAGAAAAGATAGCGCTGGCAATTTTCTGACAAGTGGGAACTTCTGAACTTCATCAACGTTAATTTTTAACCAGTAAGAATGTAGCTAAATTAATTTTAATCTCTATTGTAAAATGCACAAAGACTTAAAGAGAAACCCTCACTGGCCCTGATGTCTTTTGGGGACCTCATCGGCCTTATTGTCATGATCTGGTGACTTTCTACTCTCCTACTTATGGGTCTCTATTCCTGCTTTCTAACAGTACAGATGTGCACAGGTGTGTGAGTGTTTTCAGCATATGTACTATGATCTCTGTGGGTGGCAATTGTGGGACACTCTCTTCATTAGTCCAGTCCCTTTCCTCCTTAAACACAAAAATACCTTTTTAAGCATTTGCAATCTCTCAAACATATAGCCAACAAAATAATCCAGAATTAATTTATCATTTTCACTATTACACACTAGCAATGACTAACAGTTTACCAAGATTCTGATTCAAATAATTAAGGCAATCACACAAACACAACCGTCATTTGAAACTTCAACCACTTCATCCCTTGTCCAATACAGTCCCAACAGTGAAGCATGGTTGTGGCAGCATCATGCTGTGGGGGGTGTTTTTCGGCTACAGGGATAGGATGATTGATTGCAATAGAGGGAAAGATTAATGCAGCCAAGTACAGGGATATCATGGACCAAATTCTTCTCCAGGACCTCAGGCTGGGCTGAAGGTTTACCTTCCAACAAGACAATGACCCAAGCACACAGCTAAAATAATGATGGAGTGGCTTCACAACAACTCTGTGACTGTTCCTGAACGGCCCAGCCAGAGCCCTGACTTGAACCCAATTGAGCATCTCTGGGGAAACCTAAAAATGGCTGTTCACCAACGTTTACCATTGAACCTGACAGAACTGGAGAGGATCTGCAAAGAGGAATGGCAGACTTATGACTGTATTAGATCAAAAGGGTGCTTCTACTAAATACTGAACAATACTTAGGACCATGTGATATTTTAGTTTTTCTTTTTTAACAAATCTGCAAAAGTGTCAACAATTTTTCTGTTAATATGAGGTGCTGTGTGCACATTGATGAGGGAAAAAAAAAAAAAAAAAAAAGTAACTTAAATGATTTTAGCAAATGCAATATAACAGAGAGTGAAAAATTTAAGGGGGTCTGAAGACTTTCTATACCAAAGTGTAAAATTATTATTTACCATAATTGTCTAGACTTTCATTTTACTAATACATCTTTAAATAAGCATATAAAATAAGTAAAAAAAAAAAAATTCTATATTTTTTTGTCTTGCCCTTATAAAGTATGTTTTGGCTGTGTTTTATTGAAAGGACTATGTTTAGTGTTTTTTTTTTTTTTTTTTTTTTTTTAAGTATTTAAATGGATAGGGGACTTTTTTTCCCCAAAAAGGCAGTTTGTCTGAGATTATTCAGTGTAACTAAAAAAAAAAATATTATTTATATATATATATTTTTTTTTACCTCATAGGTGTAAAGAAGCGTCGGAGGCAGTCAGATCCATCTGCAGGACTTTATTTAAATGGGTAAACGGAGCAAAGGTAATACACAGAAAGGCAGAATAAATATTTAAATAAACACTTGGAATTGCAGCTAGGCTAGCAAGACTTGACTAGTCCGTTGGGCTGGCTGGAAGTTGGTTGTGAGAGATGGGTCGTGGATGTCCTGGGCATTTATCCAAGATCTCTCCTTCACACCATAGCCCTCCCAGTCTATGAGGCATTGAAAGAAGCGACCTCGACGCCTGGAGTCCAGGATCTCCTGAACCCAGTATGCTTCTTCGTCGTTGATAATCAGGGTAGGGACGTTAGCAGCCGCAACCTCATCCTGGTAACTCTCACGTCCCGGTTTCAGTTAGGACATGGGAAAAACACGGTAATATAGTAGGAAGTTCCAGACGGATACAGAAGTAATTTGCTTTATAACTCTGAAAGGACCCACATACCTCAGGCTCAACGTTTTGCAGGGTAACCGCAGGCACGGATCTCTGGAGGACAGCCAGACCCATTGTCCAGGTTCGTAGGAGGGACCCGGGCGTCTGCGACGATCGGCTTGTTCTCTTGCTCGAAGAACGGCTCTTTTGGAGATGCACATGTGCAGCTTCCCAAGTTGCCTCACTGCAGTGTAGCCTGTGATCTATGGCGGGTACCATTTATGTTACTATGTTCCATGTAACGTAATACGATATAAAAACAATATCACGAGTGCATGATGAATGCTGCTTTAAGTTATTATTGTTTGTTTTTCTTGAAGGTATTCTCTAAGGTATTATAGTTCAGGGAAAAAACAAAAGCGGTAAATGTGTTAAAGTTTATGCCACAATACCACGCAAACTCATACAAAAAAACAAAAAACAAACAGTACTTACTCATGAGAGTGATCGCTCAGTTGCTGGACCAGCTCGCACGCCGCATCTTGAGGTAAATCCATCTGTTATTTTCTTAGCTGAAGTCAACGCTGTTGTTTTCTCTGTTCTTCCACGTTGAGCATGCAAGCTGTTGTGGGCGTGTACATGTTGCGCGTCTCACGTGGAGATAATGACAAAGCAAAAGTAGCTTGTGTGCGTGGTCACATTAAAAAATAATTAGATCAGATTGAAAAACTCAGTATAGTGTTGGTTACTTAATGCCTGTGCGGAGGCAGGTGAGCGGCCCTTTATTGGCTGAAGGTGAGGAGATTGTGATATTCTTGTGGTAGGTCCTCTGTGCAGGGCGGTGTCAGCTGTGGGTTTCTCAGTGTCTTTTAGGTTGAACAATGTTGGTGAAGCAGTTATTCTGACAGTGTTGTGACCATTGGGTGATTTGTTTGTCCATCCAGGAGATGGTGGGGTTGTGTCTCTCCAACCAGGGCAGGCCAAGGATGAGTGGATGTGCAGGTGACTTAATGGTGAACAAACGGATGGTCTCGCTGTGAAGAGATCCGACCCTGAGAGTGAGATCCTCTGTGATGGAGTTAATACAGCCGGTCCCTAGGGGGGCGGCCGTCTAGGGCTGCCACACCCACCCGGGAATCACAAGAAAGAAGAGGGAGATGGTTTTTTGTAGCAAACTCAATAAATTTTCCCGCCACCCCAGAATCAATAAAAGCCGTGGTGTTAATTATAAGGGTACTGGTGCTAATTGTGACTGTCACTTCAAAAGATTCATTAGGAGATTTAGCACTCACCCGTGTTTTCTTGGAATGTGGAGGTCGAGTTGGGCAATTGGCACGTAGGTGTCCAGACAGGCCACAGTAGAGGCATAGGTGGTTACGGATCCTCCGCTCCCGTTCCTCCTGGGTGAGGTGAGTGAAGCCGACCTGCATGGGCTCTGGTTCGTGATTGGATGGTGTGGGAAGACGCAAGCGAGTGAAACACCTTCCGCGGCGAGCTCGGATGAGGTTGTCGATACGAATCGCCAAATCCATGTAATCATCAAGAGATTTGCAATCATCTCGACAAGCAAGTTCCATTTGCAGCTCACCACATAATCCGTGGCGATAAATTAGCTTCAGCGGTTCCGCCTCCCAACTGGTCTGAGCAGCTAGAGTCCGAAATGTGAGCGTGTATTCCACGGCAGTAGTGGAGCCCTGCTTGAGACAGAGCAATTCCTCACCTGGTTCCTTCCCACTAGTAGAATGTTCAAAAACCTTGTGAAATTGAAGCAGGAAACGGTGAAACGAGGGATAAGTCATCTGCCGACCGTCCCACATGGCCGTGACCCAGTCTAAAGCTTTCCCCCTAAGCAGTGAACAAACAAAGGCTACCTTACTGTCATCTGTAGGGTAGCACTGTGGTTGCTGGCTGATGTAGTTGGTACACTGTAGCAAGAAGCCTTTACACTTTCCGGGTGCACCGTCGAATTTATCCGGAAGTGATAGCTGCGTGTGAAACTGGGCAACGGGCATGGCGGTGGAAGCTGTTGCACCAGCAGGAGCGCTTCCGGAAGTGGTGGTGGCCAAAGCCTGAATTAACCGCACCAGCTCCTCGGTGAGGGAAGTTAGCTTCTCAAGCTGCTGCTGCTGGGTAGCTAAGATGGTAGCTTGTTTGTTTACCTCGTGGGCCAGGTGATACATCGCTGCATGATCCTGTTCAGGTGAAGTCTTCTGTAAAGAAGTGTCGGAGGCAGTCGAATCCATCTGCGGGACTTTATTTGGAGTAACAGACAGGCAAGGTCAAGACACGGCAAACAGGGCAATCAGAGGTAAGACAAAATCAAGGTCAAAATACAGGCAAAGGTTTGGGGTCAGCTGCAAGGTTCGTAAATGGAGCAAAGGTAATACGCAGAATAAACACTGAAATAAACGCTTAGAATTGCAGCTAGGCTAGCAAGACTTCGCACTTAACTAGTCCGCTGGGCTGGCTTTTAAAGGGTGGATAACGAGCGGCACCTGCTGGCAATCAGTTCAAGGTGCGCGGGTGAATTCAGTCCAGGTGGAAACTGCTAATACTCCGGAGAGGGTTCCTACTGGGGCCATTCAGCAAGAGCTGCAGAAGTGCGGCTCAATACAATAGGACATAGGTAAGCAATTTTATAAATACTTCTGTGTACTGGCGATTATACTGATAAGCATTAAGGGTAATCTAAAATAGATTTGTTGATGCATATTTGTAAAGTTGAAGTTGCAAATACATTAAACATATAATAACTTTATACATGATAAAACTACTGTAAAAATGATAATCAAGTATTGTACATGTGTTAATCAGCACATCAGAATAAGGGTTCTCTTTAAAGCTGGCAAAGTATTAAGGTATAATGATTTAACCTTTGATTTGAAACTTTTTAAGTATTAAGAAAATTATTAAGAAACAATCATGACAATTCTTTACAAAATATTGAACAACTACAAGTGCAAATTAAGTGCACTTTTTAACAAGGGATTTTAATCTCTATTAGGGTTTTCGAATTACTATAAATATTTGATCCACTAATTACCACTATTGATATAAATCAATTCATTTTAGCAGGCTCATTAAAAACATTTAAACACTTTGCCTTACAAACCTTGTTCAGGTTTGCACTACTGTACATACCCAATGCAATTTGCAAATTACCCAAAACAAATAAATACGAGCCAAAGTAATTAACCAGAAGGAGAAACAATCAAGAAGTGCTACCATGGCAAATTTCACTAGTACAACAACAGTACAACTCTACAGCAGAAGTACTTTAGGAATGAAGTATTCAGCCAGTTCTGAGTCTCGACTTGTCAGACAGGGCGCAGTCAGAGGGAAGATGTTGCTCATTCTCCGAGTTTCATGAAGAACTGCTTGTGTGAAAGGCATTTTGACTCGGTTTACCAAATATGCCTGCCGTCACTTGCCAATTACACAGTCGATTTCATCTTGAACTTTCTCTGTGAAAAATGACAACAATCATATATTTTAGTGCATTTTAAGAATCATTTATGGTACAGTATTGTGACTCATATTATGAAATATTGATCCAAAATAAGAAACTTTTACTCATCTTTGAGCCATCCGAGTTGCAGATGAGTTCTTCATCAGAACAG
This sequence comes from Enteromius trimaculatus, assembly GCA_032361065.1. Taxonomy (NCBI): domain Eukaryota; kingdom Metazoa; phylum Chordata; class Actinopteri; order Cypriniformes; family Cyprinidae; genus Enteromius; species Enteromius trimaculatus. The sequence continues at coordinate 21,199,182 of JAUMHP010000046.1, forward strand.
ACCTGGGGCCTGTTCCATAAACCAAGATTATAAGCCAGGCTTATTTCGGTAAGTCAGGCTTATTTTTGGTAGATTCAGTTCCATAAATCAAATTTAAATAAATTCAAACTCAGTTACTTCGGCAACTTATGCTAGGAAATTAGCCTGGTCCGGGGCAGGCTAACTGTCAGGCTAGGTCTGAGTTCAGGCTTAACGAACATACCATTTATACTCGCCTGCTGGTAATTCAATGTCATTTTATTTTACTTAACCTCTATTAATAAAAAATAAATTCTAATAAATAAATAAGTAAATGTACTTTACTAATAAATGTAAAAAAATTATAAGGTGTAAATACACTAAGAAATGTTCAAAAATTGTGTTTATTTGGTGAGTTTGGTAATAAATTAATTAAAAATATGTAAATAGGGAGCTGAACTCGTTTCCAAACTTAACCATGGCGTATTCTTTCATAGATGAGGTGGTGGATGAGGGAGCAATAGTCTTGTAGAGGGCATTTCAAAGAGAGAGAACTTTCAGAGACAGGTCAGACCCATTGTCTTTTAATGACAGCTCCCTGTATGAGT
>JAUMHP010000046.1:21216456-21226716 GCA_032361065.1 Enteromius trimaculatus
AAGTACACAAATCAAGTACTTGAGTAAAAGTACAGATCCATACTATAAAATATTAATCCAGTAAATGTAAAAGTACTCCTTTTTCAATTTTGCTCGAGTTAAAGTACAAAAGTACTTTGTTTTTTATGTACTTAAGTAAAAAAATACTAATAGATTTATTTTGCAATTTTATACAGTTAACTAAATTTTATATAGCAATTTTTTTATAATCTCACTGCGCAAAATACCTTAGATTTTTGACGAGCATTATGTAGTAATTTTCACTTTGAAGCTTACAATGCAATGTACCCGAGAGAAAACAGTTTTGAGAGTCTAATTTTCACCAGTACGAAAAAAGTGCTTTGAAGCGTAGCCTATTGTTTTGCAGAACGTCACAGAACGTTATATATGACATGAGAATAATTTAGGAAAAACATTTGAAGGGAAATATGTATATATGTCTTGTCTGTGTTGTAAACTTTCTTGGCTAAATGCCCCCAGAGGGTATTACAACCCACTTTGATCATTACTGTAGTTACCTGAATATCAAATCCTTTCTTTTTCCCCTCAGATGTAATATATCAACAATATTCGGACATTATCTAAAAATGACTACAACTTAGCACCAGGAAGCTTGTTAGCTAAACAATCAGCATTAGATAACAATATTTAGACCTACTTATGTTCAGTATATGTTTATGAATAAACATTCATATCTGTCTACTCGGCTAGTTGATCCAAACAATATAAAAAATGTATACCATTGATAAACAATATAAAAACAGACGCAGGGCTGTTACAATTTTACAATTTGTACCTTAATATGATTTTCAGTTAAAGTTTGGTAACTTACTTTATGCATCATCGTTCGCACGCGGCAGTTGTTCGGTTCACTGGAGACTCGCTCTGAACGGATTGTTTGAATCAGTGAGCTGTCGAATCGAGAACAGCTGCAATCGGATCTTTCCAGTTCGAGAATGAATTGTTTGTTGCGATTTGCGAACAGATTGAACAGATTCATTAAAAAGAATCAGTTTGTTAATGAATCGCTGCGTCTCGCTCGGAGCACGTGATATATGAGTACCGATATGTTTTATGAAATATAGTGAAGTAAGAAGTACGATCCTTTGCTTAGGAATGTAGTGAAGTAAAAGTAAAAGTTGCTGAAAATAAAACTACTCCAGTAAAGTACAGATACTTGAAAAATGTACTTAAGTACAGTAACGAATTACAACTACTTTGTTACTGTCCACCACTGTGGCTTATGCATCAGTAAACTCCTAATTTGCCGCTTGTTAATTAAAGTAGTTATACAGAGTCATACAAAGCCAATTTTCCACAAGCTAATATGATTCTTTTGGGTCTTAATGGAAAGTTTGTAATATAGTTTGTTTTAAAATTTCTCAAAGATAGTTTAAAAAACGCTAATTTTGAAATCACTCTGTTCTGTGTACTTGCCCTTTAAATCTTCTCGAGCCTAGCTGACCCCGCCCCCTCTTTTTCTGGGCACTGTCAGAGGATCTTTTTTTCGCGATATTCATAGTGAAATATTGCCAATTAGCACATTATTAGGAAAGGCGATTTGATTCATTAAAAGACATAATACTCACTGCTTCTGTAGGTGAGCCGGGATCATGAATGATCTGCATCATCAGTCACTCATATGTCGGGGATAAATGACTACTGCTATGTTTATTAATGCATTCAACAACAAAACACCTCAATCGCTTTGGAGTCTTGCTTGTCTTTGCCTCTCGGCTCTTATGACGGCTCACTCACTCTGCTGTCAATCAGCACGTGTCAGGTTACATATGTAACCCCAGTTCCTCGAATGAACGAGATGGCGCTTCAGCGAGACACTATGGTGAACGCCTTCAGCGTGACGGCTCTGAATCGTGTGTGTAATCAGACCAATATAATGGAGAGGTGTCATAGGCGGGTGACGTCGTCGGCCAGGAAGTATAAGAGCACATGGAAAGCGACCGGCATTCAGCTTCTGTCATGAAGCAATGGATGCTGGAAGTGTGGCGACGAGACGCGGCGCCTCGTTCCTTCAAGGAACTGGTGTTACATATGTAACCTGAGTAGTTCCTCTTCAGGAACTCGAGCCACGTCACCGAGACGTTATGGGGAACGAGATGCCCACGCCCCCACACTTGGAAGTCCCTGCCCAGTGTGCCCTGCCCTTGGTGCCTTCCCACCAAGCACAGTGGCACCTGGCTCGCAAGTCCAGTCCGTAAAACTGGACGAACATATGTTAGGTGGACCACCCCCCGCAGCCCCACAAATCTCCTCAAAGGAAACCCCTGACATCAGGGCCTTGGAAGCCGCGACACGCCTAGTTGAGTGCGCCTTGACCCCCAGCCTCGGCGGGAGCCCAGAGGACTCATAAACAGTATTTAAAGCATCCACAATCCATCTGCTCAAGGTCTGCTTGGTCTCTGGATAGCCCCTCTTAGGTGGACCAAAACAGACCAAGAGCTGCTCAGAACTGCGCCACAGAGCAGTTGGAAGGGTGGGAAGGGGCCACCGAGAGGGCTTGAAGGTCACCTACTCTCCTCAGAAAACACAGCGCAATTAGCAGTGTGGTCTTGATCGTCAGCATGTGATCAGAGACTTCCTCTATGGGCTCGAAGGGCGGCCCACAGAGGGCCTGCAACACCACAGCTATGTCCCAGATGAAAATCTGGAATCTGAGGATGCAAAACAATCTAAATTCTGACTAAATCAGCTTTAAACTTGTCAAAATGAAGTTCTTAGCGATGCATATTACTAATCCAAAAAATAGCATTAACTAATAAATACATTTCATTAACATTAACAAAGGAGAATAGATGTTGTAAAAATATACCCAGCAGGCACACAACATCATAAAACATTGATATTTGGTTAAATCTTGGTTGCGATGTCAGGTGACCAAAATTCCACGCAAATTCAACGTTTATTAACAACGTTAAATTAATGTCCAATTCTGACATCACCTGACATTAATATTTTGTTGTTTTTAGGTTGTGTAACCAAAATCCAATGTTAAGTCAATGTCAAATTGACATCAAATACTGATGTCAACCTGATTTGCATTTTCAACCAAAATGCAACGCTTGTCCGACGTCATGTTCAACATCAATCTGCTGTTATATGGACATCCAGTGCCTGGTGGGTATTAGTCATTGTTAGTTAATGCACTAATGTTATTAACATTAGTACATTTTCATAAATGCAACCAATTTAAATCTTTAAAAGAGGTAATATTACCAGTAAAAAACAACTTTGGTATTATCCTCTTACTAAGCTATCCTATAAAAGGATTGGTGACAGATCTGCATGTTTAGGTGAACTATACCTTTAAGAAATGCAGTTCCCTTGTTCAAAACACACACCATCATACTGAGTCAATTAAATATCAGAGTAATATAATCAAAGCTCAGTATGACAGCTGTCAGGGGAAAATGTTTTTTTTCTGATTACTTGGATCTGATCTCAGCATCACATACGATTATTGGTTTTCTGGTGCCATACTTTCCTCTGGAAGGCCTTAATGCACTTCAGAATTGATTTGATAAAATATGATTCAATTAATTTTAATTCACTTTTTATTGATGTTATTACATTTGTTCCAGTGCAGTCTTTACATAACTAACCAAGTGCAATATATTGTGCATTTATATTGTATATATTGCTGATCAGATCGGAAAGTATTTTTTTTCATTGTTCTATTTTGTCCTTATCATCAAACTGACACCAGAGAACATTAAAGGGTTAGTTCACCCAAAAAATTTAAATTCTGTCATTAATTACTCACCCTCAAGTCGTTCCAAACCCAGAAGACCTTTGTTCATCTTTGGAACACAAATTAAGATATTTTTGATAAGATCAGAGAGCCATCTGACCATCCATAGACAGCAATACAACTGAAATGATCCCAGATCTAGAAACTGAGTAAAAACAGTCCATGTGAAACCAGTGGCTCAACTTCAGTTTTGCGATGCAAGGAGAATACTTCTTTTGCGCAAAAAAAAAAAAAAGAAAATAGCACCAGCATACCATTCTTCTCCCATGACTTACATCTTCCACCATTTTAGAGAGTATCGCAGTGCAGTGCATATGCATGCTTTAATGCATTTGACGTAATCAGTCTCATTTACATCCGGGGGAAAGCACGCACATGTACATAATCTGCAGTGTTTTACACCTAGAGGAAGGCGTACGTATACGTTGTGATATTCTCTAACATGGCGGAAGACGTCACGGGAGAAGAATGGTAGAGTAAATTATGTTATTTTTGTTTTCTTTGCTGAAAAAAACTGAAGTTTAGCCACTGATGTCACATGGACTGTTTTACCAGTTTTTCCACTACATTTCTGGATCTGGGATTATTTTAGCTGTATTGCTGTCTATGGAGGGTCAGCTAGCTCTTAAATATATTAATAAAATAAATATATAATTTGTTAATTTGTGTTCCAAAGATTAACAAGGTCTTCTGGGTTTGGAACAACATGAGGGTGAGTAATGAATGACTGAATTTTCATTTTTGGGTGAACTACTGTGACCCTTTAAATGTGGTAAAGCATAAATCATCCATATTTGACGCAACAGAATAAACCTAAAAAAAATAAAAAGAGATATAAAGAGAATATTAGTTATCAGGCACATTTGATCATCTCAATACTTTTAACTGCCCAATTCATATGAATTATTACTCAGTCTAAATAATCATTATACTGGAATTTCAGTGGAGGGACACAAATCTATTTTTTATTTTATTTATCTTCATTTGTGTTTCAAAGATGAAAATCTTAATGAAATTGAGTAAATTTGGATAAAATATATATATATTTTTCTGTGAACCAAGTACATTTAGCGTACTGAACTACTTGCAGCTTGAATTTGAATTTTGAATTTTAAATTATGAGTAGCTTGTAGCTCGGCAAGGCCCATTTATAAAGTAGCTTCATTAACATTGTCTGGATCCACTTTTATATTGTACATCATGACAATTTCACCCATGTCGTCTTGTATCTGTCTCCCTCTCAACCCCCTCTGACTCCATCTGCCAGGGAATGATAATCTCTCCTTAGAAATGGTTTTCTGATATGCCAGTCCTTTCATAAAGCTCTGCATTAAGAACACAAAGATTAGAATGACCAAAACAGAGACAGGCATGGTGGAGGAGGGGAGTGGAGAATAATATTACGACTTGTGTGAACAATTCATCATTTAACACTTTCTCTCAGAATCTGCTTTCGGGCACAATGCTGTAAGTTCTGAAACATTTTAGAAACATGATTAACATAAAAGATTAATAAAATATTTGTTTTTCCTTCTCGTAAATTTCTATTTCAACTGTAAAAGAATGATTGGGGTCTGTGGTGCTACCTTGTGTGGTACAAGGGGCTTGTGCGAGATGAGTATAGGGCCAAAATACCTTGTATGGAATGCATGAAATTATGTTAATGTGACAAAATGTACTGGGCATCAGCCAATGAAACTGCTGTATTTGAGACTATATTTATGTAAATATCTTAAAGTTTGAAGATGTTTGGCCCTATCAGCCTTTACCATTTGTTAAACATTTGTTCTTTTGGTTTTATTGAGTTATTGCTATTACTATTGTGATTGCTGTGTCGTGTCATTAATTCACCATTATTCACTTTAACGCTGCTGAACAAGTCTTACCAGGGAAAGCTGGTTTATGGTATAATGCTTGCTATTTTTTTGCTAGTCCGTCAGCTAGCATGACTTGATGTTTTTGGTAATGATAACAAACATAATTTCGGATTTGTAGTTTCAACAAGTTTCATTCTTCAACTCAGATTCTGAAAGTATTATTGTGTATGTATTGTGGTGAGAGTTGGTGAGGATTCATCTGACAAATGTTCAATCCTGACCTCCTTCAGTAGCATTTGTTGTGGAATTAACCACACTGCTGACCTCACATGCAACGTAATCTGAACCCTGAAGACTGAAAAAAGAGATTGTGCTGTATCATCTGCCCATTTGCTATAAAGTAATAATATTTAACAGCCTTCTAAACATCCATCTCACACCTGATTTTTCTTTCAGAGGGCAGCTAAAATCATCATCCACAATCCAACTGACCACGGATAATTATTTATAGCTGTGATAAGTGAGTAAATGAGTTTTCGTTTTTGGGTGAACTATTCTTTTGAGGATTATCACTTACTTCTTGGTCAGATGTGGATCGTGAAGCTTTAAGTTAAATGCAATGATAAAGTTGTGATTTAGATTTTGTACTATATACGCATGTTATTTGCAGTTTAACTGGTATACAGACAAATTTATGCAATTTGATTGCATAAACATAATATTAAAATTGTATTTATTAATACTATTTAGATATTTCACCTAGCAATACCAAACTTCTATGTGCTAATGAAAGTAGCAAAGAGACTTTAAAATGTAGATAAATGTACAAACTTAAACAGGATATGTAATCTTAAAGATTTGCATAAGAGAAAGCCCTATAAATCTATACATAAAACATTACCACATCTCTCTTTGTTATTCATATTCAAAACACACACAAAAAGAACACTTAATTTTAACATTTGAGACACTGTTTCCTCAAGGGGTCACTATGGGGAATGTCGACAGATTGACCAGTGTCTGAATCACATGTCCAAACACAACCATAACATTTTCATCCACTTCTTCATTTGAAGGAAACAAAGCAGGTATCCAAGATGTAAGGCGAGGGGAAACAGTGTCTTGTTCTCTCTCAGGGAACCCTGGTTACATGCATAACCTGAGATGTTCCCTTTCAAGAGAAATCAGGCTGTGTCCTCGAGAGGTTTCTTTGGGGAATAAAATAACCACTTAACCATGCTGAGAGGAATGAATGCCATATTACCTAAAAGGGAAGCACTGAGCGCCAACTACATGGGAGACCATCACAGTTAATCCTCAGATGCATTGGTGGCTGCCATTTCAATTAACCCCTTTGGCCAACAAGCCCAAGCTGTACGCCCTAAAAGAACTTACCTGGGCAGAGCTCAAAGTCGTTGATGTGGAATAAAATCTAAATATGGCAAGGGAGTATGGCCAAGTGACCCCTGTCAACAAGGATGATCTAGCATGTCTACCCCAACTCCTAGAGAGACCAAGAGATTGGCCAATGACCTGTCTGCCAAAGGGCAGAATCTCTGGCTTAAGACGTCTAAGCTGTCCAGTGAAAGGGAAATTGCTAATGAAATGGCAATACCTTTCACCTTAAAGACAGAGGTTTGCTAATCAAAGAGGCTCCACAAAGAATCCTATAACTTGACAGAATGGACATAACACAAGGGTAATATCAAGCTCAACCTGGAATAAGACTGAACCAGTATCACAGCACTTAAAGGTAAGCAAAAAAGCCTGACAACCTAAGATCTAAAAATCATTTACAAGTGAGGGGAGCACTGCCAAGCTCAGCCTAAAGTGCAGTTTAAGAAGGAGGCTCACAGAGAACCTAACAACCTGAACCAGCTACAGCACAGAACTCCCAAGAGCTAAGTACTCCGCTTAACGACTCTCTAAAGCGAGAGAAGTACTGTACATCCTCACGCATGTGCAGATTGAGAATTCTTAGGAGCAAATACTTAAAACGAGGAATTATTCTGCTTCTCACCACCTTAAGGAGTGAAGCACTCAGAGAAGAAACCCTCTAGAGTGAAGGGAACACTATAAGTCTACCTTAAAGGCTGCTTTTCTGGAATATTCGCATTGAGCCTAATGACCTTCAGCACAGAACTCTTAAGGAACGGAGTATGCATCATAACAACCCTTTATAGCAGAGGTGTTCAACCCTGCTCCAGGGGATCCACTGTCTTGAAAAGTTTATTTCCAACCTGCTTCAACACACCTCCCTTTGTGTTTTCGAGCAATCTTGAGGAGCTTGATTAGCTGCTTCAGCTGTGTTTGATTAGGGTTGCAGCTAAACTCTGTAAGACAGTGGGTCCAGAAACTACTGGAGTACTGGGAAATAATACACTCAAGACCTTAAAAAGAGAGGGGGGTACTGCTAATCTCAACTTAAAAGGAGGCTTCCAGGGAACCTTGCAACCTAATAAAGCTGCAGATCAGAGTCAAGACAACTTGTCAAGGAGGCTCATATAGAGCCTAACAACCTGACATAACAGAATGGAGCTGCAGTCACCTAATCAGGACACTCAACAAGAACTATCAAATGAAAAATTCGCTACATGAACAAGCTCCAAATCCATTAGTATCAAGGAGGCTTAAAAGAAGCCTTACAAGCCTACCATCAGGGTAAACCTAAAACTGTAATATGAACATTTTTAGCTGGCAGCAATTTGACAAGAAAGTTCAATAAGAGCCTAACAACTTAATAAACTGCTTCCATGTCCAATCTTCCGGAAGACAGGGAGGCTAATAAAGAACCAGTATCTATCCTTCACAAAGAAATGGCTCTTAAGGGCTCTGGACTAACCTTAGCACTGTTCTGGATAATTAAATACTCACAATCAACCCCAAGGAGCAAGAAGGGAGCAGCACACCTACAGTAAGAGCAAAGAAGTTCTAGTCAAACTCAACTTAGGGATCTCCAACAATAAGGCTTACAAAGAGCCTTAAAACTTAATAGAGGAGGCCAACTGACCTTACAACCCAAAGTCCAACTAACAAACTAAGAGGAGGCCTAACAACACCTAACTTAACAACACCAAGGTTGACAGAGCTCAACACACAGTTTCCCTGAGGAAGTTCACAGAAATCCTAAACAGTTTGAAACTTCTACCAGGTGGAGCTCTAAGGAGTGGAGGCCTCATCAGAAAAACTATAGCAAATGGCCTAATGACATTTACACTCAAATCAGCTAGCCATAGAGGTTCACGGATAGCCTAACAACTTGGTACCACTGCCTGAACAAGTTTTAAGAAGTCCTCAGTGTTTATGCCTTTCTGAAGTGAGAGAAGGCCTGACTACATCCTACATCCCATCCGAAGAGGCCTATGTGGACAGCAGAGGGAGCGGGACTATCAACAGTTGGCTGGGTGTTTCATAGTAGTCACATTCTTAGTACATACTAGGGGTGGCACGGTTCATGGAAAAAAAACGGTACGCTTGTCTCGGTTCGGTGCATGCATGCGTCACACCGTTCGACGGTTCATGACATGCGCAATGTAGCCTCGTGCCCCGTATTAGAGGGTGACACGGGAGTGAATTTTCAAACCTCTCCCGTCCCACTCCCACAAAAAAAATCCCGTCCCATCCCAATCCCATAAAAAAACTGGGGGAAAATCCCGTCCCGTCCCAATCCCAGAAGAATGACTCCCATTCCCTCCCACTCCCGTGTTGTTGTTGTTTTTTTGGCTGGAATCTGTCAGTTACAGTAAAGTATACAGTACAGATCACAGCATGCCCAGCTTAGTTGAATAAAAATCCAAAATTTAATTTATTTTATTGAACTAAAATTCACATTAACAGTGCACAGTGTTTTATGTTGAATTTTATGCAAATCATCCATCCATCCACACATAATATAACACGCATTATAATTTTCACTGAGTTTCTGTTACGATGGAGTCCCACAGTTGCTATGTAAGAACAAGAGAGTGTCCACACATTCTGGACTGAGATTTGTTTGCCTCTCTTCAATTAATCTTCCAGCAACACTGAAGCTCCTCTCTGACGGGGTACTTGTTGCTGGGATTGCCAGCAACTTCCTGGCAACTGGCACCAGCCCACCTGACATCTCCTGCCAGAAGTTGAGAAGGGACTGACCGGTCATCTTTGTAGGCTCGTTCATATATTTCAGCACCAACTCGCGGCTCCATGACTCGTTAGTGTTACCACGGTCCTCGCTCTCCTCCTCCTGCACACAGCTTGAGAAGAAACTGTGCACCTCTGTGCCTGTGGCCACTAGGTGCAGTGGATCTTCTGAGAAAAAAGAAAGATTGTTATGGTACTATCGAGACTGCGATATAGGCATAATGCTTTATATATTGCTAAATATTTTTATTTTGTCTTTTATTGACAGGGTAATGAGTGTGTGTGTTTGTGTGTGTGTGTGCGCACACTGTGTGGCTTTCCATAAACGAGAGAATATTTTGTAGTTATTTTAGAAATTTGTTTGTTTAAAAACACTGTCTATTCTTAGTACTACACTATGAGTTACCCTGTTGGACATGGACACTGGGTCTCTCCTCTATCCCTACTCTTTCTGTGATTCCTGCCAGAGCGTTGATAACCTCTTCATATTCCTCAGCACTGAGAGTTTTTCTTAAGAAACACCTCAGGCTAGGAGAGAGTGCTGTGGCTATC
>JAUMHP010000046.1:21230717-21242756 GCA_032361065.1 Enteromius trimaculatus
AGAATAATGCATTAGTTAAGCATTAATTAATGGTTAATTTGTTCACAATTAAGCATTAGTTCAGCAAAAACACACTAGTAATTAATGATTAACTTAACCCCTATTCTGAAGTGTTACCAAAATAATTTATTTTTATATACTGTATATACTTTGAACTTTCAAAATATAAATAATCCCGAAAAAAAAACTAAATAAATAAAAAAATGTAAACTTCCCTAGAGTTACACTGTTGAGTTTTACCATTTTTGAACCCATTAAGCCCATCTTTGTGTCTGGCAAAAGCACTTTAAGCTGAAACTAAGCATAGGTCATTGAATCTGATTAGACTGTTAACATCACACTCAAAAATTACCCCAAAAATATCTATATTTTTCCTATTTAAAAATATAGTTAAAATTTTTCTACATCGTGTACTAAGATTGACAGAAAATGCAAAATTAAGATTTTCTATTTATCTAGGAACAATACTGTCATTGTGGCATAATAATCAAGGAACTTTACCACTGTCCCATGGGAGCAGCAGGCACAATGATATTACGCAGCGCCTGAATTGATGGGGACTATTTTCAGGTGCTGCGTAATATCATTTCACCTGCTGCAGCCATGGGACAGTGGTAAAGTTCCTTGATTATTAATAGTTAATAGTAAAATCAGTCTAACTTTTAATTTTCCTTAGTACACAATGTAACTATAGAAGAGTCAAGTAGGAAACATATTGAAACTCTTTGGTCATTTTTGAGTGTGATGCTAATGGTCTAATCAGACTGAATGATCGATGCTAAGCTACAACTACAGCCAGACCCGGAGATTGGGAAAATAGATTCAAAACTGGTAAAACTCAACTGTTTAGTTGGAAAATTTGCCTATTTTCAAAAAAAGTGTTGTGTTCCTTTTCAAATTGCCAACCCTAAGAATGCACAACAACAATAACGATGTACCAATACTGAGTTAACAGTTATTTTATTACCTTTGGAAGTTCCAGGTTCTTATTCATCTACCTACAGCCCCACATTCCCCACAACCTTGCTTTTGTAAATGAACCAGCTCCATCCCTACAAATCTTCTGTGTCCATTTATAGGAGTAGTAGATTTGTCTCCAGATGGTCCTGGTGATATCTCTGTGCCTCACACTGCTTTTGATCGGTGCAAGGCGCTTGCTTACGTCAGCCGCACTGCTGCCTCACAGGTGGATTCATGCTGGAGCTGGAGAGGCAATGCAACTTGATGGATCTGTTCTGGTTGCATGCTTGTGCGTGTATGCATGTTAAAGTTTAATCTACTGACTCGACCTCCTTGATATATTCTCAGTCTACATTGTGGCTCCTAATGCCAGTATTTTTATGCATTAGGATCTGTAAATGTCCTGCCGTGTCCTTGTACCATGACAAGTTGGCATTCACCCCCTCAGACTGAGCATCTGGCTCAGCATGAACATTAACCTGCATGAAGGTTAGAGTGTTTTTGTGACGGATATGTATTGGTGCTTTTTCCTATTCAAGTGAAAATGAAATCATTGATTTTTTGAACTTTCTGATGCTGCTTGCAGAATATAAACAAGGCTTTTTTGTTGCCACAATTAATTTGTTCTCTGCCTTTACAAGAGTCTGCCCTTAATCAGTCACTTTTTATATGAGATGTTGTGAATTAATATATATGTGTATATATGTGCTGAGTGCACTGAATTATTCTCCTCAAATGATTTTATTGCTATATGGTAATGTAAGCTCATAACTTATGTATTCATCTTCCTTTTAAGAAGCAATGGAGAACACATTTACTGACAAGACTGACATTGTACTAGGCACATATTACACATCCTGCATAATTGTGCTAGTTAAAGGGGTTATGGCTTAGGCTACTAGTTTAGGCTGCTACGCTACAGTGCTAGAAGTGCGCGTGCACTAAACGCCTGTCAAATAGTGCTTAATTACTTAAGATATTTATCACATGTGATTGTGATAATACTGTAAAAAACACACAGCGTTAAACACATTGCTTGTGTCTAAAGTGAAAGTAAACAATCAAAAGAAAAACGTGTCCGTATTTTAGATGCGTGCGGCTCTTAAAGGGACAGAACTAAACATGCCGCCGCTTGTCATTAAAGGGATTGTTCGCTCAAAAATGATGATTGTGTCATTTAATACAATGTTCAACGGAAAAAATAAACTCATTCAGATAAATAGAGATAATAGAGTGAGTAGATGATAGATGTAGTGTAGAAGTACTGTATATAGTGTTTCACCTTTATGTTTGTTAATTCAATACTGCTGAATACACCTACTCTTCCTGAATAATTCCAGGATAAAAAATTTTCCCCAGAAAACAATTGTGATATGATATTTTTTTCCATGCCGATCACCCCTAATTCTAACTATAAACTAAACATATACAGTGTCCGTATTTTGCTGTGTTTTCTTCCTTTTCCTTCTTTCTCCCCCAGCTCCCCTCCCTACATCTTCATTTTTGCTGGCTCTATGTGATTCCATTTTCTGCTGAATTGCTGAAATGTGAGCAACTTTATCTATGTCCTCTTCACTCTTTTTCTGCCCTCCTCTCTTAGTAACTTGTTTCTATTACAGGTTGAACTTCTCAGTGCAGATGTCATTTCACTAATTGAATATTTTGTATTATCTCTAATGCTCCAACCAAAATTAACATATCTACATGAGTTAGTGGCTTAACAAACAGACTGCTGCCATTAGGAGGAAAATCTGAAGAAATGTGAAAAGTTTAGTGGAGTTACAGGAGCCTGTGTTATAATGGCGACTTTGGAGGTAAATAAAAGGGTTTGTGAAAAAACTGAATATTATTGAATCAACCTAACTACATTATTACACAAAATTAAAATTAAATTTATGGCGTTAGATGAGACAGAAAAAAAGCTCTGTATATTATTAAGGGTCTATTTACGCTTGGCAAAACATTTAACAAAAAATTCTGCAACAAAAAGCCCTTCCTATACTGTTACAAACAAGTGTAAATCACAGAATTTTACTTTTTTTTAACATTCAGTAATGGCATTACTGCAATCACAAGACCATATAATTACATGGGAAGGTTCGCATACTTTTGACTATATGATGTAGATTTTTATTTTTATGAAAATTTGAGGAAGCTAATTAAAAAGCAGGGTTTCAGAAGAGTTAAAAATGCAAACAAAAATTAACGAACAAACAATTCTGTTAATAAATAATAAGAATAGTGCTATATAAATATATTTATTTGTGTAGAAGTCATTTGAATTTTAGCCTTTGGTTTAGTGTTTAATAAAACAATACAGGCCCGTAGCCGGGTGGGAGGGGGGATGGGGTTCGGGTGGTTCGAACGACCAACTCACTGCCAAAGGTCCTGAATTTTTATTTTATTTTTGAGACAGATTAAAATTGTTGGGCATTATTTATAATAACACTTTATTACAAAACAATTTACAAAAAAAAAAAGTCTGCGCAGCAACTGACATTTTTTAAATCTGTGAGGTGGCATCCAGTGGTGTATAATATGTGTCGAAAAGAGCAGGAGAGACGGAAGAGAAAGCAGGCAGCGTCATTATCACAGAATATTGAACATATGTTCAAAAAAACTGTCAAACAGAGTAAGTCTCTGTTAAATATACTACCTCAAGATCGAATTGCTAACGCTAGTAAAGTGGTACAGTAGCTAATCGTCAACCCCACATCACACACAGAATAGTTCTCTTGTGCCTTTTCTTGAGCAGTCTGAATGGCTATGACAAGTCTGTAACATCTTAAATGAACATTAACAGACAGTAGCCTATCTGATGGATCTGTGAATTTATTATGTTAAATAATGTTAAAAAAAGAAAGAAAAGAAAAGAAAGAACGTTGAGTTCAATGCGTAAACAAACCTGCTTGACCATGCATAGTATTAGGATTTAATTACATTTTATTTTGAATTAATAAATTATTATATTAAATTAGTACATTTATTAAATTATTCTATTAACCATAGACGATGCTGTCTAGTGTCTATACGCGGTGTATCATGAATAATTGTTACATAAAACCTAAAAAAAAAATATATATATATAATTTTTATCTATCCCACAGTCTTGTAAGTACATTAACTGATCGTCTTTTCCCTGTAATATTTGTATATTATTATTATTAGATAATTACTGGTAATATTTTTAATATTTTGTAATATACTCAAATACAAAATACTGAGAAAAAGGTCCACTTTAAAAAAAAAAAAAGAACCCCCCTTGCACTAGGCTGGATACGGGCCTGCAATACCATTTTTTGTTTGCCCTTTTTCTTTGAATTTTGTCCAGTAAATTTACATTTTGCAAATGAGCATAAGTGAAAGAGACGATTTCTTAAAATGTTAAGCAGTTAAGCAATTATTTAATGCTTAACTTTTTGCCTCCATTCTAGTGATCAAAACTGCAACTGTCATGCAGTGCCATAAATTATGTAGAGTTATGGATTTCTCTATTCATTTAGAGTGAAAACAGAGGAGGAGAGTTGAAGGCAAGGTGAAAAATGAGTTCTATCTTTTTTTAGTTGCTTTTCATCTTGTTTCCGTTTAAGCCAGTGGCTACAAACAAATTAAATAATAATCATTAATATTATTATATTAAATGCAAATGAAAAAATTATGTTACTTCTTATTCTGTAATATGTTTTTTAACAATGTGATAACAAAACGCATATTAACACTGTAAATAAATAAATAATTATCATTAATGACAAATATGGGACAAATAGGTAGCATACTATTAAAATTCCAACAGCTTTGAATTAACAAGAATATATTCTTCTAATTCTTGAAAACAGCATTCTTTAACACGGGGGATTGTAGATCTAAAGAGGTCTTATCTTTGACTTGATCACAAATGGAGTGTTGTAATGTAAAGCTAAGCCCTCAAAAATAGCACAAACAGATGGACTGTATTGAGCATGTTTCATAGATTATTGGCATCCCTCCATTGTCCTGCATAATTGCCCATTCTTAGCTTCTACCTGGATGAGACAACCAGATTTAGATATAAAATCCCCTTTATTGCATGCAGTTTATAAAATTCCAAAAAGGCCTTATTCAGGAAACTAGGTACAAAAATAGTTGTATTCAGGATCTTCAGGACAAAAGTGTTCTCATTCAAACTGAAAATATATAAAATATTTAATCCCAGTAAAATTCATAAAATAGGTTTTCGTTCAGCTCCCATGTTTACAATGATGCAGTAATAATTTACAATTGACATGTCCAAGACATACATACCCACATAAATAAATAAATAAGTATATACAATTTTTTAATGAATAAATTATATAAAAATAATACTTTCCATGTCACATTTTTTGACACCAGTTTTTTTCTACAAGGACTTTTGTGTATATTTGTTTAATTGCTGCACAATAGTTACAAATTACCACTGGATGTGTATTATTAACCCAATCCTATTTATAATGACGGAGGTTGATTGTTGGCAAAGTGCACCTATAGATTTGGCAGAAATGTTAACCTCTAGCATGTGACCATCACTGTCACAAAGAGTGAAGAAGATGTACCTTGAAAATGGTGTAATGATTTACAAAGCTATCATCCCCAAAGGCACAGGTGTATGAGTTATTAATTAGAAAACGCAGCAATGCATATGGAAGAACAGAAGGAGGAGCGAGGCAGATCTAGCTGGCATCTAGGCGCAGTGGCTCCTTAAGGTATTGGCTGCCATTCAATTCACCATTAACAGCCCTGAATGTCTGCAAATGAGCACTTTTCAGTCAATGTCTGTGATCGGTGTGTACTTGTGTGACTGCTTAAGTCCAGTTTGTTGTCAGGTAACCGTTTAGAGATTTTGCCCTCAACCAATAATCAAAAATGTATTTATTACTCACTCGTAAATGGAGTGGCAACCTACAATTAAACTGTTTAAATTCAAATTAACAGCTACCGTAGCATAGCAGATGAGGTACTTAATTAGCATGGGAATTTAATGAACTATTAAGATATTATTTGTCATTGGCATTAAGCAGTCATCGATAAAAAACTTCAACATAACAGAAACTCTTTTAAATGTTACATGTAACAGCATTCAAATATAATTTTAAAAATTGAAATATAGTTAATTTCCTCTGGTCATGCGCTGTAAAAAAATAAATCAACAAAAAGAGAGAGATATTGTTCAAGGTTTTAACAGTAGTATATACAAACCTCATGTTTAATTCAGTGTGTTACTTGCCAGTTCTTTGTAATTATTTGTTAAACTGATAAAGAGGAATAAAATAAACAACTGAATAAAATGAACATTAATCTAATTAATCTTAAATTAAAATTAATGTTGTTTTTATTTGAGAAATAAAGACTGTGACAGTCTTCAGTGTAAATCTGCAGTGTCTCACATAAGTGGACCTGACTAGTGCATGCATTTTTCAAGACGTCATGTTTGAGAAGGAGGAAAAGGAGAGCGATAGTGCTTATTTATTATTAATTCAGAGCTAAACTCACTCACAGTGTACTTCCTCACTTACTTTAACACTGTCAGCAGTTCCTAGTTTAAAGCTGACAGTGCTGGTCATCTGAACACTACAGTGTCATGAAGATAGTCTCGGAACATCTTTAAAGATCTCATTTCTCAACAATTTCATCAAGAGTGATTTGAAACCTTTTTTTTGAGACTGTTTGAAAAAAGTTCTAGCAATCATGAACGTCTTACATTATGCCCTTACAACGAAGTACACTTAATTGTATTGAATGTGCGCTTTTAGTGTACTTCAAATCTTAAAAGTATTTTTCTTTTTAAATTGTGCTTGCAGTTGATATTTGTGTTACATATAGAGAGAGAAAGAGAGAGAGAGGGAAAGGGTTTATCTTTATGACTTTTAAGAAGTACTATAAGTAATAATACAAAACCTCAAAATTTTACTTTGTTGTAACGTATGTATGTAACTTCCATAATAATATATATTGTATATTTTATTTTTTACAAGTGATGCACAAGATTTCAATATGAACCCAAACATTTCTTATCAAATTCTTCCTAGAACAACTTGGTATGAACAGCTACCGTATGCTATTACTTTATATGCATACTTACTGTACTTTTTACATTTTTGATTCAGTTGTTATCATCAAACAGTAGTCAATGTATTAAAAACAATATGAATTGTGATACGTAATGCAAACATGACTGAGAAAAGATTCTTTCATTTACAAAGGTATGTGCATAAATCAAAAATGGAGAATTATTGATCACATTGCAGAAACTAATTTGAATAATTCCTTATTTCAAAGCGTTTATGGGTAAAATTGGGTTAAAGGTGTATGGCCAATCAAATAAGCTTGGTTTGTACAGTATCTAATAATCTGAAGTGACATTGTTAGCTATGGCAATTTTATCTGCAGTGTATGTGCGTGCTGCGTGCAAGTGGTAGGGGAGGTTGCTCACCAAAACTGCTGATTGTGTTTGTCAGCATGGAAATTAGATCCATCCCTTCTGGCTGAACATGGACTGCTCGATATATCAGGAAGTAAATATTCATCGGTATTGTATTGTATTCAGGTGTGTAGAGTATTTCAAACATGCGTGTGTGTGTGAGTATCTGTGTGATAATGGTCTCAGTGGTGACCAGAAAAATGCTGATAAGCATATATGTAGTTTGTGTTCACTGCAGTGGTCTAAAATAGCTGCAGCGCAGAGGACATTAATATGCATCAGTATGCTGTATGTAACAAGAGAGTATGTCTGTGACTCTATATGATATGCCTATGCACTACTGTATCCGCTTCTAAATCCAGTAATGTTCCTAATTCTACTTATTTAAGAGTCTGCAGTATGCAGTATGCAGTATGCATTTAAACATGAAAAATGTATTACAAAAGAGCATTAGTGGCACTATTCAATTGGTCCAATTATTTTATTCCAACATATACTATATGCAACATAGGCTCAAATTGTTTTACAAAACTGTACGTATAAACACAGTAGTTTAATAATAAAATATACATTACAGGCAGTAAAACACCAGCAGCATTTCCCTGCACTTTTCCTTTAGTAGAAAGCATATGACATAATGAGGTCTTAGAAAGTACTGCATAGAATGCAATAATAACAGATCCCAGATTCCAGGAATAAAAAAACCCCCAGTGATTTATTGTCACCAAATTTCCATGGCCCCCAGAATATTTTGTTGTAGGAATATCAGAACATACAATATGTAAGAAGAAAGAGCAGATTATCTGCTTTTAAACAAAACGGTTCATTTAGCCATCTTTGACCCGCTTGGAAGAGGTGTGCAAGAGCACGGTTTAGTTTGACTTGGGCACAGTTCGCATGTAGTGTGAGCGCTAACCATGCTGGAGCACGGAACAGGACACATGACGTCACGTTTTTGCGACACTCCAAAACCAACAAAAGCTAAAGACCTGTTTAACAATAGGCTGTGAGAGGGCTGTGGACCACCATGGACCAAACGACTCAAAACAGTAAACAGAGCGATGGACTCCATTGCGTTCAGCGAGAACCCCACTCTTCCTGTTTATCCTGAAATCGTTGCACCATAATGACGTAAGCGTGCTCCGGCAGGAATGCTAAAACCTTATGAGAGTGCAGGCCAGAGAGGGAGAGGGGAAGGGGGACCCCAAATCAGATTCTGATCAATGTGTCGTCACAAATGTACTTAAGTGCGCACTATTTGTACTTTGTTACATTCCATCTCCACTTTTAGATTTTGAGTTCATGTTAGCAAAAGCATTTAGTTGGTGCCAAAACATTAATGGAATGTGTTGCTATGACACTTTTATCCTATTCAGAGTGAGAAAATAAGTTGTTGCACAGCAATATTAAGTGTGTGTGTGTGTTTCAGCATGTGTTGTGTGGGTAATCCATGGAAGGAATAACTGTAAGAGGAGAACATCTGATGGATGGGCTTTAGGATGGATTGAAATGCTCTTCATATACTTGCAGGCCGTGTCTGCAAGGTCAAAAGAACTGCTGGAAATGCTTAGATAGGGATTTGTTTGGCTGAACAGTTTTATTTAGAGTAATGTGCATTATTATACCTAATATGCAAGTATTATTGCCTGTGTTGCTGCTTATCTTGAATACAAAATGTGTATACTATGGTGTAACACATATATCATTTGTCTTCTGTGCTATTAAGCTCTCAGTATTTATACTTGGTTTGAGACAAAATGGTTGAAAATAAATCTCAAATGTGCATTGAAGGTGGGATATGATCCTTATAGAGCAGAGTATCACAGATTGGAAGGGGCATTTTTGAGCCAGTTAACAGCCACCTGAACATACTAACAACCACATACTGTATCATATTTAATAACTATGTGTATTTCATTTCTGTATTCCTTCGCTTTTGATAAGTTAATGGTGTATATGTCTGAGTTACAATAACCCAAGCATATTTGGTAGACAAATCAACCAATTAGATTGAAGCATTCAACTGCCCTGTTGAATAATATCAAATAAAATCTGAATCCAGTACTTTACATTAAGTATGTCAGTCAATACATCAAAATAAGTGTACTTTTTAAAACATGGCAAAAGATTATTAAAGGGATCATATGAAGCTGCAAAGATTAAAGTTTTTTTAAAAAAAGGGGTATTCTTTATAAATGTAATGACTTGTATACCCACAACTCGTTTAAACACGCCCCCACTTTTCTACATCACAGTGTGGATTTATTTTTACGCAATGATAGAAGGTGGAACTATTATTCTCACTGTAGTGTTGCTGTGGGGTGTTCAAGAGACACTGTGTGTCGTTGTGAAAGTGAAACTACTTTGTTTGTGCTTCCAAAAGAGGACATAACTAGAAATCAATGGTCAAGTTGTTTTTACAACACTGCTCCAGAACAGTTCAAGAGTGTGTTCAGTGCATTTATGGAGGACAGACTCCTAAAACCTGGAGAGTATTTTATGCTAGCTGTGCGCAGAGACTATAAAGTGGAGAAATTCTAACTTTCTAAGGACTAGTGTTGTCAAAAGACCCTGTACTTCGGTACCAAGTCGGTACTAAAAAAATGAAAACGTCATGATACCAGTATTTTTTAATTACCGGTGATACCGCATACCCGGTCAACCCATTTCTTGATGCGTACACCCTCATGATTTCCGCGATGCAGAAAACGCAGACGGAGTCTTGGAGTCCAGTTCCCTATGAACTAGTATCTGTAAATACTAAGTTGTAAAAGTCGATTCATATATGAATCCTGTATGTTCTGTACGTCTCTGTGTTAACGAATGAATGGCAGAGGCGCGCGGTTTTGTTTACTACAACTCGCTGTGATTTCAGCATCTGCCGTCTCAATGTGGACATAAATACATAAACAACATCTCCAGAACTGCTCTGAGAGTCACTTCACGTGCATTTTACCGTTACACTTGAGTAAACCAGCATATCATATACACACAGCAATGTAAAGGTATTCATGGCAACTCAATTGCGGTTTAGACACTGTGCCAGAAATATATTACTATTATTTAGAATAATGTATGTGATAGGTTACTACTACTACCACTAATATTTAAAAAAAAAAAAAATACAGGTTTATTGAAGAAATTGTGATGAATCACCAGAAACGTTCAGATCCATATGCAGCTTTAATAAAGGGTAGTAGTACAGGCAATGGTCGGTAACACAGCAGACAGAGGTATCAGAGGCAATCAGAGTTCGTAGTCCAAAAACCAGGCAAAGAAGTCAGGGGCAGGCAGCGAGAATCAGAGTAATCCAAATGCAATCCAAAGATAAACCAGAAAAATGCAGGAGAAAACGCTTAGTAGTGACACCGAGGCAATCAAAACTTCGCGTCAATCTAGCGTGGCGACCACGTTTAAATAGTCTGAAAAGTAGGTCATACTAGAAAGCGGAACTAAACAAGGTACGTGGGAAAAAGCAGTCCAGGTAGGAACGTTAGTATTTGGGAGAAGCTTCCCGCTGCCGAGTTCCGGGGAGCGCCACTATCAATAATAGTGAGGATGGTGGTAAATCCCTCAGAGGCTGGTAGGTCTGTTATGAAATCGACAGCAATGTGAAACCAGGGTCGTTGTGGTACTGGCAGAGGCTGGAGCAGACCGGCCGGTCGTAATCGAGAAGACTTGGAAATGTTGCAAGTCGGGCAGGCTTTGACGAACTGGGTGGTGTCTTGGAGGAGGGTGGGCCACCAGAACCTGTTGACAGCGAGTTCCTGTGTAGGGAGAATCCCTGGGTGTCCAGCACTGGGGTTGCTGTGTATCAATTGAAGAAGTCGTTTGCGCAGAGCCTCGGGGACGTAGGTCTTATTGGCTGGGCATTCGGGAGGTGAGGGGTCGGTGATTTGGGCATCAGTTATTTCTCCCATAATGTCCCATTGAACGGGGGCAACTATGATGTTAGAGGGTAGTATGGGCTCAGGTAGAGTGGGTTGGGCCTGCTGGTTGTGAAGGCGGGACAGGCTTTGGTGTTTTTCGAGCCTGGTCTGTAGGTGATTAGGAAGTCAAAACGAGAGAAAAACAGGGATCACCTGGCCTGTCTTGCATTGGGTCGCTTGGCAGAGCGTAAGTATTCAAGGTTGCGGTGGTCTGTTAGCACCAGAAACGGTTCTTTAGCCCCTTCAAGCCAGTGTCGCCATTCTTCGAGCGCGGCCTTCAGGGCTAGAAGTTCCCGGTCCCCCACATCATAGTTTCGTTCTGCCTGGGTTAATTTACGGGAATAGAAGGCGCATGGGTAGAGCTTAGGGATTTCGCCTTGCCGCTGTAAGAGTATTGCGCCGATTCCTGAGTTAGAAGCGTCCACCTCTAATACGAATTGCTTGCCTGGGTCAGGGTGTCTGAGGATGGGTGCAATGGTGAACTTCTGCTTGAGTTCGAGAAAGGCCTCTTCACTGTCTGACGTCCAGGGAAGGCGTTTAGTCTCTTTCCAGGTCATGTTGGTTAATGGGGCTGCAATCTTACTGAAATTGAACCTTCTATAAAATTTGGCGAACCCCAGAAACCATTGAAGTTCCTTGAGGGTCTGGGGTTTGGGCCAGTGTACGACTGCATCGACTTTGCTGTCATCCATGGCTACTCCCTCGGCGCTGATA
>JAUMHP010000046.1:21263391-21285637 GCA_032361065.1 Enteromius trimaculatus
ATGATGCCAGTCTTTCATCTGGGATTGTGGAATGTGTTGATGTGTGACTTAATTTGATCCAAATGGGAAATCAGGAAATCATGTAATATTGTATTAATTACTGTTGAATGACTGGATTTTGAATACTGCAATTAAATAATTGATATTATGCAATTTATGGTAGCACTTTATTTTTAAGGTGTTCATTAACCAAAAAAACTGTGCGTAATTACATAGCTTGATTACACTCAGTAACCCTGAAGCCTAATCCTAAACCTAACCATGTAGTATGTGAATTCATATTACTTAGTACTTACATGTATAGTTACACTGTAACGGGGACACTTTAAAATAAAGTGTAACACAGCTCATTACTACTAAGAAAAAAAACTTAAATGTGAAATATTTCATTTTGAAAGACATAGCAAGTATTTACTTGTTTTTTTTTTTTTGTTTTTTTACATACATTCGATTTACACTGCATTGACATGTTTTATTTACTTTGATAAAATGCTTTTATTTACTTTATTTAATACAGTTTATTAATGGGTAATAAAAATGTGCTGCAGAGGAGGAATAGCTCTTGTTTTTTCTTTGAAAGAATCAAAGACGAGTTCTTTGAATCACCTCTTGATTCCTGAGTCCCCCTCAAAGGGCCGTGTGATTCACTGCCACTGCAATAAATCCCCTAGAGAGGGAATCACCATAGTAATCCCAATTCCTCCATACAAAGCTGCTCACTAAAAACTCTCCCACTTTGACTGATAACCTGAGCTCTAGATGCAGTTTTGCTCCGTCCACTTCTGCAACGCACATTTATTTGAGTGCATACCGTTGGCGTAGATGTGCTTTTCCCAGCATGGGCCTAGGAGAGAGAAGATGGAGGGGCCTTTTCAGGCTGGGAGTGACAGATCTTTTATTGAAAGAGACTGGGCCCCCCTCTCACGCATACACACACCATGCCCTCCCCATCCGTGTCTGGGCTATTGTCACCAGGCTTGGTGCTCCTGAAGTACCCCCCACCCCACCCCACCCCTTCGAGACTCTTTGTCACTGTAAGTCCTTCTGCAGACTGAAACAGTGCCAAACCTCACAAACACACACACATAATGTGTCCTTTTCCCAAAGGCTCATTCAGAAGGGTCCTTTGCTTGTCAGAATGCATCGAGCAGGTCTGCGCAGATCGAGAACGCTCAATGGAATGGAAAAATGGGGAGAGAGACTTATGCCATTATCTAGTTTTGGGTAGAAGTGTGTGTGTGTGTGTCGATATTGACAGCATTCCTCTGGAGATAAACCCCTGTGGCCTCAAAGCCCCCCAGCCCCACCCAGCCCCTCGCCAGTCTGTGTGTGTGTGTGTGTGTGTGTTCAGAGGGGAAAGGGGCAGTGCCCGGACCCCTACACCCAGATAGTGTAACACTGGAAAGCATTGAGGCAAAAGGCGTTGAGAGAGAGAAATAAAGAAGGTGTACTGGGATGCCAACCAAGACCATCATTTGTGGAGTAAGTACAACTTTTAATGAAGATTCTTTCAACTTCTTTAATGTTTTTGTTACATTTTTTGTTAGAACTTGCTCCTGTTTCCGGTTGGTTTTTGCCTCAAAATACTCAATGCAAACAAGTTTTGGGGTCAACAAATATATTCTTACGGCTATTTTGGTAACACTTTATTCACAGCGTTACATGTATTTACTAGAAATAGCAATAAATTATACATAATTACATGCAGCTAACACTAAACAAATCCCAAATTAATAAAACGAACCATATATAGTAGTATATACATGTAGTTTAGTTTAGTTTAGTTTATTTGTTTACAAAGGCAATGTGCATTATTCAACATAACTTTATGTGCCAGAATTAGCCAAACAAGGCTATTTTTCACCTGCAGACCCTTGGCAGAATATAGTTAATTCATATTTCTCATTACTCAAATGTTAGGACACTAAAATAAAATTTAACAGTTGCTTAAATGTGTCCTTGTGACATAGTAATTTCATAAAAACGACTGAGTAATATCAATTAGGGTTAGGGATTGCTTTAGCATTAGTTGCTTGAAGTAATTTACTATAGTAAATACAAGCAACCTGTGTAAAAAGGCACATTATAATAGACACAACTGTTACAAAAATGTATCAACATTTATAAAGCAGCCATTCAGTCAGCTATATTTCGAAATTGCTTTGCCCTGTTCATAGGAGAATCTGGTGTTTGAGTCCCAACCCAAACTATTATATGCAATCATCTGTGCTCTAGTAATTTAAAATGTATTTTACAGTCGTCAAGAGAGAGAGGAAACTGCATTGTTGCAAAATGTTCTCTCATATGATGCCCTAAAGATTTGTATTCTTTATAAAATGTGCCATGGAGGGCAAAGCACTGATGTAACAAATATGCATGGGGCATAGAATAAAAATATTCACATTTATACATGAGACTTAGAAAGTTAGACGGTGTTGAGACTTTCGCATTGTGCATTACTTTGTTTTGTGATCTGTGTAGCTGTGGCACAAACAACTTTGCACTTGGTTTATAGATTGCTGAATAGGGCACAGAGACCCTCTAAAAGAGGAACATAAAGGCTTACCTTCATTTTTAATATAGAATAACAGGACATTCATATCAGCTATGTTCTTTGATGCAGATTTCACAGGTACTTGAAATATTTGGACAGATCTTTAATGTGTCTCCAAACAAATGCTTTTATTTTCTGAGCCATTTTGCATTAATTTTCTTCAGTTGATTTCAAGAGAATGTATAAAATCAAATGCTGGCCAACAACATGTCCAGTTGTCTATTTATAATATTTAAAAATGTACAGCCTTTTTATTTTGTGAAATTGTAATTAACAATTACTGTAATTATGTTACTGTAATTAACAATGTACTTAGGGAATATTTAAGGTTAGGAAGTGTGTAGTTTCTTATAATGATGCATACTTTAATGTTATCAAAATTTCAGCTATTTTTTAAAATCGTTCTTTTAACATTCAGTTGCAAACATCGCTGCAAGCATACTGTTTAACATTTCAACTTTTTATCTTTTCACCATCTTACATAATGCAGGTCTTTTTGCGTCCTCATGCAAGCATGGAAATAGTTAAGCATTTCTGCAGATATCTCAGTCAGCATATGAATATTTATGATGTGTGATAGTTTACCTCTCCTCAACAATGCATCCTCTTTAAATCAGTCCAAAACACACCAACATTTGTTAATTTATGGTCCTGATTAATGAGCCCCAAATGCATCTATCTGAAGAAAATGGTCACACGGGATATATTTATAATATATAGTGCACACGAACATAGCAAGGCATTAATGTGCATGAGCTGAATTTTATGGTGTTGTGACGTATAGTCTCATTCACTTTCCCTCCGTGGGAATTACGCATCACCACCTGGTCTCGTGTGTTTGCTGTGCAAGCACAGCTATTGTGATGGATCACGTTCTCTCTGTCTGTTTGCCTTTGTCTGTGTGTGTTTCTCAGTAGAGGTGAATTTAAAGACTCCTTGGTCCACTCGCTCCGTCTCTCTCTCGGATGCAGTCATAAACACACACACTGCAGTGTTGCGTCTCTGTGATGATGTCATCCAGTCTGCTGCAGTACTTCTGCTCTTAGAAAGGGGAGAAAAGCTGGGGCTGGGTGCTGACGTGCTTATCTTTTTTCATGACGGTTTTATTAGCTGTTGCATTAACTATCATTTGCGTTTTGCAAGGTTATTCATTGAACGCTTTATAATTCACAATGAGAAATCAACCGGAGTATATAACTCTATCAAATGATAATGATCATTTTGTTTATAAAGTACTTCTTTCCTGATGTTAGGATGTCATTTCCAAGAAAGCCTATCGATTCTGAAAGTCTGGCTTATGAATCATGCAATATTTATTTTTTGCGTTTCATTCTTTTAAGCTTTAATTTACCAACTGGAAGGGTCAAAAAGGCATCCTTTTGCCTTGTTTTGTTTGTTTTCTTGGCATGTAATGGTGCACTGCATAGAGATGTGGAGAATTTAGCAAGCCAGAGGCTAAGAATGAGGTGTGGTCTACATGATCGCCTCCACCACCTTATCTGCTGCAAGCACATGCTCATGTGCAGTGACCTCACATTTTACGTATGCAGAGGGGACTCCAAAAATGGTTACTCAAAAAATGGATTACTGGAATAGGTAGTAACTACACATGATTTGGATTAAATATGTCATTTTGCTCTGTTGTTTTAGATTTAAAATGTACATTTTTAAGTGGATTTATAAAATATTTTTATACTTGTTTTAATATGTTTTAAAATGTAATCTATACCTGTGATTAAAGCTGAATTTTCAGCATCATTACTCTAGAAATTTTGTAACATTATAAATGTTTTTAATGTCACTTTTTATCAATTAAATGTATCCTTGCTGAATAAAAATATATCTAAAAAGAAAACATCTTGCTGACCTCAAACCCCTTTAGTGCAGTATGCGAATTTTAACACAGCCAAAAGGATGGGGGAGAAAAATTGTGCTCTTAATTCTTAGGAGGTCATAAGTCGTCCCCATGCCAACTCACACTTTGTGTGTGTCCATGTCTCCATGTACTTGTCAAGTATATTTGATCAGTGAACCAGCCCTGCTGCTCGTGAAGGTACACACTCTCACAGTCTCACACATTCCCACTGCCTCCACCACAGCAACAACAACACAACAGATGCAATCAGCTTACACTGATTCAAAACAATAATATATCTGTTCTAATACACTGAAGCAATTGAATCCAGATGTGGGATTAAAATCTAAAGGAGCTGCTGTGGAATTATGTAAATGTTCATGTGTTGTATATATAAATTGGCGTTTTAGAAATAATTTGATGCTTGGCTGAAAGTGTGAAAACTTCTGTCTACATGGAGTGTGTTTATCAGACAGAAAAAACTATATATGGTTAAATTCTCACAATAATAGAAAAAAAAACAGCTTTTTTCTCTCTCTGACTTTGTGCTCTGGTTTTAAATTTTATTCAGAAACGGTTGATTTGAGTTTAAGTTTTAACAGTCGATAAATATGAATTAACTTTTACAGTCTTTTTCTTTCTAGCCACTGCTCTTCTCCTTCTTACTCTGTCCTTTTTCACATAGTCTGTGTCGGTAATCTGACTTTTTGGGTTCCTAAAACTGACAAAACATACAGTACACATGTGTGTGCATTAGTCTTTCTCATCCATGAAAAAAATGTACATCTTGGAAGGAAATAGTAAATTAATTTCATGGGACCTTTGAAAATGTTATTGTTGTACTCAGTTGTGTGTGCATGCTGTAAATATGTATTTGTGTATATATTTAATGTTGAAAAACTTGTCCTAAATTGTTTTAATTTTTGGTGTTTTCAGGTTGTGCCCCGTTTTGTTGTTGTTGCTGTTGTTGTTTTACTTCAATGTCAGTCTTTAAAAAAATGTATACTGCTATTAACCAAACATTTTGTCACATTTGTTATCTTTTTTAACACTCTTCACATGAAGTTACAAGTCTATGAAATACAGATGGCTGGCAAAAAGTATACAGTTTTTACTATAGAATTTAGTCATGAAAAATTTAACTCTTATTTTAAAATTCTATCCTCCTGTATTACTTCCTGTATTTTTTCTCAGGCTGATGCTGCTACCAGCTTCCTCCGTGCAGCTCGCTCAGGTAATCTGGAAAAGGCTCTAGACCATATCAAGAATGGCATCGACATCAACACAGCCAATCAGGTAAGACTTTCTTCACTACCTGTATATATCAAGAGGTATAATTGTCTGATTAATTGTCTGACTGGGTCACAGCCAGGCTTCATTCGGAGGTGAAATGTCTGTTTATAGAAGTTAATTTCCGTTATAAATGAATCTTGAGAGGTGTTCTAGAAGTAAAAATGTGCTCTCAGAGCTCTGGAAAGATATGTTATCTCTAGTTGATAAATCTAGAGCACATAGGGCCAGATGATGCAAGGCCACTTTGCACACTTCATTATTTCTGTAATGCAAAAGCTAAAAAGATCACCTATAATGGGAAGAAGATCCAGATTTTCCTGAATTTTGCTACAGGGCAGAGAGCAACTGCAAGACAAGTCAGGGGTTTAGTATTGAACGCTATTTACAACCAAGCTAAGAGTGCTTTTCAACAGCACAAAATGCTGATGCCATCATAACTATTCTTGGGCGATGAAAATCAGGGAAATATTCACAAAGATTCTTTAAGAGTTCTCCTAAATAGCAGTAGAATTTGACAATTTAACAATCCTTAATTTTCCACAGATTTAGGAGCTGATTTTAAGATTGTCATGCCTATTATTTTATAGAGTTGCTAAATCTTTTATCCTTAAGATGTTTTGTGAATACAGCTCACGGAAAGCAGCTAAGAGTTCAGGTTTCATAATTGCTCTCCTTTCATGAAATATTTCGTTCAACTTGAATTGTCATGCCATTTAAGAGTGTGCATACATGGTGAAAGCCTGATGGTTTCATATATGATATTTGTGTGTTAAAATATCTTTACCTTCTTGGAAAAAATTATTGGAAATAATTCTCCTGAACTGTGCACAGATTTTATTGTGTGTGTGGAGTAGATGCAATCAAGTCCATTTCTTTTCCCTTTAGCCTAGTTTGTACACTGACATTTTCTGCTGTGTGGTGGGCCTGCGTGTATCAGAACAGCAGGAGTAATTGAAAAGATAATGCCCTTTGATTAATGACTGCGTGTGTTGTGAATGATGACTTCAGCACTTCACTCCATTTAGTCGTCATACTGAAGCAAACATGTGAGCAGGTCCACAGAGCTCTCTGGAGAGGGACCATGTCTACATGCACCGCTGAGCTCTCTCAGAAACCTGATGCAAAAGCAGTGAGCTAGGACACTGTAGGCTATACTGCAAAAACAATATTTTCTTAGTATTTTTCTTTGGCTAAATACTTAAATTAAAAATATCTAAATATTCTGAAAGCAAGATATACTTACTTGACAAACAAAATAGTAGAATAGTAGAGATATAGAGATTTGATTTTAGGGAATATCGGTCTCATATTGTACTGTCTTCAGTGACGTCAGGGTCTTTATGTATATGACTGGCGTACTGTATAAGGTATGCCAGTTGAACGGTCATCACACCTGTTCCAATAACATAAACCTAGAGTTTGACATTTCCTCATCTCCATATTATTTGTTGTAATGTTCTGATGCAGCTTTAAAACTGTTTGGATTTTCTTCATCTATCCATTATTTTTCTTTCGTTCCTTTGTTTCTTTCTTTGAGTCACATTGAGATGGGGTGAGTGGTCTCTACACTCAGAGGGGATAATATCAGCAATGTGAGAAAGGTCCAACCTCACATGTCCTGTGAGGCTGAAGGAAGGCTGTGTGAGGTTAGACCTATCCCACATGGCCCGTATTCTTCCCAGCAGAGAGACCACCGGCCTGCCATCCACCATCATCACCACCACCATCACCATCATCATCATAATCTTAGTTGATGTTATTTAACAATGCTCTGTGTGTTCTGTAAGAGGTGGAGTGATCTACAAACCCTTGGCATTCCCTTTACAAGGGCCGTACTGACCGTTTGGTTTGAGATCAGATCGCCTTCAGAGTAAGTTTGCTCTGATGTCTCTTTCCCTTCACAGAATGGACTCAATGGGCTGCACTTGGCCTCGAAAGAAGGCCATGTTAAAATGGTGCTGGAACTACTGCACCATGGTATTGTTCTTGAGACGACCACAAAGGTAAGGGTTAGAGCTACTGTGAGCTTGAAATCAATTTGAATGTTAACAAAAGTATAGGTATCAGTTATTTCTACAGCTTCTTCTAGAAATATCTTCACATTATTTCACATTTATATTTAACTATCTGATCTGAAGGTGAAGTCAGTTCCCCTCAATTTTGTGCAAGTATCACAGAGTAGCCATAGGAGATATTCATTACATTAACTTTGAACGTGTTCAAGGAGCACTAGGTCGGCAAACCAGGTCCACGAGGGCCAGTTTGACGCTACCAGCAGAACCTGCTCCCTTGTCCTCCCTGATCTTGCACAGGGTCTGTGCAAGGAGGCTCACTGGGGGAAAGGTGTACTTAGGCCTCGGAGGCCAGCAGTGTGCCAGGAAAACAATAGACAGTTCAGAGGGGGATCTTGGGGCACTGGACCCAGAGGTGAGGAAACTTGCTCTTTCTCTGAAAATGAGGGTACTGCCGACCCGTGGGTCAATGGCAGCTGAGTGCACATAAGCTTCCGGCCCTCCTCCAGGAGTGGGGACTGAGATGTCGTTGTCTCTCTAAGAGCAACCTCCATCACCTCTGGATTGCCTGTGTCAGGGACGCTACATAGATCTGCGGGTGTTCTTGGCTGGCCCCTGAGCTGCAGGCGGCGCCCCTCGCTCACGGCTAGCTCGATGTTGGGCCGCCAACCTGCCATCGTGAGCCTGGACGGAGCAGAAGGTTTTGGGAGACCCTCGGCAACGAGCAGGCGGAGGCTGGGCACCCGGGGACTGGCTGGTGGAGTCCTTGCTGGGCAAGATGTGCTTGATCTCCTGCTGCTGCTGGACTGGGCAAAGACCGACCTGAGAGATGGGAGCATCAAGAAAGTGAGCTTTGTCAACATCAGCCGTCTGTGCCAGGTTCAGCCACAGGTGCCGCTCCTGGACCACAACTGTGAATATTACCTGACCAAGGTATGCACAGTAACCTTCGGTGCCCGGAGGGCGAAGTCAGTCACGGCACAGAGTTCCTGCATAACCCCTTGATCAGGATCACCCTTGTGCAGCTGATTCTGCACCTTAGCCTGGTAGATCTGCAGCGTTGCCATAGCATGCAGTGGGGTGGCAGCCTGCCCCGCGGCAAAGTAAGCCCGTCCTGCTAGAGCGGACCTCAAGCACCTCCGGGAAGAAAGGCACCGGGGGAGAACATGCCTGGGCTGAACTCCGGGAAATAAATCATCCAGCCTCGAAGGATCAGACGGGGGCACACATGGTACCTCACACACGCGGTAAGAGGTGATGAAACTTCCACAACTAGAGGCGCGCGGGCGGATCACGGTTTCTCATAAACCGTGAGAATTTTTTTTTTTTTTTTCTCGGATTGCCCAGGGAGGACCTCTCGCGTCAACTCTGTGCACTCAGTAGGTCTCTAGATCTCTAGTAGTGTAAAAAGCTGGTATTGCTCAGGGCTTTAAAAAGGACACCAGCCCGCAGGACCCACTGACAGCCGTCCAGACAATACCTTCTGCTGTGAGTGGTGAGAGAGCATGAACTCGCAGAAACTCTTTTAAGCAAAATATCCTCCTCCAACTCAATCAGATAGCCGAGGGTCTCCAGCTCGGGAACGACGAAGGCTCCGAAGTGAAAATCTGAAGGTGCACTGCATCTGTGCTCTTTTATACTCACGTAGTGACGAGGTGCACCTGGATGCAATCAGTGCACGTCAATGTTCATTGGCCTTTTCTTAAAGCTCAAAGGCGATTAGTCTCTCATGCGAGTTCCCATATGTAACGTCGGAGTGACTCGACTGAAGGGGAATCAAATCTCACACAAGTTTGTTTTCTACAAGCTGAGAAAGCCAATACTATTATATATGTGTGTATAAACTGAAATATGCAAAAAATAAATTCATTTAACAACATAAATACAAACATAATTTAAAATGCAACACAGAGAATTCTGGGAACACATTTACAAGTTTTCTCTGTATATTTTACATTCTTTTTCACTTCCAAAAACTGTATTTTACCATAAAATTATATCAGTTACAAAAATGGCAATTACTGTTTAGGGGAACGTATCATTAACTTAAAGTCACAGTCAATTTTTACAGTGTATGATTGTACAGACAAGTATATGGTGAACTACAATATGCTTTAATGTAATTTCCATTACACATAATATTTTTTCAGCAGAAAATGATTATTACTTTTTTTAATGCATATGAAAAAATAGTCTGTGTCATTAAATAAATATTTCTCTTATAGAAAGGAAATACCGCTCTTCACATCGCTGCGTTAGCTGGACAGGAACAAGTGGTCACAGAGCTGGTTAATTATGGAGCCAACGTCAATGCTCAGTCTCAGGTGGGCGAATAAGGGGTTGGTCACTAACTATCTGCGAGTATGTTGACCTAAACCATAATACATAATAGGGGTTATATGTTTTCTTCTCCCCAATTGGATGTTTTTTTTAACAGTATGGTGATTTTGATAGTGTTGCTCTTTGAACTAAAATCTGTCTGCTTGTATTGTCATCTGTGTATTTGTGTGCTTGTTAGTTTGGTATTGTATCTGCATATGGGTGTTTATGTCTGTCTGCAACAGAAGGGCTTCACTCCTCTCTACATGGCTGCACAAGAAAATCACCTGGAGGTTGTGAAGTTTCTCCTGGATAACGGAGCCAATCAAACCATTCCAACTGAGGTAATTCTGCCCTTGAAAAAAAAGTACACATAAGCGAACAGAATACTAAGAAGTACAATCTGGATGTACAGTACTGTAATGTTCTTGACACTTAACTATTTAAATTTTTTAGACACTTGACAGTAAAATCTAATAACTTACACCACTTACAATTCATTAAAATCTTTAAGTCATATATAAACTTGCATTAAGCCAACACAGTCTGCACACCTCACCTTAACTTGCCATTTTGACAAAGATGGAATTACATAATAAACATGGAAATATGTGTTTGTCTTTCTGGCAGGATGGCTTTACCCCTCTTGCTGTGGCTCTTCAGCAGGGCCATGAGAATGTGGTGGCCCTGCTTATCAACCACGGTACTAAGGGCAAGGTCCGCCTTCCTGCACTGCATATCGCTGCCCGAAACGATGACACCCGAACTGCCGCTGTGCTTTTACAGAATGACCCAAATGCTGATGTCTTAAGCAAGGTTTGTGTAAACTGAAGGAACACCTTTTTATTGTTTTTTTCATATCATATGATACATTATTCTGCCTCTAACACTTGATTAAATGGACCAGATTTTTACTATTTAATACATTTTTAAAAATAAATAATAGCCCTGCTTCATCAAGTATACGTCAAAGGAACTGTGGAGATGTTAGTCCCGCCCGAAATGATACATGAAAATCACGGAAGTCAGGTGTTAAGAATCGAAACTCACACGTAGTTTAGAAAACTACTCACGTCCGAATAGGACTGTACATGCTCAATGTAAAAAAAAATTACATCGTTGCTTTAAATTTATCAAATATTTCACAATATTACTGTTTTTACTGTGTTTTTAATCAAATAAATGCAGCTTTGGTGAGCAGAAACCTTTGAACAATAGTACATATAGTGCATACCTGGATTTTTGCAGTGATAATGAAGTTATCAAGTAACAACTGTAATTTAAAAGCAAAAATGTGCTGGTTACTAACTCAGTTTCCCATGATCCCCTGCAGACAGGCTTCACACCACTTCATATCGCAGCCCACTATGAAAACCTGAATGTTGCTCAGCTACTTCTAAACAGAGGAGCTGATGTGAACTTCACACCCAAGGTCTGTCTTTTAAGTATTTCTACAATGAACTTCTGCCTGTTTACAGTTAATTACAAGTGAGTGTGGCCTTCTTTCAGAATGGGATCACACCTCTACATATTGCATCCAGGAGAGGAAATGTTATCATGGTCAGACTTCTGCTGGACCGAGGAGCAAAGATTGATGCAAAGACAAAAGTATGTTATAAAGCGGAAATCCTAAACTTGACAGAGAATTTGTATATACGTTTGTTGTTCTTTAATTTTTATTACAGGATGAGTTGACTCCTCTTCACTGTGCTGCCAGAAACGGCCATGTGAGAATAATCGAGATCCTTCTGGACCAAGGAGCCCCAATACAGGCCAAGACCAAAGTAGGCATACACCCAAATTACATATAGCCACAAGAAAGAAAGAAAGAAAGAAATACCCTGAGCAACTCACCAACTTTTAAAGAAGTTTTAATGAAGAATTTCATAGTGTATTAAAAGTTCAGCTATTGTTCTTATGAGGCTTTTATTTTCTAAGAATTTGTTTATAAACCTGACATTTTTTTAAATATATTTTATTTTATAAAAAACAATGCTTCAAATTAGAAAAAAATTGCATATCTTGACTAAATATTTATTCTAAGAATTTAATTAAAAATTTTAATTGACTGATATAATTTTTGACACATCATATTTTATAAATAATTCATATATTTTTTTCAGTTTACTTGAATCAGTGGAAGTCTGTTTATTGCAGAAACAAATTACATTTATCTAGTTTAAAAAGTATGAAGATGGTTAAAATATTCAGAACACCTATAAACTATTAACTACAACTATAAACCCCTAATTTGCTCTATAAATGACCTTAATAAGGCTTTCATATCTGCTTAATAAATGGCTAATATTCTACTAATATGCATGCTAATAAGCAACTAGTTAAGAGACCCTAAAATAAAGTGTTACCAAATATTCCTAACTGAGGAACGATCATTTTTCAGTTGCTGTAGTTTTAAATATGAGATTGACAATAACTGATTGACATTTATTGGCAATAAATATATAAACCTGGTTCCTGTGAATTTTAAACACATTCAGTTTATTAGTACTTCTACAGAAATCTGATCTGTTCAATTGCCAAAGATGCATTACATTAAGTTGCTAGTTTGCTTATGTTAAACTGTATAGTCTAAACGGATGGACATACAGTATGTACACTACAATACAATTACAATAAAATAATGCATCAATCTTAAATGTAGTAATAATATTCAACAACCTTAAAACACATCAAACATGTTATGTAAGACAGAACATGTAATATGAATGAAAAAAAAAACCATACCTGATAATACCTGATTGCCATAAATTTGAAAGAAAATACCATTGGCAGCTCTAAATGTTTCCATATGTTCACTGCACAGAATGGCCTTTCTCCAATACATATGGCAGCCCAGGGCGATCATTTGGACTGTATCAAACAGCTATTACAGTACAATGCTGAGATTGATGACATCACTCTAGACCACCTGACCCCACTGCATGTGGCAGCACACTGTGGACATCATCGCATGGCCAAGGTGCTCCTGGATAAAGGAGCCAAACCAAACACCCGTGCTTTGGTTAGTACACATTTAAATGACACACATGGCACAACTAATGTACATAATAATATTTTTGCTTTGAAATATCAAATATTGTTCACACATATATAAATCTCATGACATGTTTAGAATGGCTTCACACCACTCCATATTGCCTGTAAGAAGAACCATATGCGTGTAATGGACCTACTGTTAAAGCATTCTGCATCCCTGGAGGCTGTAACCGAGGTGAGCAACAGGATCATTTCACAATATAACATCATTTAAGACAGAAAACAAAGATCAAATTCAAAATAAAAGGGCCTCAAAAGATACCACAGATACAAAAGGTCATTTAAAGGGCAGTGAATGCGTTTCAATATAAGAAGAAGAAAAAAAAAATGGAATAGTTAAAAAAATTCTCTGCACTAGAGGAATAGGTGCCGTCAGAATGAGAGTCTAAACAACTGATAGAAACGTCACAATAATTCAGATGCTTTAGTAATTGATCATTTTTGGGTGAAATATTCCCATAAATAGCAATTACTTTTTGATTAGAGCTTTTTGATTGTCTGTTTGCTTTCTGTTTGCTTTCTGTCCAACAGTCAGGACTGACCCCACTGCATGTGTCCTCCTTCATGGGTCATCTGAATATAGTGAAGATACTGATGCAAAAAGGAGCTTCACCACATGCCTCAAATGTTGTAAGCAATATTAAAACATAGACATGGAATTTCACCTTTTAATAGCAATATGTTGGGGTTTTTTCTGATTGAATATATGTTTTGACTGCAAGCTATGCTTGTACTGTAATCTTACTGTATGTGATCACATACCTGTATGTTAATGTGTATTTGTAGAAAGTTGAAACACCTCTGCATATGGCATCTCGAGCTGGTCACTGTGAAGTTGCTGACTTCCTGTTGCAGAATGCAGCTCCAGTGGACGCCAAAGCCAAGGTGCATTTCATTATTTAATTTTAATTTTTTTTATTTTAATTTTTTTATTTTAATTTGACACTTTATTAAACTTAGGTTTGTTTTTTTTACAATCTTAAAAATAAAGAGACTTAAAAGGTTCTTCACAACATTGCCATAGAGGAACCATTTTTGGTTCCACAGAGAAGAACCATTCAGTAAAATGTTTTTTAAAGAGTCATCTCTTTTCTTTTGTTTTTCTTCACCTTTTTATAATCTGAAGGTTTCACTAAATCTCGGTGAAATTTTTTTTTATATACAGTACTATAAGTGAATTTTAATTTTAGTCTATTTAAAAAGCATGGTTTCTCATTTAAATCTATTGTTGTTCTAAAAGCAAATATCACTCCTTATAAAACAAAATAAATTAAATAATTTGTCACTTGACACTAGAGTGTTGATGGGCACGACACAGTGTGACTAGCTTTACTGAACATAGAAATTATTGTGTTTGTATTCTTCTCATTATTTTTGCCAGTACATAACATACATTTTGATTAATGATTTATTAATGATTTAATAAGACAACACAAGAAACATTAATAGCTTTAGAAGTTTTCCTCTTTATTCATAAGTAAATCTTTTTACTTTTACTTTCAGTCTAAAGTCTTTTTTCATATTACAGGTAGCTAGTTTATTTCATGACAATAAGTTGTAAAAAACTAATAAATTGACCTAGTAACATTTTGGCTTATGACTAAATAAAATATATGAATATATATTTATGTATAATAAATAAAAACCATACAGCATATTAATTTTAGTTTATAAGAATGTTTTTGTCTTTGGGAAAAATACATATTTTTGATTAATATTAACTCAAAATTTAAGATTTGAACCAAATAAAATATAATATGAAAAAAAAATACATTTGGCTGTGTTGCTGTTATGTGTTTAAAATGCATTACTGAGTACACTGTACTTCCATCAGGATGACCAGACGCCGCTACACTGTGCCGCCCGCATGGGCCACAACGAGATGGTGAAGCTGCTGTTGGAGCACAAGGCAAACCCCAACTCCACCACAACAGCAGGACACACTCCACTGCACATCGCTTCCCGTGAGGGACACACACAAACTGCCAGCATCCTACTGGACATGAATGCCCAGCTCACCAAAATGACCAAGGTACAGTGCCGCCCAAAACCTAGATCACCTGCTTATTTTATTAAATGATCGAAACTCTGTTGAAACCATAATGCTGTTTGATTGGTGCCACGCAGAAAGGCTTCACTCCCCTTCATGTAGCAGCCAAATACGGGAAGGTGGATGTAGCGGTGCTGCTTTTAGAGAAAGGAGCCAACCCAAATGCTGCAGGAAAAGTATGAATCATCTGAATCATATTATATTATCTCCAAGTATGTTTTTAAAATTTACATTTATAATTTGAAGAAGTGCACATTCAATACAATTTATTGAATGAATACAATTTTCCCTAAAGGATGTAGTATTGTTTTATCATTCTTGCGTTTTAATTCGGTTCTATTGATGGTGGTGAAGTAAGACATCTTCTCCTCTATAGGCTGGACTCACACCGTTGCATGTGGCCGTCCATCATAACAACCTCGATGTGGTCAATCTTTTGCTCAGCAAAGGCGGATCACCACACAGTGCCGCTCGGGTATGACGCTATTTATCGCTCTGCTTAACACAATGAAAACACTTTCAGTATTAAATTCTAGCCACAAAGTGCATTAACCTGTTAACTTGCTCTTTTTTTCTCCTCAGAATGGCTACACGCCGCTCCATATTGCTTCCAAACAGAACCAGGTGGAGGTAGCGAGCAGTTTACTGCAGCATGGAGCTTCTGCCAATGCTGAGTCATTGCAAGGGGTCACGCCGTTACACCTAGCCTCCCAAGAGGGCCAACCAGATATGGTGTTGCTGCTTATCTTGAAGCAGGCCAATGTAAACCTGGGCAATAAGGTAAGATTACTGTACTGAAAAAAAAATAAATAAATAAAGACGTTAGAACATCACACATCAGTATACAAATACTGCAGTGATATCATGGTAACACAAAATTTAATTTGTTAACTTAAATTCATGCGTTTGTTAACATTAATTAACAAGATCTTCATACAGTATACCAGTATTTAATATTAATTTGTAAATATACTGCATTTTTTAACATTAATATCTTAAAGTAGTTAATGCATTATCTACCACACACTAACAATAAACATTGTTATTATTAACTTTAAATATTACATTAACGTCCTTCTTAACATTAATAGCTTATTTAGTATATTTGTTAATGCATTACTTAAAGGGTTACTCCGCCCCAAAATTTTGTGATTAATCACATACCCCCATGTTGTTCCAAACCCGCTACATATTTTACAGCTTTGTTTGTGCTTAGAACACAATTTACGTTTTGGTTGAAAACCGGGAGGCTTGTGACTGTCCCATTGACTGCCAAACAGTTGCCACTGTCAGGGTGCAGAAAAGTATGAAAGACATCAACAAAATAGTCCATATGGTTCAACTGAATGTTATGAAGTGAATGCGAATTTATTTATCTTTTGACCTAGCACCATTTTGGAGAGTATCACTGCACAATGTTCTATTCGACACACAGATGCAGTGTTTTTATTATAATCACAGCGTAAATAAATGTAGAAGACATATCCTTGTGTTGTGGCTGATGCAGAACAGCTTATGATATCTGTGCTCAGTTGATACTCTCCAAAATGACGCCATAGTGACATTACGGTTACAAGCCTCCCAGTTTTCATTCTAAAATATTTTCAAGTTTGTTCCGAAGATGAATGAAGCTTTTACTGGTTCGGAATGACATCATGGGTAGATGATTAAAAACAAACTTTTAATTTTGGGGTGGAGTAACCCTTTAACGCCTTTT
Source organism: Enteromius trimaculatus (assembly GCA_032361065.1). Classification (NCBI taxonomy): domain Eukaryota; kingdom Metazoa; phylum Chordata; class Actinopteri; order Cypriniformes; family Cyprinidae; genus Enteromius; species Enteromius trimaculatus. The sequence goes on from JAUMHP010000046.1 coordinate 21,280,249, forward strand.
TAAGCGGAACCACTCTCAACATTATAAACACATATCTTGCTTTATGTCCAAATATTGTGACACGTCTCTTGTATCTCCTCAGAGTGGTCTGACTCCTCTTCACCTCGTTGCTCAGGAGGGGCATGTTGGCATTGCTGATATACTAGTGAAGCATGGGGCATCCGTCTACGCTGCCACACGGGTAAAAACTTGCATCTCTTACAATGAAATACTATGTTCGTTTTTTTTGAAGGAGTGTACATAATGATTGAAATTAATATTGATAACGATATTCATTGTTGATTTTTCTTCAGATGGGTTACACTCCACTTCATGTGGCTTGTCATTACGGCAATATCAAGATGGTTAAGTTCCTATTACAGCAACAGGCCAATGTAAACTGCAAGACCAGGGTAAATGAAAGTTTTATTTAGCATTGTACATTGTTTCAAATTACTGTAAATGTTCTTTCTTGGACTGCTATTCTTAGAAATAAGAGTTTCTAAGAATTCGTTTATATTCAAGCATAATAAGACAATATTGGGGTCTGAAACTCTGGAGGAAACACATTTGAGGAGCAAGTCAAGAGATTTTTCTTTCTAATGAAATCTGACTGTCCTCTTTTTTGGACTTTTAGATGGGATATACACCGCTTCATCAGGCTGCTCAGCAGGGCCATACAGACATTGTGACACTTCTCCTGAAACATGGCGCGCAACCAAATGAAATTACATCTGTAAGAGCCCAACCTTTTTTAACTTATTGCCATCTTTTTGAAATATGTTGGATGCTGAAAAATGCAAACAAAACCATTTCCTTCTCCTACAGAATGGCACGTCAGCTCTTGCCATCGCGAAGCGCCTTGGATACATCTCAGTCATTGATGTGCTCAAGCTGGTCACCGAAGAGACCGTTACCATGGTGAGTTAAACATTTATTTAAAATTAACCTCATTCATACAATGGCTAATATGAATAAAAAGACAGTGTAGAAAGTCATGTGTTGTAATCAACATTTCCCTTTAAGACCACCACTGAAAAGCATCGCATGAGTTTCCCTGAGACAGTTGATGAGATCTTGGATGTGTCTGAAGATGAAGGTAAATCAGCTCTCTGTTTAATGCCATGCTCTGTTTGAGAGTTGTTAGCATCATTTTCATAAGAATTACAAGACACAGAATCATTTAATTTCTTTAAATGAGTGGACATTTAAAGAGCATCCTGCTCTTGGTTTTTCTAGGAATTGCACAGCTTACGTTAGGTATGAATTTCCTTCTTTCTTCTTTGTGCGGTGACCATTGTCAGTGACTTCATTTCAAGCACACACACACACACACACACACACAAAACACTGTCATTCTCTGGTGCACTTTGAAAATTATAATGAATGTGTCACTAGCATGTACTGTATGCACTGATGATAATAAGCCTGTTTTATTCCTAAAGGTATCTTACTGTTTCAGAACACTTAACTGACCAACTAACCTGCTACATCTCCTTTTTCATTTTTTTTTTTTCTAAAGCAGCACAGATTTAGTAAAACAGTTATCATGCACTCTGGTATAAATAAGTCTTGGTTCACGGTCAATATTGGGCCAAAAGTTGGTCAATATTATTATTTATTTTTTTTTTTTTTCATTTTAAATATGTAGTGTTTTTGTAGTCTTTTTTGTCCAGCAATTTATTTATTTATAAAGTTATGTAAAAAGCAAAACTGCTTAAGCACAAATTTAGAAATATACTGTAATAGAGACATTATCTTAGCTATTTTGCTTATGCAATAAATTTACAATATAGAAATAGTGATTAAGTGATTATAAATATAACATGATGGTTTCTTCAGAATTCCAGTTGGAAAAATATGTGATATATTGTCACATTTTTTTGAAGAATGATTTTATAAAATCTAGTTTTATACTGTGGGCAGTTCTACATTTCAACTCGTGGTGTTATTACAGAGTTTAAAGGTGTGTTGACATAATGTCCTGAAAATGTTTCACATGCATCCGGGCTCTCACATGGATGTGCTTCTCATGGCTTGCCTTGTGCAAATCCAATGCTAAAAATTAAGTTTCATCATTCAGTATTTATATTGACTATATACATTTGTCATATACAATATGTATATGCTATAATTAGTGTATATGTTTATGTAGGCACACAAACATACCATATAGTCATATACTGCACAGGTAGATACAGCATGAAAGACTTGCTTGGCTTTAAATTACCATTAAAGCCTGAAATGTTCATTTTTGAAATGCTTGATTATGTAAAAAGAAAATGCATTTTCTGCTCTACTGCTCTATATTATGTTTGCAAGACAACTTCCCAAGAGGATGATTTATAAAGACCTTATTAGACACAATTAAGATTAATGTCTCCTTTTTAATAAAAAACAAGCACAGTTTACATACTGTACGACTATGCATTTAGCAGCGTGATATCAGTGGAGGCATTGTGTTTTGAAGGTCATTGTGTCTGATTTGTAGTTAATTTAGTATTACAGTATATTAAAGCACACACACATATACACACACAGTTTTCTCATTAATTTCCTTTGATATGTTTTGTTGCAGTATGTCCATCACAAATCTTTCCCTTTTCTTCATACTTACCCATTTACAATAAGTGTCGAGGACGTTTTTGCAAAAAAGTAATTAGCTAATACGTGCTAATTACTTTTTCTACATTCTAACAAAACAGTAATCATGTCACATTCATTTCTAAACAATTTTCGAACAAAGGTATTCCAAATTTTCCTTTCAGATATTTATTTGTTTAGCTTACAGGTTTTTCAACCAGTTAAAAATGAAGGACTTTGTTCTAAAAAATATTTATTTAATATAACATTTTAGATTATAAAAAACTGTCAATGCAATGTAATGACAAAAATGTAATTGTGAAAGTGATTACTGAAAGTTATTATCTCACTTCATTACAGGAAATGATCATCTTTTAAAAAAAGTACTGTGGCAGTACCATGGTACAGTGATGGTTATAGTACTATGTAATCAGCAAGGTAATCATTCAGCACCATGGTATACCAAAAATACCATGGTGCTGAATGATTACCATGGTGATTACATAGTACTCAGGTACTTACTGTAAAAAGAATCTTGTTAGTACCATTGTACTTCTTTGTCACTGTCATAACTCGCTCATTTTCAACAGCTCCCAGTCCATTTATGTCCTATCCATATTGTCCAGTTAGTGTTCATTCAGTGTTCATTTCCAATTGACAGCATGTTTTTGACAAAATCTTCTTTTTCTCTTCTTTTCTCATCCCCTCAATGCGGCAGGCGAGGAGCTGCTTGGGAACGAAGGTGCCAGGTATTTGAAGATGGAGGACTTAAAGGACCATGATGAGGATTTCCTTTCCCCCAAGAATGTTCTAGAGTACGAGGGAGAGTTGCAGTGATGATGTTGAAGATGGTTTAGATTTAACAAGAAGAAACACATGTGTAAAGTAGAGGGGAGCAAAAGATGGAAGAAATTAGCTAGAATGTTTCAAGCTAGTTAGAAAAGAAAATACCAGAGCCCAAACTGAGGAAAGGCCACTGAGATGAATTATCAAGTGACCGGGGAATTGTCATTTACACACAGTATTCTTTTGTGTTGGACTTAATTCTAACTTGTGTTTCTTAGGAATCATTCCCCTGCTCTTCCAAGGATCCCTTGTGTGTCTCCTGAAACAGTCATGCTGAAAGAACATGAAATGGACCAGGTGAATGTGATTACATAACAAAACATTTATTTAAAATAAAAATATTACTGTATTTACTGTGTGTTTGATTAAATAAATGCAGCCTTGGTGAGCATCTTTCAAATGCTATTACAAGCCCAAACTGTTAAACGGTATATTAAGTAGACAGGCTACTAATATGAGTTCTAGTTGACACTTAGTTGCAAAATTACTTACTGTTAACTGAATGACTAAAGTGGACTATTGAAATAAAGTGCTACCTAAAACTATTTGAATTACCTTGGATTACCAAATAATACCATGCTTATATAATTTTTTACATTTACCATGGCAGTGTACAGTTTGTTCTGTATAAGGATATATATATATATATAAAGATTATTGTGTCATGTTACCACCAAAGCACTTTTCATGAGCTTACATTTTTACACATCTACACATGTACAGCAGCACACCCCTCTTCCTTTGCCCAAAGAATATGATGAGGATTCGTTGATCCCCAGCAGTCCGGCCACAGAGACGTCAGACAATGTTAGTCCAGTAGCAAGCCCCATCCACACCGGGTTAGTTTCTTGCCTCTGCCTAAAATACTGTGTACGTTTTTAAAGAATCAAATACTTGAAACTAAAATATCATGAATGAATAAAATGTGGATTGTCTTTGTCCTTATGGTTCTGCAGGTTCCTGGTGAGCTTCATGGTAGATGCTCGTGGCGGCTCCATGAGAGGCAGCAGACATAATGGTCTGCGTGTCATCATTCCTCCTCGTACCTGTGCCGCTCCAACACGCATTACCTGCCGCCTGGTGAAGCCACAGAAACTTGCCACACCACCTCCTCTGGTGGAGGGTGAGGGTCTCGCCAGCCGGATCATCTCTCTTGGTCCAGCTGGCATGCAGTTCTTAGGGTGAGGAAACCAGTTTTGCTAATAAAAGAAGATTTTTTTTTAATAAACTGAGACTGCAAACTAACACAACTCACACTGATCCTGAAGGCCTGTGATTGTGGAGATTCCCCATTTTGCCGCACTTGGTCGGGGAGATCGTGAACTTGTGGTCTTGAGGAGTGAGAACGGATCAGTCTGGAAGGAGCATCGGAATCGTTATGGTGACGAGGTCCTGGAGACCATCCTTAATGGCATGGATGAAGGTGTGTACTAATTCTTGCTGTAAATTGAATTTATATAAATTTGTTTATACTGTATTGACAGTTTCTCATGTATACAGTCACATTTGTTGCTAAGTAGTTGCAGATTTAGTTTTATTTGGATTTTATTTTGAACCCAAAAAAAAAAAAAAAATTCTTCTTAAATGAAGCCTTTTTTAAACTGCACGGCCATTGCACGGCGATTCCCCTGATGATCCTGCATTTCTCTAAATGAGCAAATTGTATGAAAGAGGAAACAGCGAGTGCGTTTTCTGCCTTGCGGAAGCTGCTCTGACCGGCGCTGAATGCCCGCACTGCGAGGCACTCAGTCTCGGCACTCTCTGAGACTGAGTGTAAGAGGCAGCGGGGCAGAGGAGCACAGTGCTTTGAGGATGATGAGCTCAACTGGCTCAGCCCCCGCGTGCCTCATCACCTGCCCGGAGAGATGTTTCACCCATTCTCTTCCTGAATGAAGACCAGCGTCCCTCCGCGGCTGCGAAAGTGACCTCATCTCATTCGGCAACAGTGAGGACAATTGCAGGACTCCATGTCTTTTGCAGC
>JAUMHP010000046.1:21285737-21299076 GCA_032361065.1 Enteromius trimaculatus
TCCCTCCGTGGCTGCGAGTGACCTCATCTCATTCTGAAACGGTGAAGACGAGCTGCAAGAGGACTCCATGTCTTTTGCAGCTTCAGACGCAGAGGAGCTGTCGGGCTCAGGTGACCCCGCCCACTCTGCTTAGTCAAATGCCGCTCTCTTAAGCCTAGGATGGTCGCCGAGCTCTTCCGTGTCCACATAGTGTGCAGAAGGAAAGGGATTATGACAGACGCCTCCAAGAAGGGGTGGGGCGCGCTGCACGGAGGCTCGTCGGCCTCAGACCTGTGGTCAGATGCATACAGCAGCTTGCACATCAACTGCCTGGAAATGCTAGCAGTATGGCACGGTTATCATGTTTTCCTACTGCAAATAAAGGGAGCAGTCACATCCTGGTTCGTCCAGACAGTATGACTGTGGTGTACACCATGACTGTGGTGTCATACATAAATCATCGAAGTGCCTATTCAGACTGTCTGCATGCCTCACCAGGGTGTGGACATGCTGTCATGGGGAGCAGTCCATCCAGAGGAATGGACTCTTCACCCTCGACCTATCCAGTGGAAGACGTTCGGCAAAGGCGGAAGTGGATCTTTTTGCTACAGACAACAACACTCGCTGCCCATCTTATTTTACAAAGTAGATGGATGCGCTGGCCCAGAGATGGCCCAGCCTCCCCTCTATGCTTTTCCCTAGATCGTGCTGCTTCCCCATGTTATCCTGTCACAAAGTCCTTCTGGTCATCCCCCTCTGGTGGAACCAGCCATGGATTGCAGACCTGCACGTAATGCTGACGGCAGCCCCGCGGCCCATTCCCCTGAGACTTGACCTCCTCTCTCAGGCAGAGGGCTCAATCTCAGCCCAGCCTGTGGGCCCTACATGTTTGCCAGCTCGACAGGAGCCGGTTTACCTCCCAGTTCTAAACACCATATCTCACGCTAGAGCCCTGTCTATAAGACACGTCTATGCTGTGAAATGGTCAGTATACTCTAAGTGGTGCGCAGAGTGGGGGATGCTCCCCATCCACCATTAAGGCTTATGTGGTGGCCATAGCAGCCCACCATGACTTTATAGCAGGCCAGACTGTTGGCAAGGATACTCTTGTTATCCATTTTCTAAAAGGAGCTAGATGGCTCAGGCCCTCTTGCCCTCGCACCATCCCCACGTGGGACCTGCCCACTGTGCTAGAAGCCCTCAGAGGCACGCCCTTTGAACCCCTGCAAATGGCTACAGTAAAAGCGCTGACGCTGAAAACTGTTCTGCTGCTGGAACTGTCATCAGTTAAGCGAATAGGCAATCTGCAAGCGCTGTCTGTGAGCCCCGTCTCCTTGGTATTCGGGCCCAATGACTCAAAGGTCATCCTGAAACCAAGGCTTGATTATATACCGAAAGTGCTCTCCACTACGTTCAGAGCGCAGGTGGTATTTCTTTCGGTGCTGCCCCCAAACGAGGGCCATGACTTTATCCCTCTCTCCCCCGTCAGGGCATTAAGAGCCTACATTGAGCGATCGTCGCCTTTAGGCGATCTGACCAGCTGTTTATCTGCTTCGGTGTCTGCTCCAAAGGGCTACCGGTTTCGAAGCAAAGGCTTTCTAAGTGGGTTGTAGATGCTATTTTGCTAGCTTACTTTCCCTTGGGCCAGGACTGCCCCATAGGAGTAAAACATCATTCAACTAGGGGCATTGCCTCATCATGGGCGTTGTCTAGCGGAATCTCCCTGTCAGAGATTTGTGAGGCGGCCTTTCTCTGCATGCTTATGTGACTGTACGCTCTCATTCATTTATCATTCTTTACTTACAGCGCGGCGGGATTGAACTGAGTTCCCATAGTGTCTTAGCAGACGCAGTACTTGTTTCCGTGTCGACAGAGAACGAATAGGTTACTTCCATAACCCAGGTTCCTTGAGACACGGGAACAAGTAATGCGTTCCATGCGGCACTGTAAGTGCCAGTCACTTCAGTCGAGTAACCTGAAGTCCTGCGGCGGAACGGCCGCTATATATATATATATATACACTGCCCCGCCCCCTCAGACGAACTTCTGCAGGAGCCGTGGCTATTGGTTGGCGTAGCATGGCATCCAACCAATTGGTTTAAAAGTTACCACTGTACAACCAATGGCCATGCATTTTCACTGCGTGATTAAAAAAGGCTTCAGTTAGGGGGAAAAAGGAGTTTTCCCATAGCATCTAAGCAGATGCAGTACTCGTTCAGAAGTAACCTATTCATTCTTTTTATTGTCTTTTCTCCATTAACTGCACACTTAAGACCTTGAGAGTCAGGAGGAGCTTGGGAAGAAAAGAATCAGGCGCATCATCTCAACAGATTTCCCGCTCTACTTTGCCGTCGTGTCCCGTATCCAGCAGGAGAATGATCTGATTGGCCCAGAAGGGGGTTATCTCGCTAGTAAGCTGGTTCCCATGGTCCAGGCCAGTTTTCCTGAGACAGCCGTCACCAAGCGTGTCCGTCTCGGACTGCAGGTGAGATGGGAGGATTATGAAGAGGAAGATGTGATGGAAAATGGAGAATGCTTATCTCCTGCATATTATCATAATGTATCTGACAGCTTTTAGGGTTTTTTTTCCTGTCTGGTCATGAATCACCGAACATAATAAAACATCTCATCTTTCATCTCTGAAAAGAAATTTAACCATGTTTCTTTGGAATGTGAATGCTTGTAATTTTGTAAGTTGTTTAGATCTGTATGATTGAGTTTGATGATGGTAAAAGTGAATGATGAAATATGGGATAGAATTTGATAGTATTATATCTTTCTACTTCCTGCTCAAAGTAAACATAGGTTATTTCTACAGATGAACATATACAGTCACATTTACAGTGCAGTAAAAAGTAGTGCATAAAAACAGCGAAAGTTGATAATGGAGGAAAATTCGCAGGTTTTGTTTGATGGAACTGTAAGTTGAGGAGGATGGAAAACATGGAAGTTGAAGCTCACCGAAATTGAGTTTTAATTGAATGATGAATAATTCCTGTACTATTACAGATATCTGAAGCACCTTATAAAAACAAATTTTAATAAGTTAAAATGTCCTTCTGAGTTACTGTACTACCTTTTGAAATTTTTATGAGATTTTTTAAAAACCTTATTAGCTACACAAAAATATTTTTAAAATTTTAAATGCAGTTTTATATTTTAAATGTTAAAACCTAGAAAGAATGATTGTGCAGGATCACGCATGTTTATTTCTCTTTTATTTGCCCTGCAAGTGTAACCAGCTTATACCAAAGCTTTTTTTTTCATGGTTTTAACTCATCATTTGTTTAATCATCTGTCATTTGTTACATTATTATTGTTCTGTTTTGCTTCATTTTTGTTGTTTCTTCTTTTTGAGAATCAACCTAATAATTAAACATTTTAAAAAATGTATTGGAAAAACTTGATCAATACCCATTGTGCCGAATTCTAAACAGTTCATTTATAATTTTTTTGTGTTGTTTAAAGGCTGGATGTCAGGAAGTCAGTAATTCTGAAGAGGCATAATATCAAATTGACCTTAATAGTTCATATATTTTGCAGCAATAACATACAGAAGTATTTTTTACAGAAGTGTTTACTTTGACATATTCCAATTTCTCATATTCCTGGAAATTTTTCAGGTCAGATTAATAACACTGAGCGGTACTGACCACTGATTCTTAACAGAACTATTCACATTAAAGACATTCAAGATGTAGGTAATTTTTTGTCTCGAGTGGAACAGTAACAAATGTTTTTAGCTGATTTTTGATTCAATAAATGCAAGTCTGGGGTTACCAGCATTTTAGAAAAAAAAGCAAATCAGAGAACACAAAATGAATACCTTTAATAGTGAAACGATTGGTCCTTGTAAGAAACTGAACATTATTTACAACATTATTATCTGTAATCGCTAAATAGGTTCAATCATAATAGAATGAGATTCGCCAGTATTTTGATTCAAAGAGACTTTGAGATGAGACTAATGAGTTTTATTAAATAAAATTTAGATCTGTGCTGCTGTTCAGTCAGATTTGGTAAACTAGTTACACCAACCATGTGCTTGAGGCTCTGGATTACAGGTAATAATGTTGTAAATATTTTTTGGTTTCTTGTACAGATTGATCATTTCACTTCATAAGACCTCAATATATTATCAGGAGCCATGGGTATGCATCTTGTGTTTTGCCCGTATACAGTAAGCATAAATAAATAACACAGAGATTTTAATGAACTGCACATTCAAAGATTTTTGATAGCTTTACAACAATACAGGGTCAACTTCTTCTTGTGTCTGTGTCTTGTACTCAAGTGAATTAATTTTGCAGCAGCTTTGGTTCAATAATGTTTGTAACTCTTTTTCCAGTTAATAAATAAGACTGACTGACAAGCTAAATTTGTTGTCTTGAATTGCATTGTGCAATAATTACAATATATTGTACAAAAACAGAAAAATATTGAGATCTTTTCTGTCTGTTCTTTTCCCTAAATTCTTTCATGAAAATATGTTTGGTACTAGCCTGGCTTCTGTGACTATTAAGCTCATAGGAGCTTAGTCTGGCCAAGCTACCTTATTACGGGCTTAACCTGCGTCCATCAGATGCCTCTGTATACTAATGGATGAATCTACAACCAATCAGACCACTCATTCCGATGACGTATGCGTAGTGGCAGAACCTGAAGCCACTGTAACCTTCATTAAAGCAGTAGGAAAGGGGGGGCTCGTTTTCTCATTGGTTCCCATTTTTTTGGGAACTAAAATGCTCTAAAACGGCAGCTTGGCCAGACTAACTTTGCTCGCGAAAAGAATGAAGTTTGGGCAGGCCCAAGCTAGTTTGGTACACATTTCCGAACCGAATCTGCCTCTCATGCATTCATATGTAAATATACCATTGCTCACGCTACCAAATCTATTTCTTCTGACTTTCATTCCATGTTCTTCTCTTTCACTTTTGCTCTTCCCCACCCCTATCTTTTACTTTGTGCTCCACTGCTCTGTTATGGTCTCTTCTCCCCCTCCATCCTTGGCACTCAGGCACAGCCAGTCCCTGATGAGCTGGTGGCCAAGCTTCTGGGGAACCAAGCCACGTTCAGCCCTGTGGTAACAGTAGAGCCTCGTCGGCGCAAGTTTCACCGTCCCATCGGCCTGAGGATTCCACTACCTCCCTCTTGGAGAGAAAGTCCACGAGACGCTGGCGAGGGTGACACCACCAGTCTCCGTCTGCTCTGCAGTGTCATCGGTAAAAATCATCCAAACATTTTACACTGGGGAGAAAATCTTGATAATTACTTTTCAAAATTTTTAATCATCATTTAAAGTATGCGTGAAACGAAAGTTTGCTACCGATTTTACTTTTGTATTATGACGTACCTCTGAGAGAAACAGAATATTGAATGAGGAAAATAGAAGGCGTGGCTTGTTTTTTATACTGCGAATTAATTAGATATAGTAAAGTAGGCATTTAATTCAGAAATGAACACTGACATTTGAAGGGGCATGGTTAAGGTTGCCATGCTCATGCCCAAGCCGTCAAACTGATGTCATCAGATAAGACCTGTCATTTTACATTTTTTTTTTTTTGTGGATTGACTTGCACGGTTGAATTGTTCACCCCAAAAATAGCAATGTGAGCTAACAAAACAAATAGTTAATTTTGATTTCTTGTGGACTTTAAGCAGATTTTCTAAATGTAATTGTTTGGTCTTTTTGTCTTATTAGAAAGTAGAAAGTAGTTTTTTTTATGATTTATGCAACTGTAAGTGTTACAGTATTACAAACGTTTAACACATTTTAAGGATATATAAATATTTTTACTGGAGAACAAGACAAAAATACTGATTGGGAAAAAATTTTTATATAATTTTGCATGTTTTTATTTTTTGAAAAATAATACATACAAATAGAAATAGGAACTAAATTAAGGAAGTGATTAATGAATTAACTAAATTATACTTCTTACCACAGTATAACATCTACTTACAACTAAGGATGCTGTTTATAGTTTGACTAAATAATGAGGCTGTGGTGCTTTAAAATATTTGTTTTTTCGAGATAAAAAAAAAATTGAGACTTCTTTAGAAAATAAAATAATAAAATAATTGAAATTATTTTTTATATTCCATTTATTTGCCCCTATTGGCACAGAAATGACACTGCTCAGCAAGTGAGCAATGTAAGCATTAGGATTGGTTAAAAAATATTAAATTATCCATATTTTTAAAAACCATTTACCAGACACGCCTTCTGAGCAATGCTCTTTTTTAAGCACTGTTAAAATAAAAACGCATCTATTGCACATTTTACTTTCTCTACGTTTCATAGGCGGCACAGCTCCAGCCCAGTGGGAAGATATAACTGGCACCACCAAACTTATATATGCCAATGACTGCGCCAGTTTCACCACCAATGTCTCTGCCCGGTAAGTGTCATAACCTGTATATCACATGTTCACATTTCAGAAGTTCTCAGTGTGTATCGCCTTCACAGCAATATGTTATTATTCAACTTTGATCATATTAAAAATGTTTCTCAAATCTGTTTTGCTCTCCCACAGTTTCTGGCTGACAGACTGTCCTCGGACCGCAGAGGCCGTGTCCTTTGCCAACCTCCTGTACCGTGAGCTGTCAGCTGTGCCGTACATGGCCAAGTTTGTAGTTTTTGCAAAGATGAATGAAGCACGAGAGGGTCGACTCCGCTGTTATTGCATGACTGATGACAAAATGGACAAAACCCTGGAGCAGCACGAGAACTTTACTGAAGTGGCTCGCAGTAGAGACATCGAGGTCATATGATATAGAGTGTTACAGACGTCATATACAATAGACGATACATAATAAGGCATCTATTGTGTCATCGTCCATGTGTTTACAGTGACTTTAAATTCACATTAAATTTTGTGCACATTACTCCAAAACAAAGTACTAACAGTAATAAGTCATCATATAAACATAGTAATTCACAAAAGTTTTACAATTTAGTCTCAGAAATTACAAATATATTTCACAATAAAAAGAAAAAAATCATAGAATAAACAAATATTTTTGAGTTAAAGATGATGATTTGAAAAATTGAAATAGTATTTGTTGTAAAACATATTACAATCTTTCCATAAATCCAACTTGCATTTTAGGTCTGGTTACCTTCTGAAATAAAAGAAGCTTTTCAAAGTCCAATTACATTCAAATGAACCGTTTTTAATCTCTTTGAATGTTCTTACATTTGTTACAGAACAGAAACAACGGAGTTGTTAATGTTTCATGTTGACTTTGCTAGATATTATCAAATGTTTAATTTAAGCTGCATCTACTATTTGGCGTATGTTCGTATCACTTTATTACACTGCACAGCACACAGACACTTTGCACTGATGTACACTCTTATTATGTGTATATATATTTCATTTAGTTATATAGTCATATTCTATTTCTATTTTCTTTTTTCTTTTCTTTTCTTTTATTGCTAGTTTTTTATATTATATTATATTTCTATTATGCTGTTTACTTAAGTGTTTTCTTAATGTGACAATTTGTCGGGGCAGTCGTGCAATACATTTCACTTCATGTTGTACTGTGTGTTTATGTAAATGTGACAAATAAAAAAATTTGATTTGATTCTGTAGGTCATGGAGGGAATGCCGCTGTATTTAGAATGTTCAGGAAACTTGGTTCCCATAAGAAAGGCAGCGCAGCAGCCCCGCTGTTTCAGCTTCCAAGCCTTCAGAGACAACAGACTGCCTGTGTCTGTCAAGGTAATGTCATCAGATTAAATTCTTTCACCCATAGTGAACTAGAATCTAGTTTATTTATTTGTTAGAAATGCAGTATTACATCACTTGCTCACCAATGGATCATCTGCAGTGAATGGGTGCCATCCGAGTCCAAACAGCTAAAAAAACATCACAATAATCCACAAGTAATCTACATGACTCAGTCATTAATTTAACATCTTGAAGAAACAATTCCATCATTAAGACATTTTAACTTTAAACAATAGCTTACAGCTATGAGTCCATAAATCATAAAAATTCTTTCCTCCAGTGAAAAAAAGTCCATCTCCTGTTGTCCTTTAACATTAAAATCCACCAACATATTTGTTCATATCTATTTTAGACAGTTTTTTCTTGTAAATGCTTCATCTGTGCATATTTCTAAATAATGAGAGATCTGGAAACAGCAAACAGCAGGAGTGGTTTCAAGTAAAAAAAATCTCTTAATGGATTTGTTTCTTACAAACACACAGCTTTCCACTTCACAAGATATTAATTGACGGAGTCGTGTGAACTTCTTATGGATTATTATGAAGACTTTCATTCTGATGGCACCCATTTAATGCAGAAGATCCACAAAAGACTTTGGACTTTCTGCAAAATCTCTTAATGTTATTTTGAAGAAAAAAATAATAATATGTTAATATGTTAAATTAATGTTTTATATCATATAAAATATAAGAGTATAAATATATGCATGTAAATATTTTCAAAAATCATGACTGTATTTCCAGAAAGAAGGCACAGCATGATGAATAATTTTCTTTAATATTTATGAACAAATAGTTTCCTGTTTCATCACGTTGTTGGTATATCCTCCTCTTTTTTCTTTCCACAGGTGAGGGACAGTAGTAAAGACCCCTCTGGTTTCTTGTCTTTCTTGCGCAAATCAACCAAGTATGAAGATAGTCAACATGTGTTGTGCAACCTCAACGTTACCATGCCGCCATGCATTAAGGTAACATGGCACATGTTCTCATGTTTACATTTCCTACACAAACAGATGCTCACAAATATAGTTAAATCTACAGCCATTCTCTAACAGTGGTTATATCTTTATAACAGATTATAGGAAGTGATGAGCGAAGGAGAACTCTGACTCCTTTGGCTCTGAGGGAAAGATACAGTGCTCTAAATGAACCAGCCATGGGTAAGATTGCTCCCACACCGACATCTCCTGCATGTTAAACCCCCAAATCTCATACAACCTTTGCCTGACCCTGCTTTGAATAAGATGTGAGCTGCAGCATCAGATTGCTGAACTCTTGAGCCAATGATGGTCTGGTTTCTGCAGCATCACTGAGCGCCATGGAAAGGACGGAATTAAAGATGGCTTTAATAGCTGAACAGCTAGGCCTGAGCTGGGCTGGTGAGTGTGAGGGTTTGAATGCACTTCTTTTCGCTTAACAAGCATAATGCTTAACTGGTCATGTCTTGTCAAGGCATATCTGGATGTTATTTCTCTGCTATATAAAGAATACAAAATGTTTTGACAAGTCATTTACTCTAAAATCCAAATTTACCAAAGCTCAAGAACATTATACATTGTCTAGCATGTGCAGATGAGATTAAATACTGATTACTATTGGATTATTTCTTTTGGCTTTACAAAAGATCATTTTGCACAAGCTAAACTTTTTTTCATGCTAGGGATTCATGGGGGCCCATTCATGCAATGTAATAATCAACTGATGAAATAATTGACAAATCAATAATCAATTGATTAAATTTGCTGTAAATCTACTGGACAATTATTGCAGAAAAAGAATAGTCACATTAATTGAGATTTCGAGAAGATTTGTTCTTACAGTTTCTAAATATACTGAATTAACTAAACATATTCAATATACAAAAAGTGCCAATGATGAGAAAAATTGAATAAAGCATGTTAAATCATGTCATATACTATATCATAAATGCACATTTTTTATATCACTGCAATTCCATTGCCTGCAGTTGTTGTCAATGCTCCTGCTCCTGCCTACACTTAATTTACATATGCAAATGTGCATATTCTTCAAGAAAAGTGGAGCATAAATACAGCACTACAGCATAAATCTATGATGAAAAAATTAAATAAATGTGCCGTTTTTTCAGAATATTATATTTCTCCATTTTTTATAATACTGAATACTTATTCATAATTTGTTAAATCGTTTATTGTTGGCTTTATGAATCACCAATTTATACAGTTCATATTTCATTGAGTATTGATTTGTCAGTTTATTATTATATTATTGAGTGGCACTAACGCAGCCCTCATGCAAATTATGATTTAGTCTAAAATGAGTCATTTAATAGTGAAGGAACATATTAATTCATGCCGGGGCATAATGTATCATATCTAATTCCTGTGCAGAGTTGGGACGTGAACTGCAGTTTAATGTAGATGAAATAAATAAGATCCGTGTGGAGAATCCCAACTCCCTTTTAGAGCAGAGCTCAACCCTGCTCAACCTGTGGGCCGCTCGAGAGGGGAAGAGAGCCAAAAGTGAGTGCCATAGTGTAAATTTACAATGATCCTAAGAATACCCAAATTATTTGCGAGCAAATATTCATCTGTCTCATGTGACGAAACTATGAACTAATAGTCTGCCATATTTGTTGCTTATCAGCATGTTTTTAATGTGCAGCTCTATTGGGTTCAACAAAAGAACTTTTGTTTACGTTTATTAAACACTAGAAAGTGAGTGCCCAGATTGCAGAAATGCAAATAAGCTAACCTGGTCTTCCGTACCTCTGTGAACGTTTTGTGCAACACCGTTTTTTTTTTTTTTTTTTGTGCTTTTCTGCACGTTTCACTGCATTTTCAAAGAGAAATGACCAATGAGCTGTGCTAAAACACAGGTTCAATACGTGAACCCCGGCACATTTTTACGTCTATATACTAACAGGTAACATAACAGGTTGTTATGTGAAATATCCGGGGACTACCATGTTGTAAATATGCCCTACACCAAATCCAACACTAAACCTAGCCGATAGTGTTATCAAATGCAAAACTTATATGAAAAGTAATTTGTTGATGCAACCATAATTATGCGAAAATCATGCTTTATTAGCTAATTAAATCTGTCAATTTGTGTGAAAAGGAATAAAAGGTGTTTTACTGCCTTTAGTGTTCAATTGTTTTGGAAGCTGCAGTGATATGTATTTATTGGTACGTTTTTCGTGTCTCCCTAAAAAGTACACCCAGGTATGTTTATGCCATGAGACCAGGTAGAAATTAGTACTCTTGCTGTGCGTTTCCCCTTATAATGCAGTCTCCTCTCTCTCACCACCCCTCTTCCCAGCTTACAAAGGCTTTCCATGCCCCCATATTTGAACCCTTTCAAATAAGGTACTGTAGAAATGAACTGTTGATGAAATAAGAGTTTCATGTCACCTTGTGGCTCACCCCACTTGTTGACGCTATTAACTGTAAAAAAAGATGTAACATTGATTGTTTGCTTTTGCTGAAAAATCAATGATTGGGTATGATGTCAATAGCTCTATTCAGAGGGTAATTGTTTCTTACGTGGACATTTGTAAAAAAAAAATTGTGATAAAACTCATGGATTCCGATAGCAATTTATTCACAGCAGAAGAACGTGATCTGTGATCCAGTGAGGGGATGCAATGAAGGGAAGTTGCATGATTGTACGCTGTAAATAAAATGTCATGTGCTTGGTATAGAAATATGAAAATATTAGCTGTGCTATAGTTGAAACGGATTTCTGCCTTGCATTTAATCTCTCAAAATGATAGACGTCACGCCATTCAAAATTAACATAATAAGTTAATGCAAACGTTTTTTTTGCAAAAAGTAAGCATAAAGCTGTTTAATATTTTTTTTATTTTTGCATGTGACTGCAGGCCTATGTAATGCATATTTTAAAATTGTTTCGCATACCTGTTGCTGCCATAATAATGGCCAATTTGAAATGTTTATGTGCTTTTCTTGTCTTTCTTTTTTTCTTAAAAGCTTCTGCTCGCTGTGGTGGATCATTTATGAAATATTGTTCTTGCAAATAAACTCAGTAATAAATATGCATGCAAATAACAGCAAAGTGCAATAGTAAAAAAAAAAATTTCGGAAGTACTTTAGAATAGGGAACACTTATTTACTATTAACTACGACTACGACAGAGATGTGGGTTCAGATTATTCAAATTACCACAGTACTTTGGTGTATGTCACAATGCAGTAGATAATTTGGCCAGGGATTTTAACGGGTGGTAAAAGAGAAACACCTGCATTTTAGGTTAAATAACCCCCTTTTAAATGTTGACCATCACTTATATCTCCATGAGAAACATTCACCGTTCGAATCAGGCTGAGAAAATAATTTAACACAGTATGTTATATTTTTAGTCTAAAAATTATTTTATCAATAATTTGTGTGTAGGATTAAGTTACACAATCAATATGAAGAACAATCTGCTTTCAAGATATGTGTGTTCTCCTGAGGCAGAACTGTGACTCAGACCTAATGAGGACAATAGTTGTCAGTTCTCCGTCAGTCAAGTAATTTCAACACAGACCACTTTATTGGAGTTGTGTCCTTGTACGACTGCACTTGAAGATCTTTAGGCATGTTTAAGTAGTGAGAATTCCCCATTTCTGAATAAAGCTGGCCAGTAGCCCAATTCTCATTCAGATTTTCGCTCTTCAAGTCACAATCTATAAGTGTGAAATCATTCAGTGACCAGAAAGTTGTGATGTTTGTGTACTACTTCCATTTCTGTCTCTGGCCAGAGCTGCCAAACAGGTTATTGAGAAGGTATATAAAACAGTCTCTTTTTTTCAGAGTAGGTGCCTCAGCCACTTCAGCTTTCTAGTGGAATGTTCTCTAGCTACAACAAAACATTCCTTGGTTATAAAGAGTGCCTCTGCACCAGGTGTGGACTTTTTGCCTGGGACTGGAGCAGTGGAGCACTGCTATTTCTGAACCTCCCTACAGTGCACCTTTTGTATTTCTCCATATTCAAACACACATGATTCGGGTCATCAGCTCATTAGTAGGCAAGATTGTAAGACCTGATTGTGTCAGACAAATAAAACATTCATAATGTGCAGTCTTGAAAACCTCAAGAAACATGTTTGGGAACCATGCAATGTACCCAGACTGCTATTGCTTGTGGTGTAGAAGTGGTGCAATTCTAGTTGAGATTTAAGTCTTTCATTGCCAAGTCTGGCATTTCTTCAAAGTCCAAACAGGATGAGCCATCTGAAGAGAATGCCAATATGTTTGTGCTGGACACAATGAGGTTTCTATTCTTCACAGCCAAGGTTAATGCCAAGCTGTTGAGCCTATAGAGGTTGAATGGTCAGCAAACATGCAATTCCTACTTTTCAGTGTTGAAGAAATCCAGGCTGATTTGGTCAAAACCAGAACCTCAGCACCACCATATGGGTTTAGACAGCCCCCTTAGAAGAAAAGTATGGGAGCAATTGGCATACCCTGCAGTGTATTAAGAGGAGTGAAGTGAGAGATAGCTTGCCCTTGCTCTTGTAATATTAGGCCCTGTTCCATCAGCTTCCCAAGTTTTTGTTAAAATAAAACTTTCAACCACAAGACCACTACACAATGCCAAACTGGTGCACATTCTACTTCTATATGCTTAACTTGG
>JAUMHP010000046.1:21304107-21315818 GCA_032361065.1 Enteromius trimaculatus
ATAAAATTAAGTTGACCGTAAAAAATTGCTGTACTTTTTTACTTAAGTACATAAAAAAACAAGTACTTTTGTACTTTTACTCAAGTAAAATCGAAAAAGGAGCACTTTTACTTTTACTGGAGTAATATTTTATAGGTTGGATCTGTACTTTTACTCAAGTACTTGATTTGTGTACTTCGACCACCTCTGAATGACTGTTAGTTGACATGTAGTTACAAATTTACTTACTGTTAGTAGAATATCTAAAGGGGACTATTCAAATAAAGTGTTACCAATTATTCTTCTGAAATATGAGAGAAAGACCACCACTTCAACTATCCAGTGCAAAAGTCTTCAGACTTCAGACAGACTTCATCATGTTTGACTTTGGCCCTTTGGTTCTGAATCTGTTCGATCACACCCAGTTTTTTACTCTCTATAAAAACAGGGAGCAGCTTCTAGAGAGCACACCCTGTGCATGTGAGAGAGAGACCTGACTGCAGCCTGAAACTTGATGCATGCTCACCATTGTTTATGCAAAGCACTGTGGTGGCATCTGGTGGTGGTGCTGCAAGAGTCTGTGCACTTCACTGTGAATGTGCAAGCAGCCTGTGCTGGGACAGCTATTGAGTGAACTATTGAGTTTTGCCAGTTTGTGGATTATTTTGCTATGCCATGATATTTTGAGGACAAACTTTGGTAGCATTTAAAGCGTTTGTGACAGTTTGTGGGTGCACTATTTGCAGGCCTTATTTGGTTATTGCCCTGCAGAGGGTACTCAGACAGCTACTCTTCTTTTTCATTCACTCCTCTAATAGTGAGAGTTCCTGGTTTGAGCTGTAGCAAGTAAATGCATTTTTGGGTAGAATCCCACTCTGCCCTAACAATTTAGATGTGGCTTATTTCCACCTATACAACAGCTTGTATCCAGGACTCTTCCATTTTCTGACAGTCTGAGGCCCATGGCTTAGTGCATCTCTAAAGTCAGGAGACGAGATCTTTAGAAATCACGCACAAGTTGCACTTCCTGATCTCGCTGTGTCTTTTTAGCATGGCAAATTCGCTGTCCCATATGATTGGTAATTGTTGAGCACTAAAGTGGAGTTCAAGTCCCTGAAAGACAGTAAATGCATTGGAAGCCCATTTAGATAGGCTTGACTTCAAACTGTCTGCTTTTGATGGGAATGAAGAGCTTGTGGCGTCTGTACTTCTGAGTTGTTCAATAAAGGCCACTATTGGGTCATGTAGTGTATCCCATTAACCCGGAGCGTGGATCTCCATTGGATGGGCGATTGCTTGTAAAAGGTTTGTTTCTACATGTGAGTGCAACTAATTTTAGGAGCACTTTCTTACCTGCTTTTTTTCGTTCATTTCATAGCAAGTGATTTTTGTTATGATGGCAGTATTGAAAATTGAGGAAGTGACTACTGCTGCAGATAGTTTTCGAAGGGAGAGAGAAATACATTGCACTGTATTTTACTGTCTTCCTCATCTGAGCATAAAGGAAGACTAGAGGCATACGGTACTTGTAAAGCTAAACACGCAGCTTGGTGCTGCTGTGATGGAAATCTCTGCAGGAATTGCTACCTGTGGTGTTCTATCTGACATATAGCAGAAAGGATTTATCGCTGGAATGAGGAGTTTGCTTTTATTATGTACCACACACAGTGCTAACAAAAACCAAGACATTCTGTCACTATTTATTTACGTTTAAGACAAGACATAGAGTCAATGTAACCTTTAATTGTTTAGGACATTTGAAACAACAGAATCCTGTACAAACTGAGGAATATCAACACAAGGACAACAATCATTTTAGTGGATCTCAAAGACTTTGATTAGTTAGTGTTCAATGTTACTGTATGAGCAATGAAATATATGTCTATATTTTGTAACAATTGCATATCACATAAATATACCAAACGTACCGTTATTCTCCTGACTTCTGAAAGTAGAAAATTAAAGAACATTTACAGCCTATTTAGTTAAAATGACAGAAAAGGATTATTTCTAGCACAGTCTTATGATTTAAAGTGATTTGTTGCAGCCTTTTTGACTGGAACTTCCACAAAACGGAAGTGTCTCCAATAATTAAAACACATTAGGCTCCTTAGGAAAAAGGTGGATATGGTCAAGACTAAATCTTTGGATTAAAATGTATACATGTATGTTTAGAATGCTAAGGAAAACTTAAACAACTGCACAAACAAAAATAATAAAAAATGGACTTAACGTAAAAAATAAAAAAAAGTCAACCTAAAGTTTTATGTAGATTAATCTTAAAATAAATGAACAGATGAGTACACGCTTTGTCAAAACCGAGGGGTCAAGTTTCTGTCCATATAAACATAAGGTTTTAGTGTTGTTGAAGTGTGAATGCTGCCATCCGCACCTTGGTTTGCACCAAACAAGTCCCACCATTTCAGAGGGTCTCAGTCTACATTCAGTTGAACTCTAGAATGAATGCGACACGGACCTAAGGCATTGTAACTATATCCTTATGCCTTTTGATTTGGCTTTAAAAATAATACTTCGCTAAGCAAATCTGAATGAAATATATGAATATTTTTATTCAAATTTTTGTCTATACCAGAATAACAGAACTAAACTCCAAACATAGAGCGAAATTGAACACACTCGTTGTTGTGCAAGGGTGTGGAGTGATTCCTAGACACAAGCATTGATGGAGTAGGGGCTTCAGGGGAATACAATGAATAAGAGCTGGGCAATACTGTATATCGCAAAATATATTTATGCACATCTCGTCAGTAAAGCCGGTTCTTTGATTAGCGGTATATCTCCATCACCTGTTTTTAAATGAAGCGTCAGTTAATACACAGAGCCGTAGATCACTGACAAGCTACGCTATATTGTGTTCAGTAACGCAAACGAATCACCCGTGAAACTGAACGCGATATTGCAATGATCTATGGCTCTGTGTATTAACTCCAGCTTCATTTGAAAACAGGTGATGAAGATTACCGCTAATCAAAGAACCGGCTTTACTGACAAGAGGTGCATGAATATATCGTGCAATATATTGCCCAGCCCTGCAATGAATGCTTGTATCCATAGTTAGTGAAATGAAAGTTATTTTTTTATGTTATCATAATTTTAATATTACCTATCTCTGTGGAGTATAATCTCCTATGAAGAACAAGAGTAGTTCACAAAACCCTAGTAAATTTAAACAACACAGTCTCACTCCAACACATTTTGACACTTAGTCAAGCCCCTTTTGCGTTGCTTTCTGAACCTCAGGGTACCCCTTTTTAGTCACTTTTCAACATGAAGGTTCCTCCTTGTAATTTTTTATTTAAATGGTACTATTTACACATTTATGAGCAAGTAACCCAACCCCTGTCCCTAAACCTACCATCTGTCAATAAATCACAAGATACTGTATAGCAGGCAGATACAACTACCGCCTATAAGTCTTTTGAGGCAAAACGATTGATTTGTGAGAGGAATAGATGCGGTGTATCTCGTGACTAATTGCATCATTCTACCAGAAGGGACTATGTTTTCTGAATGATATGTGAGCGCATTAACAGAGCGGGATCATTTTTAGTGATGAAAACTTTCTTTTTTAGGGTAGGGGTGGGGTTTGGTGCTTCAAAGTAAAAAATGAAATAATAAATTTATATATGCATGCAAACCATTACATTAGGCCAAACAACTGAAAACAATGGAGGACCCTTCACGTCAAAAAGGGGTTAAAAAGGGGTACCTTGAGCTTCAAAAAGTGATGGAAATGGTCTTGACCAAGCGTCAAAATGTAACAAATTAGAGTGAGACGTGTTGATTTAAAAAGGACGACCATGCTTTTTTGTGTGACATCTTGGAATAGTGGGGCAATATGGCAGTTCTGTTTTTTCAGTAGAACATTAAACCTGTTCCCTTTCTTGATATGTCACATGCAGCCCAGCCTTCTTCCTCTCCTTCTCCTTCTCCTCTTGTGCACCTCCTCTCTGACCTTTGACCTCATACAGACATCATGTTGACCTCTGGCCCTCATTTATCTCTCTGTCCCCCCACCTTCCCCCCTCCAAAAAAAGGAAAGTTGTTGCTCTGTTTTGTGATCAACCCCCTCCATCATCAGTTGTATGCTTAGCGCCCCCTACAGGAGGGAGGTGTTTCTGACTCACCTGTCTCCTTTTCTTTCTGTCTCTTTCTCTCGCACTGTCTCTTTTCACCCAAACAACACTTTCTTGTCTTTCTGCTATGAGGCCTGTTTACATGCTCTTGTGGCACTTTCTTGGATGTACCTCATACAATGATCTCTGCATGCAGGGTCCAAAAGTAACTTTAAATTTGTGGCCGTACATCTTTATGAAACTGTGTGTTTCTCTTTTGTATTATAAATAAAATTAATTTAATTCAGATTTGTTTGACAATATATGACAATTATACTATTTTGCCACTTTAGCTTTGGTTACATGATGCAAGCATAATTTTATATGTGTGTTGCCGCATAAAGGAAATAAAAACATAAATATACTACAACACAGGATGCTACACACATATGGTAAGCTTAATATATATAAGCAACATTTTGATTTTTAAATTTAAACCGTCAGGTAACCATCCAGCCGATCAGTGACTTTGTTTTATTACACACAGTTGGCTCTTAGGTTAATTTTGGACCCTGTCCGCATGTATTAAAGGAGGGCATAAAGCATGAATGCTTCTCCACTGAGATTTCATTAAAACTTTAGCTTGAAGGGCTCTGAAACAGGACACAATGACAATTTACATGGTGCATGCATTACCATAAAGATAAGTGAAACAAAATAAAGTCACTCTTTTGGTAAGGTTAGCATCAGCTATCCTTAAAGAGTGCAATTCAGGGAGTAATTATATTCTGTTGTCACTAAAATGTCTTTATGGCAAATGTTATCTTCCTTGAGTGATGCCCTTCAAATAAAATATCACTTTTTGGCATGAAGTCCAACAATGGAACTTGCATGGCATGTTTACAGCTGCATGAAGTCCTTGCTGGTGCTATTCAGTCTTTGATAGTTGTTAAGCTCTTTGCTTGAGGAGCACAGAAATAGGTTTGTTTCTTTGTTGCCTTTTTTTTACCGTCTTGGTCACTGTACAATCACTTATTTATATTCAGTGTTGTCATTTTCTTCATGTCTGTCTATTACTCTGTGAATTCAGGGATCCTGTTAAACTCCTCCGCAATTTTTTTTTTTTTAATACTTATACAAATAAGTCTTTTCTATATTTGTTTACAGTTACACATTTTCTGTGTTAGTGGATGTTATGTTTTTTTATACATAACATGTTATGGATTGGCTTGTTTTTTCTATCAGAACTTTTTACTATTGTTTTTTACTTTATTGTCCTCACAAGCTTGTGATTGTGCCTTACTTCTTTGTGTTTTGTGAGTGTATTTTGTATGTCTATGTCTATGTCTGTTTCCCACTCTTTGTCTGTCATAAAAGGCATTTAATGCACACAAAATGCACAAGAGCTAATGTAGTACTGAAATATATGTACTCAAATGGATGTTGTCCTGTACATAGTATACATACTACATTTTCAGGGCTTTTGTTCATAATACTGTTGCTGCATAACATACAAAATAGTTTACCCAAATTAATCACTCATTGATCACTATACATTGCTATGTATTTATTTTGGATTGTAACAGTATTATATTTCAACTAATATCCATTTAACCTTAAATTATATTTCGGTAACTACAAATAAGGTCGCATTAAATAACATTAGGTAATGCATTGACTAACATTAAGGAACAACGAGCTGTACATTTGTAACAGTAGTTCAGGTCCATTACAAGTCTTGTTTATAATCATGCACAAGTATTTTAAAATTAAAAATGATCTAAGATTAATAAATGCTTAATTGTTAATGTATATTAACTTTAATTGTTAATGTATATTAACTAGTGAACCGATGTTAACAAATAGAACCATACTGTAAAGCGTTTGCGGTTTTCAAAGAAACTACAGAGACATGAGGTCACATGATGGAGTGTATCCACCCTCTGAACTCCCATTCCAGGGCCATGTGGTTAATATATCTCTTTGGCGTGTGTAGTGTGCTCTGTATGAGAGGTCTTATCTGTACGGAGGTCGTAAACTGGGGAGAGGAAACAGACTAGTCAATAAGGTCCATTGTTTATGTCAGAGTAAGAATGTTATTTTGGACAATACACATTACTTTCTCTCTCTCTGACAATACACATCTTACTCTTTAGAGTATAGTGTCGCTTAAGTTTATTGACATTGCTCTTAATCAGTGTGTTTACACGTACAACAGAACACTTTCTCAAAATGAGCTTCTCATTAAAACAGACAACAAATAATAAAATATTACTAAGATTCTTATGACCTAACATTGTTGGCTTAACATGAAAACACACTCATTGACAACTACCTGTTTATTATATATATTTTTTTATGCCACAGTAATTTTTATTGGTGTCTGTAAAATATCTATATATTGCTATCCATATCTACAGGTATATATGTATAGCTATTGTTTGTTTGCAAATTTGTTGCCATTTAAAGGAGAAGTGTGTGATTTCTGTGTGATTACTGTCACAAAATGAAACAAATAAATAAATAAACATGCCTGTTTCCATTGGCCAAGCTGCCATTGATTAATCAACCAGATTGTCCCGCCCTAACCCTCTATCATTGGTTCAGCCAACTTTTGCGCGAAACATATAAAGCAGTGGAAATACACACCTCCTCTTTAAGTCTGGAGTCTATGTAATTACCAGTGTGTGGGGAAGAATGTCTGAACTTGAGTTTCAGAGAATGTGTTTTTATACTCACTACCACTTTTTTTTTTTTTTTGCACAAAGCTTATAAAGTACATAGATATGACTTGTATCAAAGTTACATGAATTGTAATGAGTTCATTTCAGCTGTATGTGTTTAGTACTGTTGACAGTTGTGTATGTGTTTAGACATTACCCTTCTTCATGAAAACAACGGTTATTGATCTTTGCTGGTTGCTTGCATGCATGCTCTTTAGTCTGATAGAGGCTAAAATGTCATGATTTAGAGAATGAGAGCATGGAATATGAAGCATGTGTGTACAGGGTGCTCTGCCCCAACTCCACAGTTCTGAAGGGGTGTCTTTTACTTCCTGGTTGGTGACAGTTGAAAGGTTCTCTTTAACCCCCTATCTCTTGTGACAAGAAGTGGGGCAGCAACAGTCTTATAAAATTGCATACTTGATGCTACGACAATTGCCTGTGCTCTTGCTGCTGGCCCAAAGCTGCTGCAAGCAATGCTAGCGACCCTCCCTACTTCCTTCAGATATGCCTTGCAAATGCTGTATGATGCTGCACCACTGCATTTGCTGTTAGCAGAAAATCTGATTCTCTTTTGAGAGGTAGAGAGTTCTCTGATTGGCTACCATGTGCAAGATGCACTCAAGTGCCCATAGACAATTTCAGGGCATCTATATCAGCGATATCTATCAGGTATTAAGGACAAGAAATAGCTTACAGCAGCTTTAGCCTTCTCCAATCTTGCAGCTTGCTCTCCAATCTCCCTTCCCTAACCCCCTGGTCTGGAGCACATCCCTCCTGGGTTCACTTTTTTGGGGGGCTGATTGGGGGGGCGCAGTGGGGGGCCTGTATCAGTGTGCCTCTCTCTGTGTCGCTCCAGGTTACGGGCTGCAGGTACAGGAAGAACTAGTCTCACCGGCCTCCTTGCAGTACAGTCTACCTTCGCCACTGGGCAATGAGCCCTACTGGCAGGAAATGTCAAGCATGGAGTGTGCACCCATCGCTACCACTGAAGAGGACACACTTATGGAGATGTCTGAGGTACAGGTCTGGCCCTCAGGCAATAGTCCTTCCATTGTGGCCGTGGAGGATTCCTCACTGGAGTGCAGCAATGCTGATGACTCCGAGGCACTACTGAACCGGAGCCTAGGCCACTCGAGGAGCGGGACTCCCGGCACAAATGGACCAGTGGGGCTTGCTGCTCAGGGAGGGTTAAGTGGATCCATCGAGCTACTTGAGGATCAATCCATTGGGGCGGATTCAGATTACAGTGCTGCCGGGATGCTGTGTCTGAGCGAAGGGGTCAACATCAATGCCCTGAACAGAGGTCAGGGGTCGGAGAGGTTAGAAGGTGCTGTAGGTCAAGAGATCAACAACATTAAAGACGATTCCAGTGGAGGTTTGGGAGAAGAAGGAGGTGACGGCATGAACGTAGAAGATAGCATATCTCTCATTTCAGGGCAACAGCGAATTTATGCTCGAATGAGTGAGTCACCTGTGCTAAGAAGACGGGCAGATCCTGGTGATGACAGGTGAGTTGTCCAATAGACTCTAAATTGTTTTGTTGACCAGTAGAGACTCTACTATACATTCTTCAGGAAGTATCATCAGGTAATCATTCTCAGCTCTTGATATTAAAGAATCTTGCAAATGTTTTTAAAGGCTCATTAAATGTTTCATTCTAATATGTATCATTTACATAATACTAGTGTCACTAAATGGAATTGCAAAAAACTGCACTTTTATCACCTTTTCCAAATTCTCTCCATACCATGAAAATTGTTGTGTCGGCCTGGTCAAGATGCTCAAACAAACAGTGCAATGTTTTAACAGAGTTTCATCTTTCTCTTCTGGGAAATTGGACTGAAAATATTAATGACTAATGATCTCTCACTATAAAAAGTTTCGGCCTCTAGAATGAGAATCCCAAATTATAAATAGTCTTTCGTCAGGGTAGTGTTATATTTAATTTTTGACAGCAATGAAAGGCAGGCTGTGAGGGATAGATGTATGGATTGTTAAATGGATTGTTTAAGACCATGCCAGTGCTTAAACTATTAAAACCTCTTTCCAAAAGATTTTCAGTAAACAAAAACTCCATAAAATAGTTTTGAAAGTTTTTAGGTCTTTACCAGGAGTTTCTTATTCTGCTCCTGGAGGGAACTTTCATGCAATAATTTAGTTCTAACACACTTAACACACCTGGCTGGACATTTCTAGTGATCAGCAAGAACTTGATGAGCTGGTTAAACAAAAGGCTTTTGGCTATATAATGAAAACGTATGAGCCCACTGATGCGTTATTACAATAGGACAAGGGTGTCTAATCCTGTTCCTGAAGGGCCACTGTCCTGCAATGTTTAGCTCCAACCAGCCCCAACACTCTTGCCTGGAAATTACTACTGCAGTGATTTTAAATCTTAGTCCTAGTCCACATTTTTGTATGTTTGCTATAACTGACAGCTGATTTCATGGAGCTTTCACATAATGAGCTGGTTATCTGAATCAGTGTTAAATAATGGAGACAAAATGTGCAGAGCAGTGTGTTCCCAAAACTAGGATTGAAAACCACTGTTCTAGTGAGTCTAAAGACCTTGATTAGCTGTTTAATTAGAGTTGAACCTAAACTCTGCAGGTCAGTGGTCTTCCAGAAAGATCTCCAAGATTACTAGACACTTCCAGGTAGGTGTTTTGGAGCATCTTGGAGCTAAACTCTGATAGTGGCCCCCCATGAGCAGGATTAGACACCCCTGCAATAGAAAACACTTCAACAGAGGAAAGACTCTGTTAACTGCACTAATCAAACCTTTTCATAGAGCAGGCGTCACCAAGTTCGGTCCTTGTGGGCTGATGTCCTGCAGAGTTTAGCTCCAACCCTGATCAAACACACACCTGAAGCAGCTAATCAAGCTTTTACTAGGTATACTTGAAGCTTCCAGGCAGCTGTGTTAAGGCAGGTTGGAGCTAAATTCTGCAGGACACCGGCCCTCCAGGACCGAACTTGGTGACCCCTGTCATAGAGACTTCATGTGAGTGACAAATTGCATGGCCTGTGTATATTTAATAACTTATTTTCACTTACTGTCTGTGGTTTAGAGTGAGGTTACTTCCACTTATAGGGATTACTGAAAACTACGTTTTCGTTTCCTCTTTCTAATTTTCTGTTTCGTTTCTCAGGTTAAGTGCTGGGTCCTTCCTGTCTTATCTACAGGATCAGGGGGCTCCTGGTTGGCACTCGGCCCCAGAACAAACCCAGAACAGAGTTGGCTCTCTACAGTGCTCTCTTCCTAGACAGGCAATGGAGTCTATGATGTCATCAGTACGAGCCACAGTGGACTGTGATTCTAAGCAGTCTTGCCTAGCCCAAGAAGCCCTAATTGAACCAGTGCGGGACATAGGGCATTCTGAGATCATCCACGGGCATTATCAGGGAACTCAACCTTTTGAGAAAGGACTAGGCTTCCCGCACAGAACAGCTAACATACGAGGTTGGGAGGACATGCGTCTAAGAGGACAGGTAAGGGTTGGGAAAGAATTTGAGATTCATTTGTGTGTTCACATATCATGGTCATTTTTTGTCACATACTGATTATTTGTTTTTGCCTTAACCTGCAATGATATGATGGATAACAGTTCTGCCACAGGTAGGGCAGGGTTATGTCACTTCTAAATTTCTTTGGCTCCAGAGTCACTGGTTATCAAGGTAGATGTTGTTCAAGTTGATGGTTACACTTTCTCCAGTGGGAGAGCCATGGAATTTGGTATCTTCCCAAAAAATGTGCTTTTATTGCAAATTTGTTGTTAACAAAGCATTTTCAAACCTAAAAGTCATTTGTAGTGATGTTACGTGGTAACATTTGCATCTTTTTGAATTATACACCTTTGACCTTTCTAGTGAAGGCTTTGCTTGTGTGCTTTGATTTGGAATGGGACAAATTAAAACAATGAATAGCAGGTACACACACCAGGAAGTCCTAGATGCTATCTGTGACAGTACATATTACAAGTGACTGTATTATAATAAGTAGACATGGATAAATAGCTTCGAAAATATTTATTTCACAAAGGCTGATAGAGACACAAGTATGCACAATTGTTTGTACTTGCTTGTGGTGCAATGCACACACACACAGGTTTCCATGTTTTATGGGGGCATTGCTCAGACACAATGGCTTTCACACTGTAAAGACTGTATGTCCTTAATCTGACCCATGCCCTTAAACCTACCCCTCACACAATTTATTTTCCAATTTTAGATTTTCAAAAAACTTTGTTCTGTATGATTTATACGATTTGTGTTTCCTTGTGGGGATACACAAAGTCAAAACATAGGCAATACCAGGTGTACACATACACACACACACACACACACACACATACAGTACAGCCGGCCCCTAGAAGGACACAACCCATTGGTTTCTAAAAATAGATCTTGTCTCCTTCTGTCATCCAAAGGGGCTGCTCCTGCTGCACTGGCTAGTGGGGGGAGGAATGTTATATATATGGATTTGGAAAGCATGGACAGTAAGGTCATAAACTACAATGGTTTCTCAAAGACACACAATGTGCTTTTTGTGAAAAGTGCGATCAAGAAAAATAACTTGACATTTTATAATTAACATATTGTGAGGGGAAGGGGAATAAGAAATGTTTGAGTAAAGTCAAGTTATTTGAATACCTGAAAGCTGAATTTGGTATTTGATATTTATTTGGTATTCACTGGCTGAATGTATTTCCAGAAATGCACTTACTATGTACACTATTGTTCAATACTTCAGTCAGTAACTTTTTTAATTAAATTTAATGTGTCAAAGACATGTATGTTCCTACAAAAGACTCGGCTGTGTCGAATAAATGCTGTTCTTTTGTACTCTCTATCTTTCAAAGGCAAAATGGATCAGTTTCCAAAAAAAATATGAAGCAGCACAACTGTTTTCCACAATATTGCTGTTTTT
>JAUMHP010000046.1:21343879-21381344 GCA_032361065.1 Enteromius trimaculatus
CGAAGCTACGAAACATGTTACCTGTTTCTGATGCAGAAAAGCTAGTTCACGCATTCATGACCTCTAGACTGGACTATCGTAATGCACTACTAGGTGGTTGTCCTGCATCTTCAATAAACAAGCTACAGATAGTCCACAATGCAGCTGCAGATGCAGGTAAAGAAAATATGATCATATTACCCCAATTTTAAAGTCTCTGCATTGGCTGCCTAATAGATTCCGCATCAGCTATAAAATATTACTTCTTACCTATAAGGCACTTAATGATTAAGCTCCTGCGTACCTAACTAGTCTTCTAACACGCTACAATCCATCACGATCCCCAAGATCTCAAAACTCTGGACTGTTGGTAGTACCAAGGATAGCAAAGTCCATTAAAGGAGGTAGAGCTTTTTGAATTGAACTAATTGATGAATCATTCTGAGTGTTAATTATACCATGATCATTCTTAATGTGACTTTTATGTGTCCCCTTCAGTATCAGACTGTGAGTCCTGTAAGATATTTGCAGTCCTCTCCCAATTTCATTTGGGTCACAATGCCACGGAGATCCAGACCTCTGACCTGCTCCAGAAGATGTGCCACCTCCATCCTAACGCTATTCCACAAGTAATGATCACAATACGTTATAAAAATCCTTGTTCTCACTGTATATTAGATGTCTTTATATACTACTTAGATGAAACTGTTAGAATGCCCTGATTTGATCATATTGAATAACACATTTGGGTTGGGTTAGGGACAGGATTGGTCAACAATATAATTATAGACGTACATATAGAAACTACACAGGAATTTTAAAACTAATTACGATGTGAAAAATGCATTTACACTATGCATTGTATAAAATTAATTTTATTGCTAGCACATAGCAATATTGTGGCTATTTGTCTTCAGAATATAAGGACACGTGTGACAACTTCATAGAAAAGAATGGAAAGCAGCTGATTGATGGTTACTAAAAATGCAATGGTCTGACTCTTTGGAGTGTTTCTAATTGTTCTATCCTAGTGTGAAGGGTTCGTGAAGCTGCATGGCCACAGGCTCCTGAAGAGCGATGGGAAACAACCAGCCCTTAATGCATGTGAGGTAATAACTGCTCATTTGAATTAGCTTTACATTGGGGCTGTCGATCATGTCATGTGTTCATGTATGCCTGGAGAGATTCTGACATGAGTGACACTATTTTATTGTGTTTTTTTGTGTTGTCAACAGGAAGATTACCTTTGTAAGTGACCAAAAGAAAGAGCAAGATTCATCATTAGAGCAAGACTCAAACATTAGAAAGTAACCACCTTTACTGAGACAATAACCGTTTAACCTGTTTTAAAATTACTTTCATGTGGCAATTCTTATTTAATGTGCCTGTACTTAACTATCAATCACATCTGTATTTCCATGATCAGAACCTCACTAATCACTTAATATGAGCTAGTCAACTTAACATAGGAAATCCTAACATAGTTTGCATTTGGTGTCACATTATATAAAATCATTTCCTCACCTCTGTGTTAAAATGACATTAGAAAAATACTGTACAGATTAATATTTTATGGCATGTTAAGCAAATGATTGAAAGAAAATTAAATTATATTTATGCTTTTGTCAAATTATCCTCTCTAATATACCTGTAAACATTCAATAAAAAAATTCAAACAATAAGGAAAAATCTTTGGATTGTTCAAAACTACCGAATAAATTCTATTAATTTCACCAACTATACAGGTTTTTTTTTTTCAGGACACCTCTAGAACAAATGCAACATCAGATATGTTCTGCTTTCATTTTGAAGGCTTCAATCTAGCTTATTATTTAAAATACAAGTTTTCTGAATAAAAGACACTGTGTATATAGTCTTGAAAACTTTAATAAAAAGTCTCATCCTACAAACTGCCAAACATCCCAGGTACAGGAACAGTCGCAATCAAACTGATTAATTAAAAAAAGATCAGAGCGGAACACGGTGTGTTATGTCCACCTTCTAGACTTTTCAGCAGTTACATGAAATTTAACACATCAGGGTTTTTGTTTAATATCTTCTCTCATTGTAACTCTACACAAGTGTGTTCCTTGCTGAATCCCTGGCGTGCAGAAACAAAATGACTCATTTCATTTACATCTCACCAATGCACCTCCTATGCCCCTGTATGGCTTTCTGCTACCTCGTCTTTTTCTTGTCTCTTCCAAATCTGCAAAAGAGGAATCTGGTGAAATAAATCTGGGTGATGCCTCAAAAACATCAACTTTCTAGGATTTTAGAGATCTTTGAGACACAATACAGGGTTCCTGCAGCTTTATCATATGGGCAAGGCATTTATTTTCAAAAAAAAAAAAAAAAAAAAAGTTGAAAATAGGTTGAGGGAAGGTGTGGTTGAGGAGGGCTTTATTGTCCCAATTAGGTAGTTCCCATTTAATAATTTGAATTGAAATGATAATTTATATTCAATGCATTGTTTCTTTGTTCCGTTTTATAATGCACAACAATACTGAGGTGCAGATAATTGGCAATATTTGCAATAAGTAGTATAAATAGCAGAAAATCCTGCTTTTTTTTAAACAGAATCTATAGCTATTTGCACTTAGTGTAAATAAAATATTGCTTAAAAAATACTGCCATTTTCACAGTGTAAATATAGTCCACTGATAATTGCACTTAGTGTAAATAGCATCTATTGCTATCGCTAGTGCAAATAGCAACTGCCGAAAAAATGTTCATAAAGTTTAATAATGTCGAAAAAATAAATAAATAAAATAAATATATATTTTCTAAAAATGTCCATTTGTAATAATATACATAATAGCTTTGCTCATGTAAAAATATATTAATAAAAAAAATGAACATCTAAAATATGAATACTCAATTACATATATTATTTAAAATATTTATAGACACATATACATACAAACAGACTGAGTAGATTACTGACACGCCACGCCAATGAGTCACCCGCGAAACTGAACGCGATATTGCGTAGCTTACGGATCCACGGCTCTGTATTAACTGGCGATCTGTTTAAGAATTACCGCTAGAACAGGCTTTACTATCGATATATATATATAGCATCCCTGTTGTGAATCATGGGTCTCACAGCTACTGCATGACCAAAACATCCACATGCAAACCACAATCGTGTTTCTCTCAAAACAATTTTCATGTAACATCCACTTATTGATAGACATCACTCTTAAACTCATGAACTGACAAATTTGAGTAAATGAGCAGCAAACCTGTATGTACGCCTCTGAGAGCGTGATCATCTGTGGAAGGATATCAATCACCTGCAGATCCTGAAGCTCATACCACTTCCCCGTGCCCTGTCAAACATCACAAACCACCCGTATTAACAAACCATCCCGGTAACAGTGCTGCCGCGCTCTGAATGAATGACACACTCACGTGATGCAGAACATGAATCCTGTAAGACCCTTCGGTGGGTTTTCCATCGTGAACTACATTGGCCACCAGGTCATAGGTGGTGATCTTCTCTGTAGCCTGCGCCTCTTCTGTCAGGTACTCGCGCAAATCAACGTTCCTATTGTGCATGAATATTTTCAAAACAAGAATATATCAAATACGTTTACAGAGAATATAGAAATGTCTAAAAGAGTGCAACTTCATTTATTCCTAGTGTTGGTGGTCACATACGTAATGGGGAAGTTGACAATAGTTGGGTTCTTTTCCACAAAGAAGTTGTTCTTTGTGAATCTCTTGATGCAGAAGATGAGGTACGGAGGAAGTTTGGTGAGCTGGAACCTTTTCAGAAAGTTCTCTTTATATGTTTTGTACTCCTGTGACAAAGGTAATCATTTATTTAGTATAAAGTATATTATTCTACACAAATAAAAATATATGATCAGTATCATTGATAATGCCATTTTGGCCTTCTGTCTCTACAGAAAAAAAAAAGCACAAGTGCAATTCAAAATGTTGAGTGGATAGTAAAGAAAATAAATAACTTAAAATGTATATTACATGAGCAAAGCAAAGAGACTTCAGAATGTTAAAATGAATTCTCACCTTCTCATTGTTTCCGTTGAACTTGGCCAGGATGTTGAAGAGAGGAACCTGAGGAATGATGAGCTGCTCCTTCTCATCTTTGTAGAGGGGTGCTGTGGGCAGATCCAGCGTCAGATACAGGAAGGTGGACTCAGACATCTTCTCCTGGTACTCATCCTTAAGCAGAAGGGCTTCTTTCTCTTCTGCAGGCTGTAAGAAACACGCACAGAAACGTTCATCATCTATTGACTTAGTGTCACAGCTGCTGTCAAACCCCAAAAATAAGAGAAACGCTTTCGAAATGGTTTAAGCAAATATAAGACTGTTATTAATGTAATAAAAGCACCAACCAAATCTGGATGAGGAAGCTTTTTTGAGAAGATTCGCATGGACCCCTGAAACACCTTGGAGACGATGGCTGTAAAACAGAAAACCGCCAACTGAATTGATTCCTTTTACATTTGTGTGCCATAAAGTTGTGCTGCCCAATGATTAATCATCCAAAATAAATGTTTTTGTTTATGTAATATATTTGTGTGTGTGTATATTTATTTATTATGTATATACAAATACACACACATAAAAATATTTACATGCGTTTATATGTACAGAGATTTATATTTATATAATTTATATTATATAAGTATTTTTAATATACAAATATAACATTTTAATTAAATATATGCAATAAATATACACAGTACAAACACACATTATTCAAACAAAAATTATTTTCGATGCCATTACTTATGATTAATCGCTTATTACTTATGATTAATTAAGAGCACAAATTTATAGAAAACAAGCAGTTAGAAAAAGCGTGCAAGTTTAAAAGGGTCATGTTTTTTTTACAAAAACAAATTATAAAATAGAATAGAGTGTTAGGTTGCAATGGTCAAATAAAGATAGAGATGTGTTTTTAGCAGTTTCTTGAGGAGTGATAGCACACAAACACACCTTTCAAAAATCTACATCAAAACAAAACTCACATGTTTTTTTCTTTGTCCCACCAAGAGCACCATGCAGTGCATTGAGAAACCAGGACAGAAAGTCAACAGCATCCCCTAGAGAGCAAAAAGCACAACATCAGGTAAAAATACACTAATACCTACACCTAATAAGAATAACAGAGACGGCTGTTTGATTGGGTATTCCTTGACTATTCGTATTAGACCGCTTTATAAATAAAAACATGAAACAGACACATCATATGACAACAACCTAATAACAGCTCATTGGTCAGTGTGCATACAGAACTCAGTACAGTAATATTCTGAATTTGGTGTTATACCTTGTTTAGTGATCTGAAAGGTCTTTTTGCTGCATAACACCACAGCCTGCAACATCTCATGAGGCGACACGTGGGCTTTGAAGTTGCGCGGGTTCCAGAGCTTGCGCATGAGCTCCCCAAAGCGCTGCACCAACAGAAACATGATGTCGCCCGGTGGCCGGCGGATTCTGCAATAGTTCTCCTCCTCAAGGAAGTAGTTCCGTAGAGGCGGCACGTTTGAGAGTGCCTTGGGGAAAAAGACAAGTGGTAAAATACTACAGTCAAAACAAGATTTAGGCCTAAATGGAAGAATCATGCATTTGAATTTCATATCCAATTTTGAAACATTTGGATTACACTGTCTTAACATAAACTGATAAGCCTGATGTAATGCCTATCTGTCAGTCATACAGGTAAGAGTTCTGTAATAATACTATTAAACTAAACGCGTCTTAAATACGCAATGAACAGGTTCATATATGTTGTAGTAATAAAGGTAGGTAAATAAGGTAGTAATAAATGTTTTTTTTTCCCCTTGCATGCATGGAGGACTCCCAAAACCAAATTATGAACCTTTCATAAGCCATAATAAGGGGCAACTTAAATTAATAACTACATTGCAACAAAGACAACTATAACTGAAGTGTAAAAAGATTAAAAATCAAGCCATATCATATAAGCTGTGAGAGAAGAAAGCATTTTCCCTTAAAAAAAAAAATTAATACCTGGTTGCTCATCTCACCTGCAAAACCACATTAGCATAGTCATTAGCCTTGATATTATTGAGACCCACAATTCCTGGCAGATAGGTAGTGCCATCGTAGGCTCTGTACAGCTTCCCATGCTTATCCAAACCAGAGATGTGCTTTTTGGTGAATGTGGGCTTCAGCACATACTGAAATAAAGATATGAAGTAGAAAGAATCAGAGGTGTTTTACCAGTGTTGTCTTAAAGCACATAATTGCTGAGATAAAGTAAAATGGCACTGCTTTACAAATGTAATGAGACAACATAGTATAATATACTGACAACCAACTGATAGAAGGAACGCTGTGTTTGTACTCACCGTAATGTCCTCTAATGAGGAGTCAATAATCTCATAATTGTCTGGCAGGCAGTAAAACTTTAATGTGTGGAGATTCAGGAAAACATGGTGCGTGAACTGAACGCTGTGGATGTACGCGTGAGACTTCTGACCTCGACCTGCAACACGAAGTAATGTGCTTCAAATTTACATTGATTACATAGGTGCATAGGCTCAGACAGATTTGGGTTTTTAATATCAAATATGCAGACTACAATATGAAAGTGAAGTGAAAGTGACTTGTGGCCAGGTATGGTTTCCCATACTTGGAATTTGTGCTCTGCATTTAACCCATCCAACGTGCACACACACAGCAGTGAGAAGCGATCAACCACACACACACACCTGGAGCAGTTGGGAGAACGGTGCCTTGCTCAAGGGTCTCACCCCAGTCGTGGTATTGAAGATGGAGAGAGTGCTGGGAATTCACTCCCACCACCCACAATCCCTGCCGGACCTGGGACTCGAACCCGTGACCCGTTGGCGAGTATTTTGTGACACTAACTTAAGATGATTACAAAACTAAGGTTAAAGTTACCGGTCACACTTACCTTGGAAATATTTCCCACAGATCAGACAGGCATAGACATTAATGTGTGAGAGAGAGATTGAACACAGCTTCTCAAAGTCAAAATCCAAAACACTCCTAAGAAAACAAAAGATCAGAATGAGTGTTATAGCAGAGGAGTAATAGTGATTAACAATAATAAACACATTCTTACTTATAATTACCTGTTGATCGTGTCCAGATAGGGACAATGGCGGCTTCTTTTATCTTCAATACCATGAGAACGACCAATTTTCACACGCACCTCTGAAATTAAGCGAAGACCACATGTAAAAACCAAGTCAGTCACATCCAAAAATAACAATCTTTATTCCATTCAGTGAGCATTTCTTAGCTATGAGGGATATAAACACATTAGGGTGAAAATATGTAGCCATTTTCCAGGAACGGCCCAATTTTTTTGTGTTTGTCCCCCTCATTTAAAACAATCTTAAAAATTCTCCAAATGCACTGCAAAAACCTCTGACCAACACAGCCTCCAAAAGAAAAACAAATACATAAAATCATTTGAAAACTGAGGGGGGAAAGTATTTACAGGTTGTGAAAATGAAAATGTTGACAATATTTAACAACGTTTACTAAAATGTATTTATGCGTGCTTTTATTTTACACAACCTCACTTTTCTAGTAATATAAAGCGGTTTTAATATTTTAGGTTGGCAAAGATTACTATTTTTCACAGAGTGAGTTTTGATGCTATTTTTAAAGCAAGTTAAGGTTCAGTTTAGCCCTCAAACACCATAATAAATTATTAATTTTAATAATATGGAACCCACAGCATTAAAAAGCGTATTAGCACCGTTTTTTAAGTTATGGGTAATACGTTAGATTTAGTTTAAATTGACAAATGAAATAAGAAAATGTTTCCATTGTAGAAATCACGTCACCCAAAGCACGAGACCCAGAACAGATAGATGTGTGCTCCTGCGCAATGCACCTTTCCATCACAGGTGAGAACATACTCAGGTTTAGTACGATTTCTCATTTCTAAGTCGCCTTAGAAAAAAGCACCTGATAAATACATAAGAGTGCATGTATTTTAGCAACTAACGTAAACGCAACGTTGTTGGAAACATGGGCCTCCAGTGTTCTTTAAACCGTTTTTTCTAAACAGCTGATACACTATCAAGCTTATAAACGTTCCGAACATACCTTCCTCTTCGTCTTCATCAACATCCCTCTCCCGTTTCACGCCTGCGATCATTTTACGTTTAATAACAAGGAGGTTTGAATGTAAAACTAGTAAAGCGAGTGTTGAATGAACACTGTTCAAATGTCTTCAGCGAGTGCTACAAAACTCCCGCCCTCACTTCCGCTCCAAAATCGGTGGCCAAAGACACAATAACCCGGGATCTAAGTAAAATAAAACACTGGCTTTGTTGTTTAATATACTTTCTTTACTACCAACTATCTGTTATAGTTTGTATTACACTTTAAACCTACAAATACGCACTTTCGGTTGTAAGAAGAACCATATACAAGCGTAATCGCTCGTAGAAAAAAACAAAACAGCCCCGACAACGCAGAGTGCGCTTTTTATTGGCCAACCTGTTTTGTTTTCGGCCCCTGTGTTTGGAGAGATGTTATAAAGGGAATGATCACCATGTTGCTGAAAATGTATTGGTTTTGAGAAACACTTCATCTACGTAGCACAGCCATGGAGGTTCTGCGTGATGCAGAGGGGGAGAGTGTCAAATACAAGCCCGGGGGGCGCTTGGACATGAGCCACGGCTTCCTGAAGCACATCAGGAGGAATCAGATCGCCAGGTCTCTGCTCTTAGTAACAAAGTGCCTAGTTATTTGTGTTTTCTCAGTACGTTGTTTTGGACCCGCTTCTGCAAAACCTGTTAATATGTGATTCGAAAGCTTAACCCTGTAATGCCTGACACGTTAAATATTGGCCAGGAAAAAAGTATATATATATATATATATATATATATATATTATTTTTTAAATGGAGCAATTTATTGGACCTTTTACAAAACGGACAATGTTACAAAAAAATGTTTGCCATGTGTTTTTTGTTGAGTATCAATATTGTATAATGGCTTATAGTATAATATAGTGAGAATATGGAGGGGGAAACACATTCGTTTTATTCAGAAGCACAAACTGTACAAATATGTGCGGTTTGATGCAGGTGCTGATATTAAATTGTCAAAATATAAGATGAAATTTTGATAGCTTGTATTGTAATTTAGTGAGATCCTTTAAACAAACTACTAAATGCATATGAATATCAGAAAAACTTAGCTGACTTACCTTTAAGACTAGTCTTAACCTTTGATGCAACCGACCCCAGATGTCACATTGTATTTATATGTATTTATATGCCTTGATAAGACATATATTTAAATGATTGGTAAACCTACCCCACTTTAGTCTAATAATGTTTATTCTGTTATATTACTAACAATTTAAAAGTATTTTTTTCATTTACCTTATAAAAAGCAGTAAAGATTTCAGAGGTGGACCCGAATTAGCACATTTTTACAATTAATTGCAAAAAAAAAAACATAATTTATGTGTGTATAATGTATATTTCTAACGAGTCGATATAAATACAGAGACAGGGATGTATATATTTAAGAAAAATATTATTTATATATTGAATATATTTGATATAATATAAATTGTATGAATATAAATAAATGCATGTAAATATTTTTTTTAAATATATACTGTATGCTTGTGTATTTTTGAACACAAATAAATACAATACATACACATATATAAACTTATATTTTGAATACTAGTAATCATGATCAATCATTTGACTGCATAAAACTTTTTAATCATCTGGACGGTGGTAGGCACATAGTAAATTGTGTACAACAGATGAATTATACATTAATATTTGATTTTTCTACAGGGATGATTATGACAGAGAGGTAAAACAAGCAAAGGAGAAACAGAAGCGCAGGCACACCAACACCCCTCGGCGTCCACGAAGACCCGACCGTCAGGTGTACCACCCACGTCACCAGAGTAAGTTACATAGTTTTGTTTAGAATTTTACAATGTAAAGTGATAAGTGCTTTTTAGCAGGTTTTATTTTTTAAATCTGTGGGGAACAACAATTTTGTAAGTCCAAAGTAACAGAATTGTAATTTATTTTCCCTAGACATCCTATAAACACTGGGCTTATTGTTGTATTAGTATTAGCCATATAACAAGTCAAATATGTACTGCCAAATGTTTATTTTCCCTTTTATTTTGCATTTAATGTCAGAACAGACCTGCCACTGCTTTGACATTACTATTATGTTTACTTTGTAGATTTAATAAACGAAAAACAACACAGTTAAAACAAAATACATATTTGAATAAATCATGAGATATTACATAATGTATCTGGGTAATAACTAGTTAAATAAGTATTTATAATGATAGTAATTGTAAATATTGTGGGCCATGATGGCAAAAGGTGAAATAATTAACACAATAAATAATTCTAATAATGAACAGAAGGTTTGACTTGTAGAGTCATGTTAGAGTTTGATGCCACTTTGCCCATATTTGGATTATTGGTTTTGTTTCAGATGGATCTGAATCCGGTGTGAACGCAGAGACAGAGGACTGGAATGAGAGCAGCTCCGGCACAGAGCAGGAAAACACTGGCACAGAGCTATTCTGGCTTGATTATCAAGCTGACAACGGGCAAATAACATCAGTCATTGTTCACAAGGTTTGTATTGAGGCGCATTAAGATTCTTACCTGTTTCTACCTGTAATTGCAACTTTTTGCAGTTGTGTCTCATAATTTGGAAATTATTATAGATATAATATCTTCCAATTTGTAGTGTTTTGGTGACTTTTTGGTGAATTATGATATACAAACTCAGAATTTAGACTTGCTATTAGTTTATATCTTTAAAAGATGACATTTCTTTCCTTAGTATTTGTCACTTTATTTGTTTTTTGAAAATGTAATTGGGACTATTCTTCTCAGAATTATGAATTTACATCTCTAAATTGTAAGTTTATATCTCACTTTAAAAGTCAAAATTGTTAAATCATGAGTTATGATTTTTTTTTTTTTTTGCCGTGGTGGAAATAGGCTTCCAAAGATTCTAGCTGATTAAACAAATTATCAGAAAAATAAAAAAATTGTGGATGGGGACAGTTGATTGGACGAGACAAATATATTATATCAATCTTTATTCGCATATGTGCACTACATTTACATAATATTTATCATATCTCAACTGCCTGATTTATTTATTTTTGTCAACCTCCAGACTTTTTCACAAAATAAGTATCGCCCAGCTTAAAGTGGGATATATATGTTCAACTTTATCACCATGCATACAATATACACGTGTAAAGTGATATAAACTTTACAGCAAATTACAGCTGCTTGTATCGAAATGAAATCTATTTTGTCACCTTTCTGAAATCTTCTAAATACAACTATAAAGCAATGAAATATTTAGATGTAAACATCAACATAATGATTTTGTCTGAAGCTGCTTTGAAATATAAGTGTTAATTTGAATAAAGGCATTATACAATAAGTTTACCTTGATTTAGATTTGTATTATTGTTAATTGTCATTCTAATGCATGTGATAAAGCCAAAAAAAATTATAAAAACATTTTTCCAACCAGGAGGACAAGCCAGAAGTTATTGTGGAACGTGTGGCAGAAAAGAACATTCTGGACTCAGCCATGAGGGCGGCGCTGTTGGCACGTGTGGGACAAGAAATGGACAAACGATGTGACAAATGCTGAGAGGAAGAAACAGGCTTTTTATATATATTGAGATACATAAAGTAAATGACAGAGCAAGGCACTGAGACACCGCTTTCTGAGCCAGAATTGAAACTGAACTGCATTTCTGTATGATGGCTCCAAGCAGCATTCACCGATGTCTTGGAGATGCCATGTATCCTAATTTGTGAAGGTGCAGCTCTTATAAAGTGGACTCGAACCTCAAGAGAAATGTCACTATTAAGCATGAAATCGATCTTGTTTGATCTGAAATAGGATGTATTTTTGTAATATAGAGAAAAAAGGACCTGAATTTTCTTTCAACTGGAAATTGAAATCATTGTCATTTCAAAATTAAGAACGATGTCTGGCAAATTTTGTGCAGCTTGACCATGGTGACTTGCTGGCACTCGGATTTTGATGGAATTTTATAACTGCAAGATGTACATTGCTTCACTAGGTCCCATGAGTCCAGATTGCTTTTATATATGGTTTAGGCTAAATCAAACATTGAATGCTTCCATTCTATTTAGTCTAAGAGAAAGTTTGAAATCAACTTGTTGCGGTGATGTAGATGCTCGTGGAAATAGCTGAGGAAGTTCAAGCAAAGTTTAAATAATACTAATAAGGTCCTCGTTGCTCTGAAATGTATCCATGATTTTGGATATCTGCCTTTTCCCTTTATGTACGTGTTCATAAATATTTATATTGATATACTGATATAAAGATCTTTTCCTCTGTCGGTGCTCATGATGTTGTGCAAACAAAAAAAGGGCCGATGTGTGTCTTTTTTTTCTCAGTGTGTTTTTTTTTTTCAGCTTTTCACATTGTACAGGTAGATTTTTATTTTTGTAATTATATTTCAACTGTGTGCTTTTGTGTTATTGTT
Source organism: Enteromius trimaculatus (assembly GCA_032361065.1). Lineage (NCBI taxonomy): Eukaryota > Metazoa > Chordata > Actinopteri > Cypriniformes > Cyprinidae > Enteromius > Enteromius trimaculatus. The sequence goes on from JAUMHP010000046.1 coordinate 21,356,399, forward strand.
TAGATTACAGCAGGTTGAATTGTTTATTCTGTCAGACGGATGATGGCAGTGTGCATTATGTTCACATTTTGCAAAATACATTTTTCTTTAACTGTTTCTGAGTTTAATTCATTGAGCTTGTTTGGTTGGTGCTTTTATGCTATAGGTACCTCACAAAAATAAGACTCTTTAAAAGAGTTATTAGTGATTTTATATAGGCATATACACACACATTTCATGTTAAAAACGAACTAATGCATCTGAAATGCTCGCTTGATTATGAGTACAATAAATGTTAACTTATCAGGGGCCTGTTCCATAAAACAAGTTTACCAAATAAGCCAGGCTTAATGCAGATAGTCTGGCTTATTTTAATTACGGCCGGTTGCATAAAAGGTTAAGACTAGTCTTAAAAGCTAGTCAGCTAAATTTTTCTTTAAGACTGGTCACAGTTTTTTAAAATTCATTTACATAAATATGTATATTAGTCTAAGGTAAGTACAAAAAATCAAACAGATTACTCTTGGCTAACTGTTAGTTGGTCAGACTAGCTCTTAAGACACTGTCTTAACATGAAGTTTATGTAACTTGCCCTTAACTGGCAATAAATCAGACTAACTGAAATAAGCCTGGCTTATACTTTAATCTTGGTTTATGGAGCAGGCCCCTGCTGACCTACCCAATTATTAATGACAACTTTTCATTTTGGGGTGGAGTAACTCTTTAACCACATTTGTTTTTTTGAGCGTCAAACGTTACACAATGTAATGTTACAATATGTCAGGGAGAGGCAGGTAATGTCTTGTGTTTCAGTTGCTGTGTGATCAGTAATCATATATTGGCAACTTGACAACAGTTTTGATCGTCTCATTCCATCCAATCAGATTTTAGAGCTAAAGGGATCTATTTCATAAGCTACGGTTTCCCGCACTAAATTGTTAGTTACACAACTGAGGTATTTCGGTAGAATTGGTGTTTAATGCAAATATTACATAAGACTACGCCACAGGAGGGGCCATTACCACAGGAATTAGAGGCCCTTCAAGGGAGTGAGCAAATGGCACTGGATCAAAATCCAAACCCACCCTCACCTCCCTTCAGAGAGTGTGTTCACCCCTCGTGTGAGAGAAGACAAATGTACACATTCCCATGCATCCAAGCTCCGCCCCCACAGACCTCACCCGTCTCTGCACGTCCTGATTGGATGCTCAGAGACCAAAGACAGTGAGGAGTCTGACACACACCCCTGCACGTGTCTCCATGTTGTGATTTTGCTGGATTTTAAGTATAAAAATGGTTTCCCTCTTATTAAGCATATTTTCTATATGTGCATACTATATGTATTTGCTTTGATTTTAAAAACTTATTCTAAACAAAAATCAGAAAATAAATAAAAACTATTTTTAGGAAATAGTATTCATAATATTACTAAATGCTTATTCTATTAGCATTTTTCATTTACTGAAGATGTTTTAGTTTAAAATCTTTGTAATTTGCTGTTGTGCGGGTTTCAAACACAAATCCCTTTTTTTTTTAATTAGTACAAATGTATTTATTCATTTTAGCACTTGGCAACAATTAAACAGGATTAATCGCATCCAAAATAAGAGTTTTGTGTAAATAATATGTGTGTATTGTATATGTTTATTATGTAGATAGTAATACACACCCATGCATTTATATAATTTAAGAAAAATATGTTTATACATTTAATATATTTCTATATCATATAAATAATATTAATATTAATCTGAATATATATATATATATATATATATATAGATAGATAGATAGATAGATAGATAGATAGATATACAATAATACATACGTACTGTATGTGTGTCCTTATAATAAACATACACAGTGCACACACATATATTATATTAACAAAATTAATCGTGATTAAATGTTGCCCAAAACTAATTTAGAGTTTAGAGCAAATATTATGAAATATTTAAATGTTTCAATATTTCATATAAATGCATTGTAGTAAGAAATAAATTCTGCATGTATGTTAACATCGCAGATCTTGCTCTGGTAAATATACGCATCAAGGCACTACATGTGCATAATATTTTTTGATTCTGATTGTGAAGTCTTGTTCAAGTGTTATAATGTTTAGTTTTTTCCTGTTGGATTGGATTATTTGCTTTGTGCATTTCCAATGGAAATTTCATTCGGATCAAACACTCTTGTGTATTCTTGCTCCTATTTTGTCACATGGCTTCATGCTGCCAGATAACTGTGGATGATGCAATAATGGCCGGTATGTGAAACTTCCAAATGGAGCTGATGGTTGTGAAGGTCAGAAAGTATTTCCACTCACTGCGTTCAAAGTTCTTAGTGGAAAAAGTGATAACATTCAACGAAAGGCAGATCTAAAAAAAAACAATTCATCACTTAGCACCCCACATGAAAAAAATACTACATTAATTTACTGTATTTTGTATTTTTAAGTGCATCTGCCTGAAAGTTTATGATCTAACCTTTAATTAAGTTGGCACTTACTTTCAGTAAAAGATACAAGACATTAGTTCACATCAGTCAGCACATATCACTGTACAAGCCACTTCTATGATGCAAGATATAAATATAAGCAACTGATACACGCTAGGGTGTTCCCTTGGCAGTGGGGCATGTTCCGTGATTAATATTTAAATTTGGAAAACAAGCAAACTAGACGTAAGTTGAGCACACATGCTATTCATGGTTGCTCTCTGGTACAACTGTAGAGCTGTGTTTCTGAAGAGCATGCAACCGTCTGAAGCACCAATGTGACTCGTCCAACTATTAATTCACTAATGAGCACTTAAAGCAAATATTAAATTATCAAGTGAGAAGATATATAAACACATATTACAGTAAATACAAAATAATAATGAATTGCTATTACACCAAATCTGAGAGAAAAAAAAACTTGTCTGTATCATAATAGAAAAGGTATAGAAACTCATATTATTCGTAGCTAATCAAACTAATCAAGTTCTTCTGGCTTCATTGAAAACAACATAGTGTGTTGGAGCCAGTCGCACGGCTGGTCGTGACAATATCACGAAATTAGCACGAAATCTATTGATTCGTGTCAGGGACACAAATATTTCATTATTTTCGTAACTCCAGCACGAACGTAAAACTACGATTCTATTGGATGCATCTTTTCGTGCTGGATTCACGAAAGTCGAGTAAGAATCGTGTCAGTACCACGAAAAAAAAACGTGCGACTGGGCTGGTTGGAGCAGGGTTGGAACTAAACTCTGCAGGCCTCCATTTGACACCCCTGCTGTACGCTAAAAATGTGTCGTCTTTTAATGATAGCGAAACACTGTATCTACTGTAGCCTACATCATTCAGCTGGAGCAGGGACAGATGATGGTGTCAGCAGAGTAAACTCCATGTGCTGAGACAGCACAGATCACAGCTGACCGCTCCTGCTCATAAAGGTGAACCCTATTTCAAGTCATGACTACTAAGATAAACTGGAAATTTGGTTGTGAATTGCTGTACAGGGGGGTTTGGGGGCCAGAACTAAAACAAAAATTAGTTTGGAAGCAATAATTATTAGTATAGGCTAACTGAGAGAAACTGCAACATGCAATATGGCCTCTCTAATAAAGGAAGTCATCTTGAAAAACAAAAAAAACCAATAGAAGCGCTGCAGTAATGATTTATTTTTGTAGGCCAACCCAGAAGCTATCTTTACCCTGATTTCCACGACAAAACACAAAGAGAATAATTCCATTGACTTTTGAATAACTGCAGCAAAAAAAGGTCTGTGACCAAAAGTATTTCATCCTTGCAGTATTCTGTTGAACGGCAAACTGAAAAACTAAAAATAAGGTTGAACGCTTTTCTAATAAAAATAAATAAGGATGTTTTGGAGTTGGTTTGGTAAACTTGGTTTCCATAAAACAAGTTTACCAAATAAGCCAGGCTTATGGCAAATAGTCTGACTTATTTTAATACAAATTAACTGGCAATAAGTCAGACTAACTGAAATACTTTAATATTGGTTTATGGAACAGGCCCCAGCTTGCCAGAACCAGCTTTTCAGAAGAACTTGGAACTTTGAAATGCCATTGGTTTAAACAGTGTGACTGACAACAAAAAGCCTACTAACCCTATACCACTCAGGTATTTCCAATTTCTATTCACTTTTAGCAAAGAACATTTACATCCGTGCCCTGAGGCATTGACAGTTTCCATTAATGAAAAGCCATTTTAACCTTTAACCCTTAGTATCTAAAGATACTAGTACTTATTCATTAGACAGTACTTAGTATAGTATATATTATATTGTTACTAGTTACACATTTCATTTTTTGCCATTGACTTTTATGGGGCTCTGTCATTCAGTTCAGTTTTGACTAGTATGTATTCAATAAAGCTAGTACATATAAAACTTTTTAGTAACACTTAATTTTAAGGTCTCTTAACTAGTTGCTTATTACACTACCTAAAAGTCGTAGTTAGTAATGAAGAAGTGTTCCCTATTCTAAAGTGTTACTGTACCACTTTTATAGTCCTGTTCTATATGTACTTATTACAACATCTATTAAAAAAATGTTATGGCTCTTCTCAGCTTTACAATGGCTGTTAATGGGGATTGAGATTTTGTAAAAAAACAAAAAATGAAAGGGTTAGTTCACCTAAAAAAGAAAATTAGTCTGTTTTTTTCACCCTCAAGCTATAATAGGTGTATATGACTTAAAACAGAGCAATAAAATGCAGTAACATGTGCCTCACATGGTTTCAGAGAATAAATAAAGGCCCCCTGTAGGGAATATATGCATTACTGTATGAAAAATATCTACATTTCAAACATTTAATGTTTAATTAATTTTCATTTTTGGTTGCACTAACCCTTTAATGAGTAGCAGAAACTATTAAATAAGAACTAATATTTAATAAGTGCTAGTACCTTGTTAAAAGGTAAAGAATAAGCAATAGTTCCCATTGAAGCAGAGTAGCTAAATAATTCTAGCATGAAAATGGACGTTTTATAGATTAAATGTGAAAATAGCTTGTCGTTGCAGGTATAAAATGACTAATGAGCCATTAGTTATTAAAATAAAAATGTATTTCAAACACTTCTTTCATCAATTAAAAAGTAAAGTAAATTAGCCATCATATTTATTTTTTAGCACATTTATGACATGGTCACAGACACATTCGTAGTTCTGCAGATTATGCTTCAGGTCATAACCATAATGGATTATGTGTGTAAAATATAGTAAAATAACAGCATTATTTTAATTTTTGGTTGAACTACAAAATAGTTTAAGTGGGAATGTCATACCAAACACAGACCATCTACATAATGTGTCCTATCTGACATCAGTAAATATTATTGTCCCCAGACAAAATCAAACCAAATAGTTAATTTATGGCCATCTTCATTTTGTTAAAATAAATGTTTTATTATATAAAATTCAAGCCTAATTCCTAAGGCCAAAAAGATCATGGTCTGTTAGAATTATACCTACACGTAGACATTTAGCAAATAGAGAGAACAATGACACTTCATACCATAATAGAAAACATTTTATTGTTAAAAATAAATAAAAACTGGAGGAAGGTAACGACACAGGGAGAGGGAGACAGAGAAAGAGAGAAGGTATGTAAACCAGGCTAGTTTCTCTGTACAACACCAGCCAAAATTGCCATCCCTCTTTTTAAGGAAAGACTGTGAAGGAAGAAAGACAATAGGCATCTAATAATGCATAATGCTGGCCAAAATAAATGGCACTGCAGCAGCCACTTTCCTTGTGGTCCCCAAAGTTTTCTGTATGACACTTGGGAACCACAGAGAGCTAGAGAGAAGTTACAGCAACATACAGCATAAGAGTTAACCTCCAGTTTTCAATACACGCGCACAAATAAATACACAAATTTAAAACATTTGGGAATGCTTATGATACAGTGGTGAAGAGCTTAGTCAATTCTAATTAATACTGGCCAACCAGTTTACAGCTACTAAAACTGAAATTTATTTGTTAATCTGTGTAGTATACATTCTTTATCCTTATGCTGATGAATCAAATATCACCTTTGAAATTTAAAAAGACTAAGAATGAAAAGATGATGGTAAACTGAAAGGAAAAAAGATTTCAATAAGATGGACCAGCAGGACTTGTACCAGAATAACCAGACTTCTCCCTGTAAGCCATGTGGGCTTCTCTGTAGAATACACCAACAGGCCTAAAGAGGAAAAATCTTGACAAACGGTTTAGTAGTGCAGCTTTTTGGGCACTTCCCAAGGGAAGGATTCACGACCAAAGTGGCCGTAAGCAGCAGTCTTCTGATATATTGGCTTCTTCAGCTCCAGCTCCCTAAAACACATCAGCCGTGGATTATTGACTGGTCAAAATACAACTGCATGAATTTATCATGTAGATGTTTCTTCAAGTGCACAGTTGAACACCCAGCCAGCCAGAGAAAAGATGAAGCGATCGCTTACCGTCACACTCACTAGTTGGCCTGAATAAGAAAACTGCAGCAGGAAATTAGAGAGCAAGTCTGACAGATAGCACACACTAGCTAACCCGTTCACTTTAAATCCAGATAGGAAATATGATGGCTCTGTTCCAAACTTGCAGCTACCTTCTAAGGCAACATCCTAAGGCAAGCAGAATGGAAGCTCATGTGTGACTGAGTATAATTACATACAACTATGTATTTGGTAAAACTATGAAAATTCTAGGAATTTAGTATTTAGTAATATATTATTTCTTGCTCTTGTTTTGTCATCTAGTCTTTTTGTGCCGTCTTAAATCCTAAATAATTACTTGGAAAAAGTTGAATGAGTTTGCTAGAACAACTATCAGCTTTCTGATTGAATCATGGGATGCAAAGACAGGAAGCGAAGGCAGAAGCAGAAGAAACATGAATGATTCACTCCAATCGGTGTCAAGCTGAAAGATGAAGGAATAATGAAAGCTTTCGATCACAGGCTAATGGGTTAAAAGAGCAGCCGTTACCTCACAATGACTCCTGGACGAAGGTCAAAGTTTTTCTTGACGATTTTAAGCAGCTCCTGCTCACTCTTCTGGGATGTGCCATAGTGGAAGATGGAAATGGAAAGCGGATGGGCCACTCCGATAGCATAAGAAACCTGCATCATTGTGAACACAGTTTCATCCATGTGAGAATGAACTACAAATTCATACAATTCTACTTTGAGCAAAGTGCGAAATATCTGGTCAACATACCTGCACAAGAACACGCTTGCACAGTTTAGCCTTCACTAGAGATTTGGCCACCCAGCGGGCAGCGTACGCCGCAGAGCGGTCAACTTTGGTGTAGTCCTTTCCAGAGAAAGCTCCTCCTCCATGGGCTCCCCAGCCTCCATAGGTATCGACAATAATCTTACGACCAGTCAGGCCGGCATCACCCTGCGTGAGTAGAAAAAGCTGTTTGTGTTAAATATCCGAGTACTCTGGTCAAACAGATTCCCCATTGGTTTCCATGAGTCTACCAAAAACACTGACAGAGAGATTAACAAATATGTACATTTTTTTTTATATTTTTCTGACTTTTTTATTTTGAATATGTTACAAGTCAATTCAGCCCAGATATGTTTGCTCAAAATTAGCAAAAAAGGTGAGAACAATGAGGATGCTTTGTCATGACTGCAATATAAAAAAGGTTTTAGCATAATTGTAAAAGTGTTAATGAACTTGTTAATGACCATAATTGTTTATAAAATCCATTCATTTTTGCAGATTATTGAACACTTAAGCACTTTTATAAATGGTGATGGTCATTAATTAATTATTAGCTGATGGTTTGTGAATATATCATTATGTTGTGACTTTACTTGTTGATGCAAATTATTATTAACTCATCATTTAGTAATTGTAGTCATTTACACTTGAATTTGCACAAATAATGAAGTAATTAATCATGCATTAATGCATATTTTTTTACCAATTTTACCTGGAAGTAAAACCTGGCCAACAATTTAATTAACACTATTATTTAATTACATAAGCTATTAGGAAATCAATCCACAATGACATAATTAATTGATAATTCATATCTGGACTAATGTATAATACCAGATAGACTCATTATTAGTGGCTGATGTGGCAATCATTAATGAATAGCTTAGATAATCATGAGTTAGGCAATTCAGTATTATCCGTGCATTAGTTCAGCATGAATTAACACTTATTAAATCTACACGTAATGTAAAGTGCTTCAAAGTAAATCTTTTTTTTTTTTTATCTAATATTATTTGTACATGTATTTGTACTCTACCTGAGGCCCTCCGATGACAAAGCGACCACTGGGTTGCAAGTGATAAATGGTGTCGTCGTCCAGATAAACTGAAGGCACCACAGATTTAATGATTTTATCTTTAAGAGAATCACGCATCTCATCAAGGCAGATGTCTTCATCGTGCTGCACAGAGATGACAATGGTGTGGACACGAACCGGCAACATGGCGCCACGCTCCTGTCTGTACTGCACAGTAACCTGTTTACAAAGAGTCATGTTGCACTGTCAGGAAACGCAGTCTACACAAGTACATCTTTGTGTTTTGAAATGCAGTTCGGCAGACCTGAGTCTTGGAGTCTGGCCGGAGCCAGGGCAGGGTGCCATTACGCCGCAGTTCAGCCATCTTGGCATTAAGTTTGTGAGCCAGCACGATAGTGAGTGGCATGCATTCCTCTGTCTCATCAGTGGCATAGCCAAACATAAGACCCTGAATAAAGCACAGAGCAGAAAATATTAACACTGAAATGTTATTAAAAGAGTTGCAGTTGCATTTGTTGGGCTGCACCGACTTACCTGGTCGCCAGCCCCAACATCCTCTTCATTGCGGTCCAAATGAACACCCTGGGCGATGTCTGGAGACTGCTGCTCCAGAGCCACCAGGACATTACAGGTCTTATAATCAAAGCCTATGGGTTCAAGAGAGAGAATTTGAGTTTATGGGCCATACAGCTGCACCAATTTCAATTGCAGTATTTATTTCAGTTGTTTTTAGTAGTAAAATAGTAATAACATATAGTAGTTGTTGTTGCATTACTATTCAAAAGTTTGGGGTAGTTAACAATTTTCTTAACACTTGTATTCAACACAGGTGCAATGTGTTAAAATGATCAAGACATTTATAATGTTACAAAAGATTTCCATAATAATAATGCATAATCTTACTGTTTTTAAACTCTATTTGAGAATAAATGCTGCCTTGGTGAGCACTCTTTCAAAAACTGACTTGAATGGTAAATGCTGCAGTATGTATAATAAAATGTATTCTCAAACCAACCCTTGGATGAGTCGTCATAGCCAATGTGTTTAATGGTGTCACGGACCACCTTTTGATAATCAACAACAGCACGAGACGTCACCTCTCCGGCCAGCAAAATCATTCCTGTCTTGGCTACAGTTTCTAGAAAAGAAAGACCAAAAAAAGACCATGAAACATTTCTACTTACGAATTTGGAAAAGCACACATGCAAAAGTGATTAATGCATAACTAATTCTGAAAATATCTAAGTCAACATACCGCAAGCCACTTTTGCATCTGGGTCTTGCTTCAGGTGAGCGTCCAACACGGCATCACTTATCTGGTCACATATCTTATCTGTACAAAGTAAATATAGAAACATTCCTTATTATTGCATATAGATTTCCACTCTGCATTTGCCTGTTATCCATCAGTTGTGCTTGGGAATTAACTAATGCCGAATACACTAAGCTCAAACAGGAAAAGATACACATATTTAACATAAAAAAATAAGAAAAATCTGCAAACATTCAATAAATACCAGCCCGTATATTGTGTTGTTTCGGAAATAAAAAACACAGCACAATAAAAACAAAAGTTTGTTATAAAAATAGCTTTAAACTACATTATAAAAGTAGTATTTTATCTGTGGTTCACATTTAAAGGAACAGTATTTGAAGAGCAAACTACAACTTTTCATAATTTCATAATTTTTCATTATTCATGCAAATGAATTTATCAATTTTGCTCTAACAATAGGTTTACATTCTGTATTCTAAGGTAAAATTGAAAAAAGTGCAGTTTTCTCTTCAATTCAGAAGCCCTGGCTTGTTTTATTTGTTTATTTCGTTATTATCACTATACATTTTTGACTGGTTAACTGGTAGTTACCAAACTGAAACAAAAAAATAAATGATAAAAAAATGTCCATAAAATAAACCCTAAATTGCAACGAACTTGTAGCTTCGACCTTGCTCAAACTTAAACTTTAAAATTTAAAGTGTCTGAACATTATAAAATGTTAAACTAATTGTTAGCGTTTTTGGAGGAGGAGCGGGGGTTGGGCTTCTAGTCTAGTGGCGGCAAATGCAGCGTGATTTTGACGGTGGGCGGGGTCTGCGTTTAGACCGCATGTTTGACCCCACGTGTAGCGCGAGGCCGCGATTCAAAACGTTATGATCTGCCTAGATAGACTACCTTTAAGGGCATGAAAGATGTTTGCAGTGTCAGCTGGGATGAGTGTGCATGCCTGTGTTAGAGATAGACTGAAGCCCGACTGCTGTGCTCAAAACGCTGTCTAGGATGGCCGCTCACTAGTTTTTGACACACAGCCATAGCAACCAAGTACAATAGTTTTCAGATGTAACGTACAGCGCATTAGTTACATAGCGACGCAACGTTAAATCTGAGCACTGAGTTATATTTATTTAAATATTTACAAACAAAAGCAAATACGAAGTTATTTTAGTAAAACATGTTTAGTATTAAAAGCTTAAAAGAATATTAATGCAAATGTACTGAACAGGTGCCGTTATATAATAGCGAAGTTGAATAGCCCAAGTTACTGTAAAGTCGCCCAAAGTTTGTTGGGACATTTTACCTGGATGTCCCTCTCCAACGGACTCCGATGTGAACAAGAAGCAGTCCTCCTCAATAAGAGAGTTGTGGTAACCGTTAATTTCTCCGTTCATCATTGTTTTAGTTTCTCTTTTGCGGTACTTCAGCACACCCGTTTGGTAAACGCAGGAAAAGTGTCACCCCTCCGAGAAACGTGAGAGTATTTATGGAGCGGCCCGCCTCGCGTCATGAGGGGCCCGCACTCATTCGTCCTTTCAGTTGACAGGACTATACCATGTCGCGAGGAGGGGGGGTTGACACAGGAATCTCTCTGTGAGGCAGTATGCCATGATGACGTAAACTTTCAAGGGATTGCATCTTCTGCGAAGTCCATGAACTTGCGCAACGTGCTGTTTAAATAAACTCTTAATACATCATTAATGTAAGGTACGAAATACGCATTTACCTACCTCAACACACAAAATATATGAAGTTACGTAATGTTAGCTTTTTTATGGTAACGTTAGCCTATGTATATATCGTCCCATCAACGATACACAATTGTTGCCCGTTTTGTTGATAACCAAAGCGAGTTTCACAAACACTTATAATATACAGATTAGTACTTAATAATAAATTTTGTCCAATTACCATGTTTTCGGAAATATACTATGGTATGTTATTTGAATCTAGTTTATCAGGCTACAGACTACGAGCATTAACAAACTGTGTAGTTAAATTACTATGTTTTGGACATTTGCTAGCATGGTAATCTTATTCTTTGAAGAACATTGGAGTATCATGTAAACAACATGGCATATGGATATGAAATGCATGTGACACACTCTTGTGCAACCTGTGGTGATAACAAACACCATGAACAATAACTAGTTACAATTTTACACATAAATGATAATGGACTAATAGGTTATGTCTACAAAAACAGAAAATACCAGAAGGCACCGTGATAAAATCCCACAATATTTTATTACTTCATGTGTCATGTAAATGTCATTGTACATGGATATAAAATCCATGTGAACACAGCTTATGCAACTAACAGTGATAACAATGAACATTTAAAAAGACGATAAACCAGAATGTTGGCTTCAGAGGGAAACCAGAATGCAATTACTCGAGTTAAAGTGGATGCCCTACAGCTTTAGCTCTTTACCAGCTGTCCTGATGTGATTTGAAGAAAGGTAAATTGTGCGTCTGCTTCTTACTTATGCGTTGTGTCTTTTATCGAAATGGCCAAGAGGAGAAAGACCGTTGTCAATTTCTGCCTATTATGTCTCAGCGCTGAAAACTGGCACGGAGCTGAAGCAAAGTTGCAGTTCGCTAAAGCACCGATATTGATCTAAACTGAAGCTATCTCTAAAAATTAGCTTGTGTCATCCTCTTAAATGACCTATCTGTGTCATGTCATCAGTTTCTGTACCTTTTGTACCTTCATTCAAAATTTGAATTGGTCATGACACATAATGCATGTTCCTCATCCGACACTTGATGGATACCAAAGTGCAATGGTTATGTCATTAATTGTTACAGTCCATTCACTCTATTACTGTTTAGAAGATAATAATAATACAGGTCATTAGACTGAAACTATCACCTAGAGTAAAATATGGAAGCAATTAAAGCCTAGAGAATTTGATTCAAAACTACCACGATAAACTGTATAGTTGCAATTTCAAATAATAATTTGTTATCATTGCAGCAATGTGTGATATTTGTCACATTCCACTAGGCTTTATCTTCTTATATACTTTTGTTTTTAGGATGAATTATGGTCCCAAAATATTCTTGACACTCTAGAGATTCGAGAATTAGACTCAAATCGTTTGTCTGTATCATAACAGATTTACCCTCAGCAATCCAGCCTTCTTTTCGTGTTATTCCTGTCAGTATTAACACCTCTGATGAAAATAAAGACTGACGGAGCACAGGCACGACACAGTTTTTAGTTTGAAAATCTGCTGGGTCATAATTGAGCAGCAATTCGGAGTCCAATGCAATGCTAAATTGATGATGACTCAGATTTGTTTTGCATTCAAAGTGACGCATGAAAAGACAGGTTTTCATATCAGACTGTGTGTGTGTCCTTACTCGGTCAGGATGAGACAGCAGTTTATAGACACAAATCTCCAGCACAATAGTACTGCTTAATACCACACCTCTCAATCCAGCCAAGTATTGCATCAGAAACGAGCAACAAACGCTGATATAATTGCACACTTGGAACTGTATATACAGACATTTCCGTGATAACCGCTGTTATGTCCAGGTTGTTTTTCTTATCAAACACCCTGTGAATTAGCATTGCATAACACAGAGCGAAGTTTTCTTCAGTTATGTTGCATGAGGCAAACCTTGTTATTCAACACTACAAGTGACAAGTCTAATCTTGTGGATTTGATAATGTAGTTTCATTCACAAAGTTTGTTTCATCTTTCCTATGGTAATGCATCAGAGCTTAATTCAGAGCACTTCAAAACTACACTTTACTGTGTCACCAAGTAAACATACAAAACTATGCATCTTGTGATGTCTCCTTCTTCAGGATAATGCACCATGTCACGAAACTCAACGCGTTTAAAACTGGTGTCTTGAACATGAGCATGCATTCATTATATTCAAATAGCTTCCACAGTCACCAGACCTGAATCCAGCGGAGCTTTTGGGATGTGGTGGAGCTGAAGATTCACATTATTGGATGCAGACAAAACAATCTGCTGGCAAACGTTATCCTGTCAGTAAGGACCAAAACCTCTGCAGCTTGCTGTGTCTATGCTATGATGAATTAATGGCATAGTTCACCACAAAAAGAACATTCTGTCATTAATTGCTCATGTGCATGAATGTAATCAGTGAGACGACACCGTTTACCTCTAATGTTGGGCGAACAGATTCACTTTGTCATTTTTAATTGAACTTAATAATTCTGTGACCTTAGATTTTGTACTCCAGAGAACTTCATGTTCTGGTACAAAGAATGGTTACTGAAAGGTCACAGGTTTGTATTCCAAATGTAGCGATATTTGAGCTGTTGGCACAGTGTCCTTAACCAGAGAAAGGCTCTTAGGGACTGTAATTAGTGATCCGTAAGTTGCTTTGGATAAAAGCTTCTGCTAAATGCCTGAATTCTACTCGCTTCTACAGGAGTGGCTCAATGTTGGCCTTTCTCAGAAGCGGTATCCTTACCGTGAAATCCTTTTTTTTTTTTTTTAAATCGGATCTTTGGTAACACCTTGAATCCAGTTATGTAAGCTGCTTTCTACTTGAATGTGGAAAGACTGGAATTTTCAAAACTGTTTGTCAGGCTTGCATTTCAATAACATGTTGAATCATATTGGCAGTAAAACACAGTGGTATCTCCTTTGTGTGATCTCTTAAGTTAATTGAATATTTCTCCTATTTCAAGTAAACAAAAAATGTGTTCTAAGAACATTTTTCTAAGTTATGAAAATATTATTTCAGAATGTCCAGCATGTTGAATTTAAAATTGTGAACATTACAAAAAAATAACTAAATAAATAATAATAATAATAAAGTTGATGGACAGAATGGACAATCCTTATTTTAATGGAATATTGCAACAACAAACATCCAACTCAAACATTACAGGGTAACACTTTTAATTTAATTAATAAATCATTAACAATATATAATGCTTTATCCATCATTGGTTAATATTAATAATTGTTAATGTTTACTAATAAACTTACTATATACTACCCATAAAATGGTTACAAATGTCATTAAACTTTTATATTAACTAATGATCTGATCAGTTTTATGTTTTTTTTATTGATTTGAAGTGTTACCTATTTCAAAAAGATGTATAAATAATGTTTTTATGCTTATATTTTGAGGACATTATTAAATACCAGATCATATCAAATGAATGTAACATTACTGGAAGAACACTTTGACACAATCCTGAATGTTCTAGTAAAAAGTATCTTGTTCCAGAATGTTCTGTGAATGGTGTTTGATTTGAACATATGATAATAATAAGAAAACAGAACTCCTGGAGCATAACTGATGGAACGGCAATGGCTTTAAGAAGCATAAGACCTTAAAATTTTACTCACAACTGTGTTCACTAAAATTGTTTATTGAACTGTAATGCTGTTTTGTTGTTTTAATTATACAGCAAAACAAATTATCCTGACAAATCCATTGCACAAGTTACTGGAAACAAGAAAAAGATCTGCATAAAGATTCTTCAAAATATGTTGTTTACCCAACCATTTAAAAATGTAGAATTGGTTGTTTTTCTTTTAAATGTTTTTAAAAGAAGTCTCTTCTGCTCACCAAAGATGCATTTATTTGATCAAAAATACAGTAAAAACAATTACAATTATTCAAATTTATATACAAAATAACGTTTTGAATATATTTTAAAATCAAATTTATTTCTATGATGCAACGCTTAATTTTCAGCATCATCAGTCCAACATTAGCTTATTGCATGCAGCTCAACAACACTGTAATATTTTGTGGAGACTTTTTAAAGGATTCTTTGATGAACAGAAGATTCAAAAGAACAGCATTTATTTAAAATATAAATATTTAGTAACAATGTCTTTACCACCGCTTCAACGTAAAAGTATTTCTTTTAAAAATGTCAGTTGTCACCCTAAAGCTTTGAGCTGCAGCGTAGGTTATAAACGTTCTTCATGAAACATTAATAAAAATATTCCACTTTCAAAAGGATTTATTTTCATTTTGACAACAATATTTGACAGTGGTCTAAGGCAAGACAACATTATACAACAACAACCAAGAACTGTGATTCACAAGTCTACCGAATCGATACATTCTGCTCAATACAAGTCCAAAAAAAAGTGTTTCGATATAATCAAGGTCAATATAAAGCAAACGCCTATGAGTATGTGACATTTGCTTTAATGAACAATAAAGATGCAGAACGGAAAAATCTTAAAAGGAAAATAAAATTATGAATTCATATTCTCAATATAATCAATAAATCCATTTCTTTATAATGATTTGTAAAGGAACATGCTGACCAGCAGAATCTGACATGCACATAATGGCATGAATAAGAAAATAAATATAATCTTAAAATTTATTCTCTGTTTGGCACTGATTGTCATCTGATCTACATACTGGATTTCTATACCCACATCTCAACTAATAATAATCATTGAGCTCATTTCCACATATAACATTCCCTTTGCGTGCTTATATATATATATATATATATATATATATTCATTTCTCAGAATAAAATAATAATAAAAGTAATAAAATGCATGGCAACCAAAATTATTTAAAGCATCAAACATTTGCACTTGCAAAACATTTATTTGGTTTTGAAAGGAAAGTGAATTTTCCAATACTGCATCTTATTCATATTAGTTTTTTGATTTTGTATGACTAATGGAGTATAAAAATATAATGAGTATTAACACACCTGATCCTATTTAGGTTTCTTTTTGGCAACTCGCAGTGTTGCAAATGAACTACAGTAGGTTCGAAGAAATCAGACACGAGAAGTGTTGTGAGGGTCTTACGGAAAATAGAGATCACGTATCTAAAACACATACAAACATCTAGAATTAAGTTGCCTCAACGTTTGTCAAAATGCCATTTTCACGCTGTAGACTTTTTAACTTACAGGACTTCTAGTAAAAAGTATCTTATACCAGAATGCCAGATTGCAGTTTCCAAAGATAAAGATTAGTTTAAAAAATGCGTAGAATGTAAAAGAACGACTGTTTCATGTCTTTCATCGTCCACATTTTCTCTATTCCATCAAGAAGTGACACATCTCGGCACCTCTACAATATTAAAAGGTGGCAGACAGCACGATACTGTGAACACGTCCATGCAAAAACATATACACTGACACGCTTATACTCTCACTCAGCTAACCATGTAAACAGTGAGACAGCACGCCACGTGTCCTAAGGCTAAGTAGTCATGGTACAAAATTTCTATGGGTTACGAACTACTAATCCAATAGATTACGATAATCGGAGCACTTAGTAGAGCCCTGTAGACGACGTCAAAACAGATACCGTGCCCCTGGAGGGGTCGAACTGGAGACAAAAAGACAAGATGAGGAATGAGAGAGGAGAGGAAATACAGAGAAAGGAGAAGAGATGTAAAGGAGAACAGAGATCTTACCATGTAGGATTAATCCTAGAAAGCCCTAGACAACACATATGCTAGGATTCCTACCACAAGTACAGTCATGATACAATACTTGGCACAAATCAGACTAAAGATCAGATAGACACCATGCAATCATCGTTTAAAGTCAACATGAAATCAAAATCGATGCCGTTTGCACAATTCTGGATTTTGTGTTGTCTGGTACAGTCAGATAATACAGAAACGCCTAGTTTGCGCAACTCCAGCGATTTAAGCATGAATGCACTTTAGTGGGCCGTTCACTCAGAATGCGTTTTGCATTCCACAGCACTTCTTTTCCAGCGTTTTTCTACATCAACTTGACTCGACTGACATTTTGACCGTTGCACTTCAATCTTGCATCTTTTTCTGCATCTCACACAATTCCGCATTCAAGTTATTGATTAGTAAGTTAGTATGAACATAGCCTAAGGGGCTTTTCGCATAGAATGTGTTTCTGCATGTCTTTTTCTCATGTCTTTTGCAGTGTCTTATACATAACACAGCATTTAAAAAAAAAAAAAGCAGTTAAAAGTGTGCTTTTTTCATTCTACTGTCCTGTGTCATGTTCTTAAGTGCAAAAACAGGCCCTTATGGCCCTCAAATTCTTCCATTGAAGTGTAATAAAAAGTTATAAACTGCATTTTTGTGTTTCACTGCACTTCTTTTCCACTGTTTTTCTATATAAAGACTTGATCACTGTGCTCATAGAACAAGTTTTTTGACTGTTGTACTTGCATCTTTTACACTGAATTCTAAAAACAGAGCAAAAACTGTTCTTTTAAAAATGCAATTCATTTCACTGTTCAGTGGCTTGTGTTTTTAAACACAAAAATGTTTATATATATATTTGTGTGTGTGTTTGTGTACATTTCTTTTTTAGATGATGTCACAAAGCACTAGCCAATAACACCCACTTTTCACAATCCAATCAATTCAAGCATTTTTTTCATGTTGACTTTAAACTAGCAGGTCAAGGAGTCGGACATTGCTTTGAAATGATTTTTGAGAACAATAACCACAGGAACATGACGGCACAGTAGTCACAACTTTGAGAGAAATAGACTTCATCATTGTCCTATAATATCGCAAAATGCTAACAGTTGGTTAAGATGGTAATGGACATGAATAATATACAAACTTTACTTTACGAGTGCTGTGTTAGCCAAAAGTCATCCCTATTATGTGTGTCTGCCTTTCAAGAACCTGAGGAGAGTAAATATATGCCTTTTGAGAGCATGTGTATTGTTATCAATCACTTTTCTCTGGCATGATATGGTGCTGATGACAGCATATCACCTTCAGCAGGGTATTCTCAACATCCTCTATGGCAGGACACTGTAAAGTCACAAGCTCTGCTCCAAAACCTAGTGATCTGCCTGGTTCTCTGCAATCTACATAGGCTACCTTAGTGTCCTAAGTCTTTTAATGCACCACTTCCCATGAGAAACCTGACTAATGCTTACAGTTGGTTACCTCAGATAGTGTCTGAGGTTATTCTGATGTAGCAAATTTCATAGCACAAATGAATATTGCCTGAAATAGTCACTGAGAAGGAGCCGGTTTAACTCTAAGCATTTCTCACAGTGCAGTCTGGGATTGCCCAAACATCGAGGAGTGAGATGCTTTGCCAAAACAAGATATCTTACCAGACAGCATCAAATCTGAGAGTCTGGTCCGTGTTGATAGCTATGTTTCCTTCCACCTATTTCTATGCACATTTCGGGGTTTGTGTTTAAAAAACAAATAATAGAAACTCCAAGATGTGCAATCAGTTTTGTATCTGATAAGAAAACATGCACATAAACTATGAATAAATTCCTTTAATGTGCATTAAAAGTCATGTGACTTTAACTGGACTAGCCAGTGGGCTTATCTTGTTGCACAGCATCTGAAATGTTAGTCATTTTTAAAGCTTGAGCCAAAGTCTGTCAGCAAAGTGGTTCGATATGACTGTGTCTTTCACAGTTGTATTTCCAAACAGCAGGTATCCACCTCCGAATGCATGATGGCTTGACTCTGTTTATTGTAAGATTTATTATAAGACCCACAGTGACTTCTCCTACTGTGGCAAATTACATTTTTCTTCAGATATGTGGCACCATTTTTCAGGAAGTTATGATATTTCTCTCTTCAAACGGTGCAATATTCATAAAAGCTTAGTGTGATATTTCAATTTTGTGTACAAATTAAATTCACAACTTTGGCTGGAAACATAGCTAACGATGCCTAGATAGGCAGCTCAACAAGAGTTTGGAACAGAGCACTGGAAAACTCCAGTAAATCCAATAAGGACTAGAATTGTGTTCTTTTGTGCATTAAACCCTGGTTGATTCTGGAGACAAAATCCACGAATCACATATTATTGTGCATGTACATCTAAGGTTACTTCTTAGCGTTTCAGATTTAGTCTTGTGCAGGAATAGAAGAAGAAGAATATGAAGAGAATGACAGAACAGGCACAAACAATTTAGTCTGCCCTCTTGTGTTTGCTGGAGGGAACCACATACTAAACGCTTACTTCTGCCCTGCAACACATAAGACAACATCTCCAAACAACATCACAGGACAGTAAATGTACAACGACATCAAAGACCCAGCAGAAACTTGCGAACCCAGCCTCCAGCTGATATCTTTCTCCAGAGAAGGTGCTGTGCTTAGCTAAGGTTCATCTGGCTTGGTTGCATCTCTTCCTGAGTTTGAGCTGTCACCCGTAGGGACGGGGTCAACGAAGGACCCGGCGGTCCCACCGGCCGGCCTGCTGGAGCTGGAATGTGCAGAGGTGTCTTTGGAGTGCGGTTCGTTGGGGTTTGCCGTGTTCCCTTCGGCTCGTCTGGAGCTCCAGCTGCTGCTCTGCTTCTCTTCAGTCTCAGGGCTGGAGTCGCTCTTCTTCCCCTCATCATCAGACGTGAAGTCTGAGCTGTCAGACGGACTCAGACCAGCTGCGGCCGATGCTGGCAGTTGAATCTTAGGTGATATTAAAAGTTAAATATTTTCAAAGCTTAATTTTAAAAATATGTGGTATACAGTATATTGTACAAGTTGTACTTTGAATTAGCATTTATTTGCATCTTTTTAGTTTTTACATTTCAATAATGTTTTGTGCACATTTGTCATTTTGATGTTTTCTTAATATTTCTATTTAGCATCGTTTTTTATTTGAAGTTGTAATACTTGGATTTAAGCCTTATGAAATAATACAAAAATCTACTATAAATATAAAACATTAAATATATTAATTAAATATATTTTATTTAAATGCAAAACAAATAATGCAAATATTGAGAATTACGAATTAAGATGAATTAAGATTGAGATTACCTGGAATGGTTCAGTGACGCCCACAATAGAGCTCATATTGTTGCTATAATAACCCAGTATGAAGTCCCCAGAATCCTTTGGCAATTCTTCCTCGGTAAAAATCAC
The DNA here is from genome assembly GCA_032361065.1 of Enteromius trimaculatus. NCBI lineage: Eukaryota > Metazoa > Chordata > Actinopteri > Cypriniformes > Cyprinidae > Enteromius > Enteromius trimaculatus. Next base: position 21,376,761 of record JAUMHP010000046.1, read on the forward strand.
CTAAAGATTCCGAATCAAAACTCTTAATTAAAAGTTTCAATATGTGACTTAATGAACACAAGTCAATGTCTTTTTCTTGCAGTTAAATGGATGTATGATTTGCTCTTACTTGGTGCTCCTGTCTTAAGAAATCAGACTCTTCCTGCTTGGCCCAAACATAACTCACATAGTCTTTATGATGTTTAAATCCAACCTGTGAAAATACACGTTTGTACACAAACCAAGTGACAAACATGTTATAAGTTATATAAATCTAAATCCTCAGTACTGTTGAAATAAAGGCAATAACCTTGTAAAGCGCAATCCAGTCCCAAGAGCTTCGAGCAAAGTTGGGTGCCACCTTGAATTTGGCCACTGCATCGGATATCTCTCTCCATTCATCCTCTACAAAGAGTGTTACTAAAGGCATGTCCACCCTGTACGGGAACTGCAAGGGGCATCACGTTAAACACATTGTGCAAACTCATCATGAAAGTTACTCTCATTAGGCATACATTCATACAGGATACAGGTTTAGAGAAATTTTGTATCACTTGCTCACCAATGGATCCTCTGCAGTGAATGGGTGCCGTCAAAATGAGAGTCCAAACAGCTGATAAAAACATCACAATAATGCACAAGTAATCCACACAATGACAGTCCATCATTTATCTTGTGAAGTTAACATGTTTTTAACTTCAAACCAGTGCATCTGGCTAAAATACAGATCCAAAATCCATAATAACATGTCCTCTGGTAATATCACTCTCCTTTTAAAGTTCATGTTGTCCTCTCACATCAGAATAATGTGAGATGTGACCTTTTTGGACTGCATCTTTTTCTCCTGATTCAGACTAGATGACTTTTCACTAAATATTTGATTATATTTATAAATATTTTCATATTTTAGCTGGAAACAACAGTTTAAAGTTAAAACATCTTAATGATGGATTTGTTTCTTACAAACACGGCTTTAGGGTTTACAAGATGTTAATTGATGGACTGAAGTGGCGTGCATCTTTGTAATGTTTTTATCAGCTGTTGGACTCTCATTCTGACGGCACCCATTCACTGCAGAGAATCCATTGGTGTGGAAATTATGTAATGCTACATTTGTAATGTAATTCTCTTCCTATGAAGATGCAAACTCATTTACATCTTGGATGGTCTGATGGTGAGCACATCTGACCGTACTCAATCTCTCGTTATTTCATATTGTCCCCAAAAAACAGGAATTAGTGGTTATAATGTTAGCGTGCTTACCTGCAGAGTGAAAATAGAGGAGACGGGCTTGTGGTCACTGACTGTGTACTCCATGTGACTGCGGTAAAAGTGCTGCGAGACACGAGTTCCGCTGGTTAGACCTGACAAGGAGCTGCGCTTCGACATGCTGTTGCTGACCTCAGCCATCGGCCTCAGCCTCCAAAGAATGCGATCAGTCCATGCAGGCTTACGCTTTTTACCACTAAGAAAGATAAAGATTCGCTTAAATAACAACGCAATAAAAACAGTGGCACTGCTGGAACTAAATACTACAGATTGGTATTACAATACAGATTGGAGGAATAGCAGCATATATTTGCTTATATAATATATGGCCTATTGAAATTTACTTTGGAAGCTTGTTTCTGTCACTGAATAAAAAAGAAAAATTAACAACTGCGACTTTATGTGTCTTATTTTCTCATTCTTATTTTCTAACAGTTGCAATTTTACATTATGTCTCATAATTCTTCTGATAATACAAACTTGACAAACATCTATGTGTGTATAAACTTGTTTTGTCAATTGCGTGAAATAAACCTTTTTTTACATTTTGTGAGAAAATGGCAATGTTTTTATCTCACAATTCATAGAAAAGAAGTAAAAATTGTAAAAAAAAAAAAAAAAACTCAAAAACTCACAACCGCAAGAAAAAATTTAATAATAATATATTGAAATAATCTTTTTTTATTAGTGGGGGAAACAAACTTTCACAGAAAACAGTTTATTGCACTATAAAATTAAATTCTGCAATTAAATAAAAAAATTAGACAGATTTATTATGCTTTGTACATATATGAGTGTACTGCCTGTACGTGAAAAGAAAAGTGCTTATCTATTTTCAGTCCGTCTGAATCTGTTCAGAAGCATGAAGAAATGATGTATCTAAATGTATCAAATTTCTTTACCTGGTATCATATGTGTCTGTACCCACATCAAACTTATACGTAGGAGGGAATTTCAGCGGCCCCTCGTGAAAGCCTTCAAGCACAGTCTCACTGTCTTTAACCATGTTCAGCTGCAAGACGCACAGAGGACAATACTACAATTAGTGTCAATGTTAATAATAATAACACAGGGAAATATATAGCTTAAACAAACAGATATACATTGCATTGTTTCATCTGCATCGTGGCCAAAACTAAAAGGCACCCAGTTCCTTGTACAAAACAGTCTCTCTGACTCCAAAGACATAATGTTATCTGTGAAAACATGGTCTTAGACAATTAGAAGAATTCACCTGGTCTTTTTCCCATAATGTGGACAGCTTGTTATTGTCAATGGCTGATTTCACAACTTGCATATCCAGGTCCTCGATTCGAAAGTTCAGGTCTCCAAACCAGAAAACCACACTGCAAACATTTATCCACGAGTCACATCATACAGTTTTCAATATCAATTGAGTGTGAGCAGATGGTATAATAACATACACAAGACATAAATTGACCACTAAATTACCCAGTTTAACATAAAATTCACGATTTCTTTGTTTTGGGCGTTTGATCAAACTGTAAGGTGTTATTTTGTAGTGAATTAATTGGTCTCTTGGTTAGAAGCAAGTAAAACAACGCATATGCCGTCATGGACAGATTGTGTGCCAGCATGAACAGCACTGAACACGAACAAGAAACAAATAAAATATTCAGCCTTGTCATTGCAATATCAAAATATCATTCATTAATATTTTATTCTAGATACATGTTGTTTTATTTTAATTTAGCATAAAAAACAAGTTGGGTCACGACTTTATGTCCAATTTAAAAACTGGGACCAGAGGCAAAAACAGTTGAGAAATGCTTCCCTGGGGGGAATTATAATACAACGGCACCATCTGTTGGTGAGATAAATAATTATGAATTATAATAACTGTGCAAATATTTTTGCCACAATTTCTTAGGGTCCTGATGGGAATCAAATATAGTTACAGTAATAACAACGTGTTTATACATTAACTGTATAGCACGCATGTTTGTGCGCATGTGTTTTTGTGACAAATGAGGACATATTTGTATGTAATTTGTGTAATTAAATAGATAGTACAAAGAGATGGTGACTTTTCAGGACCCCATGTCCCCACTTTTCAAAATCACTTCTAAATCACACAGAATGGAGTGTATTATTGAAAATCTGAAATAGCTGAAAGTTTCCTGTAGGGTTGGTTTAGGGCAATAGCAGATACAGTTCGCACAATATAAAAACCATTACGTCTATGGAATGTTTCTCACAAAAACGAGCATGCGTGTGTGTGTGTGTGTGTGTGTGTCTTACTCGTGATCCAGGACGCCTGTAGCTGCTTGTCCTTCAAACTGCTGCTGCTGCAGGATGCTTTCGAAGTCCTCCATGCGCTGGTCTGAGTTCTCCATGTGTGCAGGCAGATGACAGTTCAAGAAACAGATTGAATGACCAAACACGTTCATTCGAGCGCTGATGCCTCCTTTATTCCCCTAAAGAGCAAGAGGATCAGAGATCAGTTCCTTTAGTTTTTACACTGGTTTAAAATTTCTAAGGTGATCAGGACATGAGAAAAATAACATTCTATACTTTTTCTTCAAGTTTTTACCCCCCAAACCAAATATAAAGCAAAAAAAAAATTTAGAAATGTCATTCTGTTGTCTTTTCCAGCACATCGGCTGTTTATGAGTACTTATAGAACACGTCCCTTAACCCTAACCCATACCTAAACTTAACAACTACTTTACTAACTATTACAAGCAGCAAATTAGGAGGGTTTTTCTTCTTCTTCTTCTTCTTCTTCTTCTTTTTCAGGGAAAACAGTAAATATGTGTTTCTTATTCTAAATTGTCACCAAGACTGCAATAGTATATAGACTATGGTCAAATATGTAATGTAAAGTAATGTCTTTTTAGAATAATATACTATATGATAAATATATACACAAGGGTTGGTGGATGTGCAGAATTTTGAGATATACATGCATTTAAATCAATGTAAATTTGATCTTTCCATTAAAACCTGCAGGCAAAACCTGACTCAGACGAGCAGAACTGAAATGCTAAGTAATTAATCTAAATACAGAACAGGTGTGCAGTAACCATGGCAATCAGTCATTAGATCCGAGACCTCTGATGAAACTGTTCACTGAGTGAATGTCAAAATGTCACAGCACACCATCTATCAATATATCTTACCATTTCAGTTGCTTAAATACATCTCTATATTATTGGCCTTGTAGCAGCTAGGAAATAAGCCACAAACAATTCTCATAGTTTCACATGTTTAAAGATTTTAATGTTTAAAGTATTCAGTTACACAGAGGGCCTAAAAAAAAAAAAAGACACATATGCTTATGAACACTTATGAACCTCATAGAAACAAAAAAAT
>JAUMHP010000046.1:21397337-21469275 GCA_032361065.1 Enteromius trimaculatus
ATGGGTATTTCTTTAGAGGTATTTTTGCTGCTATTTTTGTGTAATTTAAGCAAGACAGTTGGGTTTTTGTATTAGTGGTGTTGAGTGAGTTATGTTCAAGTTAGTTTGGTTCATTTGCAGCCCTTTTATATAAAAGTTAAACAGTTACCGTCGTGGAGAGAGGTGTGTATGGGGAGTGAGTTGTTGAAATTGCTGCACATTCAGCATGTGGAAATACTGTACTTATGTTAACTACATTAAAGGCTTTAAAGAGTACACGTGCAGGTCAGCGGTTAGGTTAAAATATAATAATGAGCAACAGCCAGATGTGATAGTATGTTCAGTTAATGTTATTGAATTTGTTTCTCTGATTTATAAGTATTATGAATATGCAATTGCTTTATTTAAATAAAATAGTAAACAATAGTGTACAAGACATACTACAGTAGAATTATCTACGATGCAAAGGGGCATCACCCGAAATCTTGCCTAGGGCGCCAAATTGGTTAGAGCCGGCCCTGTGCCCATGATTTATTTTATGTCACATCATTAAATTGATAACAGCATTTTATAATAAAGTGACAACTTTGATATCTCACCCCAGCACTTCAGACCAATATATGTAATGTGCATACACAGAATCAAGTGTTACATGTAAGCTATGTTCATTTGTCAAAAATACTCTTAAACCCAAGTTACTCAAGTAGTGTAAAAAAAACCTCACACTACTCAAGTGTTTGGATTTAAGAGTATTTTTGATGATAAAGAATAATGTATCCAAAGAGCACAGATTTATGGACTTTCTACACCACAGCAGCAAGTCTTTTTTTTATTTTATTTATTTATTTATTTTTTGAATGTATGTTCATTTGCATTGGGTTTATCTAAGAATTTAGCAACATTTTATTATAAAACATGATCATTCTTTGTATAGCTACAGAAAGTGAAGCATTTGAATAAGAAAAGATGTTTTTGTGAGAGTGATTATGTAAGCTGAAACTGCCACTGGTGAGAGTGTCTTCTACAGTATTTCACACTCTGGTGCACACTAAACTTGAGTCTACTGCGTTTGCTTTTGCACAGAGGCAACGCTGCTCACTACACAATATTCATGCATTTAGGCTCTGTACATTGTTCATAATAGATATATTTTCCACAACGTCCCAAATATGTTTTTTAACATCTAGCTAAGAAAGTGGGATCAGAAGAAAGATGTAGAGCTAAAGACTACAACTACAAGGGGGAAAAAAATACAATAATTACATCCAATAAAGTGTATAGTCTAAACTTGTTGTCTGTATTCATCTGCGTATGTGATTAGATTTGTCACATGCATAGCCAAGTAAATATGAAATCAAATTGACAATATTTCATGAAAATGCTGTTTGTCTTTTTTCAATAAAGGTACAGTCCCAGTGAAAGCCTTTGTACCTTTATTTCTAAAAAAGTGCATCTATAATAACCAAGTCCTGCCTCATGCCTTTTCTTGTTTCACTCAGAATTACATCACAATACGGAAGCAAAATCTGTCATACAGTCTTCATGCTGACTTTAAGGTGATCCACTGGACGATGTGTAATCTTTAACAATTCATTGTAATGCATTAAGAATAAACATGCCACAAATGACATCAGTGACTGCATCATTTGGAACCTGTACTGAGTCTGTAGGACACAAGGTTGGATACAATGAAAGAGAAGGCTGCTTCAAAGCCTTATTTGTTAGCATGCTTATATTCGAGAGACGTTCAGGCAGAGTGAACCCAGAATACTCCTTAATGACACAGCAATTCAGTGTCAGGATAATAGACCCCGTGTCTATTTAAAACACCACTATGTGGATGTTTGTCCATAGAGCTATTGAAAACAAGGTTCGCCTGTAGCATCACATTATGTTACTGTACTAGACATACTATGTTTTGTTTCACATTATTTGTCTTTTTCAGAATTAAGATCAGACTTGTTCACCAATGGATGCTCTACAGTAAATAGTTGCAATAACAATGAAAGAGAAAAACTTCACAATAACCAAAGTAATCCAGATCACGAGATGTTAACGGACTTCAGTCGTGGGTTATTGTGATGTTTTTATCAGCTGCAGATATGGTGAGTAAGTGATATACCGCTGCACTTCTTCAAATCATGATGTCCTAATGGTGAATAAGCAATTTTTCATTTTTGGGTTCAATTCTTTAAAGTATGCTGCAAGGTTTGCAAACCAAGCTATCATGCAACAGGTGTACTCCAAAACACCTACATGTAGCCTTTATTATGTATATTTTATTTACCGTTGTAAAATGTATTGTAGGCTAGATATTTTCTAAATCTTATTGTATGCACGTTCGAGTAGGTGAAATAGCCTACTGTCACTCAAACACTGAAACTGTGTCATGCCATCCGTAGTCCCGTTTATACCCATTTCACTCGTATGGGGAATTTCTCTCTCTGCCTCTAGATAGCGATAGCTGTTCCTCTTCAAAAAAAACAGCAAGGAAAAAAAAAAAAGAGAAAGCGAAATATGAGCGCCGTGACGTGGCAGAGTCAGTGTGGAGAGCAGACAGCTCGAGCATCGTCTCCGGCAGCAGCATGTGGACACTGATCTTCACCGCCCTGCTTCCCTCCGTCGTCTTATCATATGAAGTGGACACGAAAAAACTCAACGGGCTCGCGAAAGCCAGAGTGGAGGTGAGTCAAACCGTTCATTCAGCTTCAATCTCCAGCAGGTGATGCGTTCAGAACCAGACTCGGAGATCCTCGGTTCGCAAACACGAGCTTTACCTTAAAACACTTACTGTAACCTGTTTTTGTAACTAGTCGCTTGTTTGATTTGGCAAAAGCTCCGACGTTTGAACGCAATGTTTTTGTGTAACGTGTAACGTTACTAATCCCTAGAGTAAGGGACACATTCACGAAATAGCAGTTGGGGATCTGTGCCTCCAAACAATAAGAAATTGGAAATGGTTCAAATAGCGTTTTACTTAGGGCTTTTAATTACTCTTTATGAACTTAAGTGTTTGTGTATGGATTAATGCTTAAGTTTAGTGAATGACAGGCTACTGTGCACTGAATGAAACTGTAGTTTAAATAAAATGCCAAAATACAAGTCTTTTTAAAATCCACGTCTTTTTAAAATCCACGTGTCAAAATAAAAGTCAGTTAGGTCTATCTTGAGGGAAATCTTTGAGAAAACAACTGAATACATTAAAATAGTGCGTATTCTTTAAAACAATATGGTAAAGATTTACCAGTTACTCTTACTGAAAATTAGACCCTACGCTATATGTGGCAACAAGTGAGTCGTTGAATAATTCCCTTAACTATTTGTTTAAAATCTCTTCCTTGTTGGACCACAGCAGTATCACACGTCCGTCATTCTTCTGTTGAACTGAAAAGTTGCTTTGTATTTCTGTGTAAGCCAGAGCATCAAGTTTTGCATGTCACCAACAGTCGTGGTCAAGCAGTGTGTGTTAAAATACAAGAACCTCACAAAATCATGAACGAGTGCTGTTGTACTAAATACCAGTGCTCTTGGAACTTTATGCAAACTTTGTGTATATTTATTTTATGTTCTTTCTCCAGACATGTGGTGGATGACAGCTGAATAGGCTGAGGGAGGTAAGCTTACATTCATATATATCATCATTGTGATATTCATGTTCTCTACACAAACAATGGTAATGAAATGTATTATTAAAAACTTCACATCATGTTGTATTATTATGTTTTATGTTTGTATGCATTATTCATTCTACTCTTAACTCATAACAGGTCAAGGCCTTTGTGACCCAGGACATTCCTCTTTAGTATCCTTTAAAGTCACAGGTGACCAGTCAAGGAGTTATGGAAAACAAGAATGTCAATAAAAAATCTAAATAAAATACTTTACAAACTCGCCATCAAATTGACATTTAAAAAATAAATAATCATATTTAAAAGGATTGTTAAATATGACAATAAAAATCATTTGACATATTTTTTATTTGTTTAAAATGTTATTATTAAACATTTATCTACATGAAATAATTTCAAATATCTCTTGTATGTCGATTTGTAAATATACAGATATATATATATTTTTATTCATAATTTATTCTATTATATTTTGAATTGTCATTATAGAGGACTAGAAATGTCTGCATGCAACAGAATGCTGCATTAATGAATAAACATGAACAGTTATTAATTGATTTATTTTTTTTCTCCATTTAATGGAAAGTTTTTCATGTTTATGTATGCATGCATATATTTTCAAAATGTTAATCTAAAACATATATAAAAATATAGAAAACGATAACAACACCTTTCGTTCTTAAATGTATCTTTTTTCAATCTTTTGTCTCTCTCTGTTTCCACTCCCTTCTCACTTTTCACTTCCCTCCAGTCTTATATTCTTTGTGTTTGTGGCAGCTCTTACTCTAGTTCTCAAGCTACAACATTCAGCTTCAGCTCAGGTTACCATGCTCTCTGTGATCTGGACAGAAGTCTGTTCTGTAATTCAATCAAAAAAACCTTCATAGGGTTACAGCTTTAAAACAGATTAACTTTCAGCTGTTCAGGTCATTGCCATGTAGCGGCGTAGCCACATCCTTCACCTTTCAGTCATTTCTTTGTTCACCTGGAATGCAAATCTATACATTGATACCTTAACTGAATCTAAGGCTGGAACAGAAACGGGTGTAATTCTCAGCACACTCGTTTCTGATATCTGTCAGGCAGTAGGCAGCTTTAAGTGTTTAGTACATCCTTAATGTTCATCCGTTCAGCCACAACCTGGTGATGAAGCACATTCCTGGGGCCGACCCTGAACTCGTCCTTCTCAACCACTACTATGAAGAACTAGATGTAAGTAAAATACCACAATTCTTAGCAATTTGTAATAATAATTTCAACATTTTTAAACCAGGATTAGCCATCTCAGACTACCATTTTTACTCGTGTGTACAAAAACCACAAGCACTTTTGTTAATTCTCTGAAGCGCCACTTACATGATACATTTTTAACCATTCTGAGCGTGATTTACTATTAGTTTGCATCATCACAAACCCTCTTTTGATGTTAATAAACTACTGTCAGACTTTATTAAAGACATGCACAGAAAAAAATAGCCATGAAAAGCCATAGAAAGTACATTTTTATTGCTGCATTTGTAGAACTTTCCCTTTTTAGATGCATAATTAGAAATAACCAGATTCGCTGCATACCCACATACAAATACTACAGTAATTTATTAGGCTACATGTTTGTACCATATACTACAATACACTAATTTACTGTAGTAAAAACTAAAATATACTACAATATTTATTACAGTTTATTATAGTTAATACTACAGTATGCTGTAGCATTCATTAACAATGTTATAGATACACGTATAATATTGGTAACTATAATATTCACTATAAATTACTATAGTATTTGTCATGTGGGTGTGCATCTAATATGCTTAAGGTTTATAATAAGATATTTTAGGGCTGTTGAGACAGATTTTGGGGGAAATTGTGTGTACAGTATATGACAAATGGCAGTTAGTAATGTTTTGTTGTCAAAAGAACAAGAAAAAAAAGACGATGGATCGTTGAAAATTACAAACCTTCGGAACTAAGTGGTTGTAAATTGAAACAAAGCAAAACTATAAACGTTGTTTATTTATATATGTATAAATGTCATCCAACCACATTCATCCAAACAAAACCGAAAGAGCACAATCAAAACAGCAAGACCCATGCAGTTTTATTTTTAACCAGTAGATGGCAGTCAACAGTGCAGTTATTAATAGATTTCTAGTCAAGTTATAAATTGTTTTTTTTTTTTTTTTTTTTAAACATCACTGATGTGATGCAGGTCTTTATAAGCTATATATGCTTTTTTTCTTATCTCATACTCATAAACAGAGCTGTGTTTGTCTTTCAGAGAATCCCGTTGTCTGAAATGACTCGCACTGAGATTAACCAACTCTTGGCATCGCTGGGCTTTTATAAAAAAGAGAATCCCGAAGACCAAGTGCCAGAAGAGTTCCGCTTCGCTCCAGCGAAAGACAGTCCCTTTGAGGGCCAGTCCACCAGCCCGCCCACTAAGACTGATCCTGACCAATCCGAGGCCGACTCCCAGCGCACAGATTTGTAACCCCTTATGTAAGAGAGATGGCGTGGGATGCCAGCGGTGTGAGACCTACTTGCTTTACAATTGCCATGAGAACTAAAACTGCGCCAGAAGAGCTCTTTCCAGAGTTCAGTGTGGCCACTTTATTGTTTAAAAATAGTTCCTACTACTGCCAACACACATTCAGTACCTTGATTTGATTTTGAGTGGTGTAACTGAGCTCAAACACTGATTGGAAAATATGTATTTAGGAGTTCAGCGTAAGCGTGTGAGTAGTTTGTGGCACTGAACTGTAACGGTTGTTTGCTCTCACTGTTCTGTACAGAACCTCATTTCTGCCCAAAGGGGACATTAATGATGTCCACAGCTGTAAAAGGCTGAGACTGGCTGTGGACTGATGATCTCTGTTCTCATGGGCACAAATCAGACCTCCAAACAGACTGTGGGAGCATAAAGATACCACTGAGAAAATAAATGACTTAAACTTCACAGCAAATGAGTGTTTATTAATTATTGTACAAACGTAATAACGAGCAAGCATGAGGCCCTAGAAGTATGGTTTCTTTTTCAAAAGCTGATTTCTTTTGCATTATAATGATTTCACAACTTCCAGTACCAGGTTTTTCCCCATATCAGAGCAGTCTGATAAATAATGACATTATTAATATTTTTTAACAGTCATATAATTCAGCATCTTGATTACAGGCCATTTATATGGTGTTTACATTTTAACAACTTCACACCACATATACAATTCAATTGATCAATTCAATCAAGCTTCAAATATCCAATCATAATCTAGACCATTTTGATTTTGGGTTTTTTCAGAGTTTTGTAAAAAGTAACCAGTAATTTTTGGTCAACATATTTAGAATAATTTACAGTATGGAAACTGTTTTTGCCACTGTAAAAAAGCGCTAATTTTATTTCCTCACATTTGCAAGTTTACATCCCACAATTCTGATATTTTCTTTCATAATTGCAAGATAAAAACTGAGTTGTAATCAAGTCAAAAATTGCAACTCTGAGAACATCAGTTTTTTTCCCACAAAACTGCAACAGCAAGTTCATATCTCACAATTCTCATGATTCTATATATAAAAAAAAATATTCTGAATTTGTGCAATTCTGGGGAAAAAAATTCATAAAAAGTCGCAATAACCTTTTTAAATGTTTTATTAAGTGGCGGAAACTGGCTTCTATATTTCATTGTAAAGTCATGTTTTGATTTCCTATTTAGAAAATGCAATAAATGACAAACACATTTTTTGGTGTCATTTATGGTTTTAATGACTATGATACAAAACCATGGTGTAGCGAAATACTGAGTGAACAATAGGTTTTGAATGAGTGTATACAAACAATGTTAATGTTCACCTTTTAGTGTGAATGAATGTTAATGAGCTCTTCCCTACAGCACCGAACAATGTCACTCTGCCGTGGCTGCTCCAGTAGCTGTATTTTGTCTTCAAAATTAAATTATGTGCAGTCACTAAAACGATTAAAACTACAACCATCTTTAGAACCAAATATATAAACATCATTGACCTTTTCAGCTGAATTTAATGCTAAAATATTCTTCTCAAAATTAACTCACGACTAGGGTTACTCATTCTGTATATACACTGTTTAAATTATACTTTGTTTCTGTTGTAAAGATGTACAAAACCAGACCCTTTAAGCTTATGTTTTGGGATGAACTTCCAAATGAAGTTCAGGAATATTAACAAATCCAAAATATACTCATCCATAAATAAGGACAGGTCCTACGTGCATCTATACATGCGTTTTGTGTATTTCAAAATGTGTATGTTCAATTCTCGGCAGACGTCTGATATCTGAAGTGAAACTAACCGAATGCTGTGTAAAACCAAACTTTCAATTAAGTGAAAAACATTTAAAAACAGTTCATGAGCTGCATCTTACACTCAATGGCTGAAGCCATAACAAGCAGTGAGATTAATATTCTTGCAACGTTTTTAAATAAACAATATCGCATACAAATGAACAATATAACCTTCATTTCTTTTGAAACAGAACTAAAGCTTCAAGTAAGCTTGTTAAAGCAGGTCTGAGCTCCATTGACAGCAACAGTACCGTAAAAGCTTCTAAAACAATAGATATGGGCAATCAACATAAAATCATGTTTCGTTTTTAGCACATTAAATCAAGTAAAAGAGGCATCTTGGGAGTTACATTATATATAACTTGCCCTTTTGGCTAACTTTTTCTTTTTGGAGCAAACTACTGTTCGTTTAAACAAACTAGAATTTAAAAAAAAAGGAAGAGTTGTTTGGATCTGTCTGGAAAGTAAACACAATTTTAACTGCTGAAATGTAACAGGATCAGAATAAAAAAAAACAATTAAAACGTGAAGAGCATCAGAAGCCAGTGGACGGCTGCGCCCGCGCCATCATCATCTCATGTCTGCGCAGATGGTTCACCAGTGACTGAACGTACGTGAACACACACTTGGAGTCTGGTTTCTTACCCATGATCATCATGTCCTCCACCTCCAGCAGGGGCATGCAGTTAGCATAGGCCCTAATGAAACGACAAAACCACAGACAAATCACAAAACAATGCGAATGACATGCTGCATATGCTGTTTACACTAACTCTGTGCAGTTGATATGCCTGACCAATAGGGTGCAGCAGTGCTATTTGATACAGAGAATTGACTCACAAAATAATTTTTTTGGTTGTTTTTGAAGCAGCACAGTATTGACAGAATGATGTGAAAAAATAAAAACTGTATTTACAGTAATAAACTAACAACACAAAATCCACATTACGTTTTTGCTTTTATATATATATATATATATATATATATATATGTATATGTGTGTGTGTACTATATATATTTATTATGTGCATATAAATACACAAGGAAAACATGTTATGCTTATATATGAAAAAAATATATATAATATAAATTATATAAATAGATACATACGTTAAACATGTATGCAAGATTAATCCCAAATCATCTGACAGCACCAAGTAAAATATAACAACTTACTGTATTTCCAGTATTACACAAAGCTGTATAGACTTCCACTGTAAGTGCATTACTTTAGACTTGTTTTAACAAAAGCAACAGAGGTTTGTTGTACTGAATTCTCAATAATTTACCCATTGCTTCTCTCTTAAGACAGACAAAAAGGGAAATCTCTTCAAACATTCGGCATGTGCCAAGAACAAGCTTCTGTTTAGAGTCCGATGTGCTCTTTACACTGGTAGCTAAAGCAGTGTATCTGAGCAGGCCAGGCTTTGATGGGTTCATTTCACATCTCTATGAGCAGAACCATGTTTGGGCATCAGCGTCTTCCCTGCTTCAGTCTGTCGGTTCATATGCTTTCTCTCTGACAAAAACGGGTGAGCTGGCAGATGCACAATATTTTGTTAAGCTAATTGTCAGAAGCGTACTAACAGCACGCTGATGAATACCAATTCCTGTCATGGTGCACGTGTGTGACCAAAAGGCCTTACCTTTTAAGCTCAACATCCAGGTGTGCTATAACTGGATCTAATATGATGACTTTTATTTGTCACGAAGTAATACCTGAAAATATCAAACCAAGTGGCATCTGCTAATATATAATGTTTTATATCCTATATCCTGATATGAATGTATAGGTGTTAGCATGAAACAATTTTCAACTAAAAACTTGCGTTTTGACCATTCATTTACAAGTCAACAGTGTTTTGGGGGCCTGAAAATGCATGTTTTTAAAATGACCATTTTTACAAGCAATGTCATTACCATGACCATGTAAACGTATATAAATATGACGAAATACACATGTATTATGTGTTGGTCATGCGCAGACAATGCTTATACGCACAGAAGTGTAGTGTTTCTTTACAAAAATACATAGCCAACTACTGACATTTTTCATCTTATTTATGAATTTGTGTGAAGAGGGATCATTTTAAAAACAAGGGGGGGAAAAAACCCACTTTGGCCTTTTTAGTAAAATCTTTGTGATGTAAATGCAGTAAATATTTAATTAAATATGCAGTGCATGTTTCAGAGTTAAGCACAGCTATGTGTTCATTTATTTTATACAGTTTTTGAGTCTTAGGAGCTTTGTTAATTAACTGTGAACATAATTCTTAGACACTTAAAACACACATGAGCTGCACTAATAAATAATCAGTGCTGCGATTCAGTCTGAATCACGCTACAAATATATTTGCCAGCAAATCACCAAAAAAAAAGCTCACTAGGTTCAATTTTGAAAGCAAAGATAAATGTGTGACCCTATATATTAGATATATAGTATATTTGTAGCAATGGCCAAAAATACATTGTATGGATCAAAAATCTAAATTTTTCTTTTATGAATATCATATTATGCAAATCAATGGGATATTATCTAAAGATCATGTTCCATGAAGATATTTTATACATTTCCTTGAATCTCAATGTCAAAAAACTGACCCTTACGTGCTCCAGAGTCACACATTAGTACTGCAATTTTACAGTGTACTATAAATATTTTACTGTACTGTATTATTGCAATATATTTATTACAATCAATGTTAAAAAACCTTCATAGTCACACTGAAAGGATCAAAAAGGAAAATTGATCTACAGTTTGCTGAAAAGCCCTAAAATATGGTTCACACCCCCCCAAAAATGCATTCAAATGAAGTATTGAGTGAAAAAAGAAAAAAAATTACCACAATCATTCTAAAAAAATTATTTCTTTCCAAATATAGATATTTTATCTGGTGAAAATTACTGTTGTTTTTTTTTCAGCTTTACTTGAGACCTATAGTGCACTTTTAACATAATGCCACTTTGTTTGATATTTTAATATCTTAATGCAGTGATATTCATCCATTTGTAGGGTGCAAATACTTTTTGGTGGTCACTATATGCGTTTTTACTGATTTAATTTTTAAATAAGAGTTCTTTTTAATTTAATCAATAAAAATCTATTTCTCCAAACAACCAAATCAATTTCAAAATTTACATTTTTCCCAATTTTCTAATTGTCAGTCTCTTCCTGATCATTACTACTACTTTGATTTCCTTTTATTTTACTATCATTTTTTTTCATTAATTGTTAGAAGGAAATGTTTTAACGGTTAGTGGTGCTTGCCAGTCCCAAGATTGACTGAGCTGAGTTTCTCCTCAAAGATCTGATCTGGCTCTCACCGTTTGCTTTGAGTTTTGACCCTAGGAGGAGTTTTTGGTTTTGACCAAGCCCTTCTGCACCAATCCCCTGTAGAACTCCTGGAGGTACGTGTACACGCACTTCCAGTCCGGCTCCCGCATCCGCACCATATCCTCCACATCCAAAAGCTGCGGACAGTCTGCCAGCTTCCTACTCTCACGCCGAGGTGGGGGACAGAGAAAGGAAAGAATACAGAAAGAGGACAGAAACAAGTGGGACATACAAGGCCAGTGAGGAGAAAGAAATGAGACACACAAGACAAAATCAAAAAGCCAGCATTAAACTCTGTGATGACAGCATATGTAATTGTGTCTTCATGCCTTACATTCATAACAAATACATGTGCAAAGACAAACATCTATTCTGTGATCTAATTATGCATATGTGACTGTGAACAACAACACACAGTGTAGAGACAATAACAGAAATGCAAAAAGTGATGACTAAACATGTAACCCTTCGTCTCCAGACTGTCTGACTGTAAAACAGCCCGTAGAAGCTCAGTGATGGGATCATGCTGGAGCAGTGGAGACTGATCTCTTTAAAGGCACACATCTGTTAATGCTTGTAAAAACTCTCTCATGCCAGGGATTCACCAAGAGACCTGAGGCACTTTTAGAAAACACTGATAATTGTTTTTTGATCCCAAACAAGTCCCTGTTGTTATAACATTGTTATAAACATGAATTTTTGGTATCCTTGCAACATACCTGTTCCTGTAAATAGCAACGAGAAAGGGGAGCTTTTTGTTTTTCAACTATATAACGATATAAATGATGGTACTTGGTTTGTCGGTCCTTTAGGTAATTGTTTTTTTGTCTAAACAAACCGAACTAATGGAGAAAATATACGAGGTTCTGAAACAAATGCTCTAAATGTCAATCGTTGTTTAGCACTTTCATAATGTGAGTGAAACTGATAACAATATTAAAAATAATATGTATAGATAATATGTCTTCTTATCTTTATCCACCAGGGACTGAGTGAACAGCAGATTATTATTTTTTTTTTTAACCTTTAAACAAATATATATATATTTTAACATCATGACATCTGAATTTCTAAATCCTAACGAAGACCATTGGTTTATCACTAAAGCTGCTTTAGTCGCTTATCGTTTCTATCCAAGTGTTTTTTGCATCCTTTTCCAACTACTATTGAGAGTTGAAATTCCAAGAGCTGTGTCAAAATTTTCATCTGAAATTTTAGAGAGCGCTGAACGCTACCAGTAACTAGCAAACAGTACAGCGGCTTAAATAACTGTAAATGAATTCACCTTCAGGCCACTACAGCAATTACAGATGATGGTGCCTTTAATGATGACAACAGTTAAGGTAGTGAGATAAACCAGTGCTCAGAGTCAGGTGGAGGAAAATGGAAGGAGAAAGTGTCTACTGGAATTACCTGGACACTGACTAACCAAAGGGGAAGCAGGTTAAGACCTATTCTCAGGTCAGCGAACAATACTGTCTTTGAGTAATGCTCTTCGGTTAACAGACACTATTCTGGGGAAACTTGTGAGCGTTCAGCTGGATGTTTCTCGATTAGAAATGCATGAATGTTAGTTTAACTGGGAAAAGGAGATAAGCAGAGGAGAAATTTAAATCATAATTATAAAAGCTAGTAATTAAGGTTTAGTTGTTTAAGTAGACCTAACTCAAGGAAATGAAAGCTATTAAAAGATGATTAATCTGAGAGGACTGGAGATGCAGATCAGAAGAGCTTGTTATGAATTTGGCTGCATTAAAACAAAAGCAAAACATTTACAAAAAAGACATTTACGTTTTAATTACTCAGCAAGGATGCATTCAATCAATCAAAAACGACATTACTAATTTTATAAACGAATCTATTCACATAGAAGGCAGTTACTCTAAACGGTAAAAATATTTCACGGTATTGCTCTTAACTGTATTTTTCATCAAATAAATGCAGCCTTGGGGAGCTGAAGAGACTTCTTTCAAAAACAAGCCCAAACCTATGTGTTTCATCTGTAGTTTGACAATATTAGAAATATGGGGGAATTCACAAAAAAAACCAGCTGCACCTGCTGATAGCATCATTTACTTGTACATGCTCTCTGCATGGTTTCATGCACGGTTCTGAGCAGTAGGCTGTAGCGAATGCACCAGACCACCTCAATCTGGCATCGTTTATTGAGACTACACAGCCTCGCTCCACCGCTGTGATATCCAGGCACTTGATCAGCTCAAGATGCAGAAAGTGCGCGTGACACGTCTGGACATTTGCCTGGTTATAACGGAATGAAAACACTTGTACACAAACAGCTGTTTGCTTCCAGCTTTCCATCTGTGGTAACAGCAACACATTAATTACATGAAGCCGTTTCTTAAATGCCTTATTTCCATGGAAGAGACATTAAATGCAATATGTTAATGTACGAATGCATTAATTAACAGTGCTATACGAGCACACGACTGCTTGAGATCGACGTCAGAAGCAACTGCTTTTAGAGAATTCGCCCCATAGTGCGGAAATGTTTCTGTCTGTCATTTTTTTGGTTGTTTATTGTTTTGTATGTGTTTGATCATGTGATATATGTGACTCTGGACTCACTCTGCTGTGCTGAAGGCCACCTCAAAGTTCTGCCTGCGGTTTGCGGGACTGAGGCTGGAGTAATCAAAGGCCTCTGGAAAGAAGTTATGCACCAGAGCACAGAACGCCATGCCGTCACTCCAGCTGGAGGAGAAGTTCTGGATATCCACATTCTTCATGACATGGAGGAGAGAGAAACAATATGAAGACAGAGACCTCAAACAACCTCTCTGATTATTATCTAAGTTGTAAACGGTTTTATAGCTTCATATCTTTCTTGAAACCATGATACATTTAATTTTTCATGATTCTTTGATGAAAAAAGTTAAACGGAAAAGCATTTATTTCAATTATAAATGTTCAATAACGTTATAAATGTGTTTACTGAGACTTTTGATCAATCTAATGCATCCTTACCCAAAAAAAGTATAACATTTGAGTTCACGGTGTGTGAGAGAACTGCTTCACTTCTTTCTACAGCACACTAATAAACAGTATTCAGTTGAGAACTGTTTTAGGGTGGTTTTGTGATTTGAACTCATTTTCAGAGCTTAATAGCCCTGTATCTCATTCATCGTTAATTGTAAGCATATGCTAAAAAGCTTTTATGAAAGAAAGAAAGTCCAAAAAGGATGAGCAAATGATGACTGAGGTTTCATTTTTTCCAGTTACCTCATAGGAACGGGTCTTGGATCTGCACCAGTCCAGCAGCATCTGTTTGATGGAGTTGGCATTGGGGACACCAAAGCTTGTGGGTTGACACAAGCGCTGCACCTTGTTTACTTGAGCAATGGCCGAGTTGCTACAGTCAGAAAGAGAAATGCTGTTGAACAGGTGGTATTTCTGTAAACTAAATGAGCCTGAAAGTGTGAGAAAACCACAGGCTCACCCTCCAGAGCCTCCAGTTATCTCAAGCTTCTCGATCATGGCCTTTCGTGCCTGTGCTGCAGATGTTTTGGGTAACGTCTGAGCCCTCATCAGCTCCGATCTCTCCGCCTGTCTGCGCTCAAGAGCTGATGTTCTGCTGGAGCTACGAGATGTGTTGTCCTCACGGTCAAAAACGCTGAAAGAAACAGAGGAAAAGTATGTAAAGGATACATCACAGAATAAATCGCTCAACTATGACAAAAGACCTTAAAGGTGCAGTATGTAATATTGACATTACATACTGCAGGACCAAAAAGAGTTCATGTTGACTTTAAAGCACTCACCTGCCAACCTTCCTAGTGGACGTGGAGCTGGAGAAACTGTAGGATTTTGTTTGCACTGTGCCTTCTGATGAGATAAGATTTAAAAAAAAAAAAGTTTAATATGGGTGCTGGCAGAAACTAAAGCTTAATACTGAATAATGGTTAACTCACTGTCTGTCTTTTGAACATAGCTGGACTCCATGATAGTGCTGCGGGACGTCCTGCCGCTATCATCTGCACACATAAGCAATGACACTTTGAAGATCAAATTACACACAGGACAAGAGGCTCTTGTTGAAGGATCAGACGGCATTAAAAATACTGGACCCCCCAGAAGTGTTGTTAAAGTGGCCAGCTAGTCTTCGGAGACAAGTCTTTTACAATGACACCACAATACTTTCCCATTTTTGCTAAATGAAAAGATTCTTCAAAATTACATACAGAAACCCCACTGCAATGCAGGAAACGCGTTTTACTACTGTATTTGGCTGTTTATTACCTTGCTAACTATTAACAGACAGCAAATTCAAATTTTGAGGAAAAGTCATAGTTAATATTTAGGTAACAGTGAGAATTGGACCTGAAAATAAAGTGTGACCATATAAGAACATATCCTCTAAAAATGACCAGCATTTAGCTAAATAAAACCTATGGATTTAACTATACACTTTTAAAGTATGTGTGTGTATTTACCAACACAGATCAGTCCCAAAAGTGTTTTAAAATAATGGAAAAGAGACTACATTCATTTTGCAAAAGTATTTTTGAAACAAATCTAACCAATAGATGAAAAGTTGCCATAAAAAAATGTACACAATACAACGTAATACAATGTAACTGTCTTAGAAATGCCTGAACTTTTTTCGAAGTTGTATTCCTATCAAAACTGACCTGAATGCAATTTCAAAGGTTCATATAAACACTTCATTTTTTTACAGCAGAGTTTTACTAGTGAGCATATACTTGGACGGCTCTTAAAATGTAAAAAGGAGTCTGGTGATATTGCGAAAAACAAAACTATGATTGTTTCTGGTGCAAAATCTTGAACATAAACCTTACATTTTAATTGTAAAAATCCAGCCAAGTAGAGTTCACTGCATTACTGCTGTGCTACCTGAATGGGAAACGCGATTGGTGACGTGACTGATAGTGGAGCCGTCTGTGGAGCACTCGATCTTCTTCATCACAACTTCACTGGTGTCTGCACCAACCCGGCCTTTCTGAGATCTCTCCTCTCGCTGCTGTCTGAGCTCCTGCAGACGCAGATCTCGTTCCTTCTCTCTCTGGTCTGGAATATGGGCAAAATGAACAGCGTCAGGAACAAATTAGGGTAAGAGATAAAAAATGGATCAGGGATGCACGAAAAAATAAGTGACCGTATTAATACTTTTGCAACGATCAACATGGATGAGACTTTCTGACTAGGGAGCATTTTGCAACTCTAGTGACACAGAAAATCACACACTTCAGACTTTATCATGTTTAAAGCACACGTGCGACAGCATCTTAGATTAACATAGTAGGCTTGTGCAGTATTCACCATCTATCACAATATCACAGAGTCGTTGTTTTAACAGAGTGCCAGCTACATGTTTTTCCTGAATACCAGCACGATTGCAAATCCTGATATTTATGTGTTACCAAATGTGATTTTTTTTTAATACAATAGTTCATATGGCTACTGTTGTTACATTTTAAAAACAATATTATCAATATTATCATCATCAATGCATCAAAAAAAGGGCCAAGCAAATTTAAAGCAGAACTTTACGTGTCTCTGAGCAACAGACAGCAGTGTATAATTTTTGAAAGAATTTGAATTTTGGCACAAATCAGTTGAAAGACTGGCTCAGTGACTCACTCGTTAAAACTTATAGGCTAACCATCTACTGGCAGTTATAGAGTTTATTATTTAAAATATAATTTCATATTTATACAGTTGTAACTGCAATGTACTGTAAATAACATACACTGCACTTGTGTAAACACATTTATTCCATTTCTAAGCTGCATTAAACAGTCACTTTTGCTCAGATGTTACTTTTGTAAAGCAGGAATTAATTTTGTTGATACGGATTTCATTTGATTGGTAACAGCCATTGCATTTATTGATTAAATCTGCCATAAAAGATCATGTTTATATCTAAAATTGTTAGAAAAACAAATGCCTTTATGAGGTAAAAATGGAAATCACTGCACATAATTTGAAAAACCTCTAAACAAGTCAAGGTTCCAGCACTAAATTTAGCAAAATATTGACAAAACCTAGGAAAACACAGAGATATGATTTTCAGTCAATATTGCACACCACTACACCATCAATGATTATAGCACTGTGTGCACATTCGATCAAGCAAACACAAAGCAAGCAGTATCATATGATAACCAAATACATATACTTTCATGCATGATCAAAAAACATGACCAAATCACACGCGTCACAAAAACCACACGTGGCACATAAAAACTACATACCGTATCAAATACAAACCAAGTCTATAGCCAAATGAAGCCTAACTGACCCTTCACTAAGGCCCTGGGCATTAGCAGAGGGTCAGTTGGGCAAAAACAAACACAATCCAGAAACCCTACCCATTTCCTCCTGTGTGCATCCCAGCCTAGCCTCTGAGAGCAAAAAGAGAGAAACAGCCCTCAACAAAAGGAAAGCAAAGAAGACAGACCGTCTTGCACCATGAACTGATACACTTTCTATGTTGACGCCCCTCAGTATATAGAAAGAATAAAGAAAGCAGAGAAGGAGAGAAGAGTGCGGTGTAAGAAAACAAAAGGAGAGATTATCACCTCGCTTTTTCTTTCGGAGTTCTCTCATTGCAGTCCTGATCATTTTCCTTTCTTCAAAATCTTTGCAATCATCAAGCTGTAAAAACATACCCCGTCCGAAAATAATAATCAAAATAATAATAAAGCAACTCATTGTACTTCCATACTGCCA
Organism: Enteromius trimaculatus; assembly: GCA_032361065.1. Classification (NCBI taxonomy): domain Eukaryota; kingdom Metazoa; phylum Chordata; class Actinopteri; order Cypriniformes; family Cyprinidae; genus Enteromius; species Enteromius trimaculatus. The sequence continues at coordinate 21,415,304 of JAUMHP010000046.1, forward strand.
ACCATTTGTAATATTAATCATGCACAATAATACCAGGAACTGAAAAAGGGCCAAATTGAATATCTTTTGATGGTGAAGAAGATGGAACATGATAAGTAAATGTTATGAGCCAAATTTAATGAGAGTTCACCCAAATATGAGATATTTTGAAGCTTGAATGTAGCCAAACAGTTGATGGTAGCTACTGACTTCCATGGTATTTTTTTCCATTCTGTGGAATTTATGGGCTACCAGCAACTGTTTGGTTATCAACAATCTCAACATTTCTTCTTTTGTGTTGTTCAGCAGAACCAAGAAAGAAACTCACAGGTTTGAAAGAATTTGAGGATGAGTAAATGTCAGTTTTTATATATGGGTTCTGTGTTGTCTGCATGAGCATCATGCCTCAGCTTGTCACATCGTATCTTTGATTATTTTTGTTGTTGAGGATGATATTTGCATACAACAGTAGGAGAAATTAAATACCATTTTGTCCAGGATCTCCTCATCCTCAATCTCCTGCAGCTTCTCTGAAGTCAGCTTATCACTTTGCACCTGAGTTTTGATGGAGGTCATGGATGAGCCGTTAGGAAGCACGGGAACATCACGGCACGCCTCGTTCACAGATTCACCCACAAGAGATATGGGCTCCGCCTCCATCTGTGTGTGCAGGGCGATAAAAGACAATGTATGATACACTATGAAGGCACACTTTAAAAATGTTACTGCAGATGCACAATCATCACAAAATTTCACGTTAGATCATGTTAAAATGCATTATATAGGTGTACGGAAAGAATATCTATATACAGTAATACTGACAGATAGACAGACAGATGCATATTAGGATCTTATACTACGACACTAAAACCAAGTGATGACATTTATATTTCTGAACAGCTAATCCCTAAAGCAGGCTATAATCGACAGCCACACTTGACATCAGGATTTAGGAGCAGAGATGATAAAAATAGCCGTCCAAAAATAAAACTGATGGAGTGATGGAGAGAAGGGCAAAAAAAAGAGCAATGAGAGAGTGAAACCCTTGGAGCACACAGAGGAGATGGAAAAAGGGGGCTGGTGGAAGGGAGAGAATGTTTCTGAATCTGATCTATGACTACAGTTGTGTTTACATAAAAGCCGTGGAAGCTCGCTGACATTTAGACAGGAATGAGAGCTCAGTGATTTCTGTGAATGTCCCTGAGAGCCTGAGCCTGCTGCTCTCATCCACGTCACACTCAACGCTTCACTGATCTCTGCTTCAATGAAGCGCCGTGGACATGCAAATCAAGAAGGACAGTTACTAATGGAGAGTGTTTAGAGAATTAACACCTTAAGACAATGGAAAATTAGGTATCCAAACTATATAAAATGCTTTTGACCAATAAAAAACAAAACAGAACTTTAAATTAATGTGCAATCCATAAAATGCAGAGATTGCTTGTGTTTCCTGCTTCAAACTGTGTTTAATATGCACGTGTGTGTTATAAACTGATTACTGTGCCGATAGTAAAAATGTATATACACTGAACAATGTGCTAAATATTAGAGTTTCATTCTATCCCAGACAGAAGCTAAAAAGAGTTTATTTAATTAAATATTTTTATTGAACTAAATAATTAAAAATAATAATTTAATGACATTCATTGCGAATGCATAGCAAAATAAAATATAAAAATATATAAATAAAAAACAAACGTTTAACATTGAACTGATCTGAAAGCAAAGGCCTAAAAAACATGAAACAGTGGCACATTGTTTATTAAATAATACATATTTATTGAAGTGCACCTATTGTGGGTTATGAAACATTCATATTTTGGTTTTTGGAGTGCCCAACAACACGTTGATATGGATGCAAAGTCAAAACCAATTTCATTGTCTTTTAATATGCATTTATTTTTACTTTATTTGCTTAAAGACTCCCAAACAATTCACTCAATGATTCATTTTTCCAATCCCTCCTTTGCATGACGCTAATCTGCGGCGATTGGTCCATTTCACAATAAAAGCAGCGCTGTTTTGTTTACAGTCCTTACTGAGGAAACAACACTTAGAACGAAATCATGGTTATTTGAAGTTTAATATTTACAACCGGCTGTATCGTGATTCCTGTTTTTCCGCTCCCATATTTAAAACCTCTTAATTTATAATTTAAATACCTGCAGGAAATTGGGTATGTGCTCCCAAATGCATTTTAACACATCTTTTTTTAATCACAAATTCAAGTAAAGTGTTTACACAGCCCTAACCCTAACTCTGCAGTGAAGCAATTGTAACGTCAAATCAGGTAAATGCATTAGGAGTGTTAAAAGAATTTAACAGCATTAGACATATTTAATTAATCCCATAAGGCAATGTGCTAACTTTGGCAAAATCAATGGTATGTAATGCAAAAGTGCAGAGTCTAGTATTCATTCATAATTATTTACGTCACCAAACACATACAAAGACCTGTAACAGACTTGTGCAGAAATAGTTCAGAATACCTGCAAATCTTGTGCCACAACAAGTTACCATCTTTTTACATCTTACTAATCCCAGCTTAACAAGGCTTTGCTTCACACTAGCAAATTCAGACAGTTTTAAACCCGCTTTAAACTAAAGCTACTGAAATATACAGTATTTTAAGTCCTACGCAAGCATTCGTTTTTAATCTAAAACTACAATACTTACTTTATTTAAAAAATAAATTCACTGAATTACTTGTGCTGCATCTAGAGCGTAACTAAATCAAGAGATTCCTGGAAAATCTGATCTGACTGAATCAAATCTCTTCCTGGAAGCAAACTCAGACACTAAGACTTTCAATTAATCAGACATAAATGGGCCATATTATTCATTTCGCTTTCAAATGTACTGTGCTAAGCCATAAAATCTATTTGAAAACTAATTATTCATACCAGATGGGATTTTTGATGGTAAGTTTACAGTATGTTTTATTTGTGAAGACAAAAGTATGGCACGAGTTTTAATGAAAGAAAATCTTTAACTTGAACCCCTATATTTAGATGGTTTTCTTGGCAGATTTTCCAGTCCACGTTATTCACCACAAGTGCAGATGACTAATAATTCATAGTGAAAAATGATGCTTTTAAAACCAAAGCCATCCAAACGATGACTGCAGATTCATGAAGGAAAAACTCTTTTCCATCATTGGTAAGTATAAACATGCAAAATGCTACTTGTTTCAATTGGCAAAAGCTTACAGTATCCATCTTTCACCTTCGTGAAGAATTTATTTATTCTTTATTTTTTGCAAACCACAATGATAGATATGTAGAGTGATCTCTACATATTACTCACATCCCACAAAAAAGATTCTTCACCTTGGAAAAACTGTTTGGGCTGGTTTCCCATATAGTAATTAGATTAAGCCAGTACTAGACCTTTGCTAATTTAAGAATTTAAGAGAAACATGTCTTACAAAAATGCATTATCTGTGAGCATTTTAAGACTAAACAACGGCAATTATGTATTTTAAGATATCTCAGTCCAAGCCTTTTACAGTTTAGACAGCTCTTAACATTTATTTTAATCTAGGACTAGTCTTTAACCCTGTTCGGGAAACTGCACCTTTATGTTTACAAACAAATGCCTGAATTGCTTACCATTCTCAAGTCACCAATTCCAATATGATTTGAGTAGAAGTCATAGAGTATCTAATCATCTGATTAAAGGCAGCCTAAAAAAATGCCAGTCCACACAGAAAACAAGGCACAGTTCATTTGTGTGGAGAGCAATCACATGATTATTTGTTTGTAAAAATCTAAATAAAACTGAATTGCAATAAATTAACAGCCCTCTTGAACATCTCCAAACACCATCTCAGTCACAGCAAGTCTCAGCATTTAAAAAGGACACAGGTTAACCAATATCTTAAAAAAAAAACCTCATTGTTGACAAGTTTGTGGCAACTATAGTGCCTTCAATGGCGAAATCACTTTTGTAGCAGAAAACAAAAGCCGCAAAATGTAACTAGTAAGTTGCATTGTTTGCATTACTCATGACAGATGCAATGGAGTAACGAGTGCATATACTTGCTCAAAAATTGAGTAGAGTAAAAAAGTTCCTAATACAATTGTCTATTATTCATAAGCATATGAGCAAATTTAGCAAAAGCACAGTTTAACTACTGGATGAGATTATTTTTCAAACCACAATGCAAGGTATTCTAAGTGATTCTAGGTAATAAACTGGTCCAAATCAAAAAAGTGGTCTCTGGATATAGCTCAGATCTCAGTCCATTTTTAGCGCACTTTAAATTGCAAAAGTGATTCTCTTAGCAAAACGACTTATGTTTACATTCTGCTAAAAGTCTGGAAGAAAGCCACAGTTATACTACCATGCTATTTTTCCTTGACACACTGCAGGGCGGAGACGACACAGATGATGCGTGGCAAACGGCAGCAAAGGTTGGTGGGTGTAGCACTGGGTTCACTTCCCCATCTGAGGGATTGTTGTTTGCTGCCTCCATTTCTTGCTCTTGTGTCAGTTTTGGTTCATGCAGTCCAAGGGCATCGCAAAGCGCCATTACTTGCCTTACAAGCTTTTCCTGCTGGATCCTTAAACTCAAGTTCTCCTGCTGTAAGGCAGCAATGACCTCGAAAACAGGCGCAACCTGGGCTGTTGCTTCCTCCAAACGGGCCTCTATGTCTTTGCCGAAAACCTTCAAATCGCAATGTACATCTTGCACGGCTCGCTGAAGATTGAGTTCCAGCTCATAAAAACGTTCATCTGTTGTTTTTTCATCTTCATCGTCTGCAACATTCTGTACCAGAAGGTCTCCGATCACAGCCTCTAGGCCCGACTCCGCACAATCTTGATTTAGATTGTCCCGGGGACTGACTTGGTCGCCTAGGTCTGGCGTGGAGTCCAAACTGACACCAGGCATGGTCTGTTTGGCTGCTTCTCTAGTAACTAATCAACAGGTGGCAAAAAAATTAAAAAAACTCCAACAATTAAAGTTTATAAGACCAATCAGAGCAAATTGCCATCCAATAGGTATAGACGACACGAATATGCCTAACTTCGCCTCTCAGTCGAGACAAATCCCAGCCCTTTATACCTCACTCCAGACCCCCATCAGCTGTCCAACACATCAGCCAATGGCAAGCCTTGGAATTCTGTCGCCATGGCAGCTGGAGGCCCCAGAGCCCCCGCTAACTCAGGTGCCACAGTCATCTATTTATCAACAGTGGCCATTATTCCAGTGGCCAATCACCCATAAGCCCCCAGCTCTCTTTTTTTAGAGCTCTTGTCTTTCACACCTTTCACTAGCAGGGAACAAAGTCTGCAGAGCAGTGGTGAACAATGTGACCACATGTGCATAGTGCAAATCCAAGGCACAAATGATTTATTAGCTTCTTTCAAGGGTGACAGATCGATCTTAAACTCTAGATGTACTACATCAGCAGGGTAGGGTTGCACCAGTCATTTGTAAGTTCTTAATTAAACTGTAGCCTAGTCCACACTTGACATTTAGTAACTACTAGCTAGTTTGTTAAATGTACTTTATTTGGTTGCACCAAATGTTCTTAAGGTAGATGTTAGCGCTCTTAAACACTCCTAAACGTAGCTGTGTAATATGACATTCTACCTCAATGATTCAGGGTGAATGAATAAATTCTTGCTATTAATTTCGACTTTTGCCTTAAACATCTAATTTGCTACTTTTCAGTAATTAGTAAGGTAGTTAAAATTAAGGTATGGGGTAGGGTTAAGGTATCTAACTATTTAGTTATGCTGAAAAAGGTATTAATATGTGCTTTATAAGTGCTAATATGGAGCCATATGCTAGTCATATGGATAAACTAAACTAGTGTTACCAATTACTGACAAAAAAATTTAAATGGTATAATTACAACGGATCAGGTGTGCTGTTTCGAATCCAGATTGAGTTGTAGAGCTGGTAACAAAATAATTTATTCACAAAGTTCTCAATTAAATAGTAAATGTAAACATGAGCATTATCATTCATGTCTACTGTAAATGATTGACAGTCTGTCAGCGGTTTTATCCGATTATCAAGAAAATACTCCATTTGGTTGTTGATTGGGTGGAAGCACATCTGAATATGACTTGCAGTGGATTGTATGAAAGTGATGGGATTTAAGAGGACTAGATTAAATCTGGTGCATGTCACCTGTGAGAAGACGTGAGAGACAAGTGCAATGTTCAAACACATTTTCATAGAAAAACTATGGAAAAGTAGTGCACTGGAATAGAAAAAGATGTTTTGTGTGATTAGCCCTAAACTAAATAAAGACAAAAAAAAATGCATCTATATGCAAATTTATGCAAAAGTATGCAATTAAAATCCACTATAAAGCACTTCACAAGCAATTCATGGAAAGCACTACTGTCCTGTGCCACATTTCAGATTTTTGGCCAGGATTGGACAGTGCAACATGTGTATCACTAAAAAATACTTTAGCTGTCATCTGGAAACTTCTGAGTAGCCAAAACCACCTCTGTACTTTTTGACCCAGATGACAGATCATTCAATAGCATGACTGCGTCAGCGTATATTTGAAGCTCAGACAGCTATCCCAATCAGTCCAGTCTCATTCGAGCGACAATGCCTGACCCTCGGACTTACTGACAGCCATGCAACTAAAAATATCCGGCATCGTTCAAAACAGAGCATCTAAATATACCACCGCAAGCTGTTAAGAGTGGTCACAAAACAAACCCTGTCGAGAATGTAAGGTACGTACAGTCAGAAGAAACAGACAAGCAGTACTATGCCGGGAAAGGTTTCGAAATGTCTGTTTGCCTTGGAACATCATCCTATAGGCATCCATTTATTCAAGTAAAAAGCTACTACTTCTTTCTAGGAAAGAGCAGTGAAAAGTACTGGTTGGCATTGTGTGGTGGATTTCCAGAAATAGTCAGTGACTTTAGTTAGAAGCTTTACGAACAGCACAGATTACTCGGGACAAAAAGTATTCAAATATGCAGGTTCACTAGCAATGGACATTTAAAAGGAAAAATAGTATATAATATATCCATGATATTTCTATTTAAAACAATGCTATACATACATTCTGAGAAATAAGTTTAGGTCAAATGTATTGACACGCATTAGATATTTTCATATAGCCAGGGATAAAACACAATTACACAGAAAATACAAAGAATTGTAATATACTACTTAAAATGTTTAAGAATAATTAGGACAACTGTTTCTATTACTGGGTCTTAAAACAAGGACAGCTATTGAAATAAGAAAGTATATGGTGTACAATAAAATATCAATGATCCAAAATCCCCTTCACAAAAATTATTGGCTGTGATTTCGTCACCTAAAGCATTCACACTGGAAACTTGAGTCATTTGTGTAGATTATTTCCCGCACTACTCCTTGTGGTTTTCACATCGAGTCTCTCCAAACCCTGCTTCTAATTACTGTCCCATCAGTGCTAAACAGTTTGACCTACATCTAGTACAATCTGTACCTTAAATCACCATGCAGGAAATTGCTTACAAAAGGAAGAGAGAAGCAAAGGGCAAACAACATCCATTTCTTTTATGACCACACAAATGCATCCGTTATGATCAGCTTTTAGACATACGTCTCATCGCAATTATCAGTGTATTTATAACAAGGCTCAACCAAACCTCTACAGAGTATGCATTAACTCCAGCTGCTCATGTTTTCTAGTACACAACACGGCAATCACTATCTACTCCTCAAATGCTACTAATCTTTACCTCTGACCCAGAACACCGTATACAAGTTTGCCTTTAAATCATGACTCCTGCTGTGTGTTCTCTCTCTCGAGGCTTTCTCTTTCTTCTGTTGCTCTCACACGGAGATATTAATCCCTAATTTGAGCGAAACAGACTTGTCAACCTGCTAATGAAGCGTCAGTACTTATCCTTTAACAAGATTACCACACTGCCCCACATGAGTTACAGGCGCAACAGGAATTACCAGCAAAAGACACATTTACTTATGCACCTGTTGGGATGTTTCGCTATATGCATTTCACATATGATTTACCTCAATTATGCATATAGGAGCAGTTTTTCCTGCCTTCTGAAAAAGTGGTTTAATTCTATAGGATGTGCATTTGTAGCATACTTCTTAAAGGTTTACTTCTGAAGTAAACTAAAACTTAAAATTCTTAAAAGACTTGCAGATAACAATACTAAATTCAAAAAGTGTACATAAAGAGAAAGTGTGCAGACAAATGCCAAAAATCAGACAAGAGCAAATCTGTGCTCGTTCACACGAGTTACAATCACATAGTGTAAATTATAGAAGAAGCAATCTGAAAGAAATGCCGGCGTGTTGCCAATGCCCATAAAATATTTGGCATGGTAAATATCTGGGCCTGATGGGAATTCAAAATATTGCTGTATGAAATGAGAACTGAGATGAGAATGAGAAATGAGAAATCATCACATGTGCGATGACCGACAGACAATGAAAGAGCAAAATACTCAGCGATTCTTCCTATTGTACAGCGTAACCTCCTGTGACCGATCCATCATGCAGCGTGAATAAAGCAACAACAGAATCCTTCCCTAGATAGTCACGCAGTGTGAAAACAACAGTGATCCGACAACTTGAAAATCGTGCAGTGTGAACTGGACATTAGGTACACTTACAAAAAGTTACAATGTCAAATAAAGACTTTTTCTTTAAAAGAACATTTTAAATTACAGCATGCTTTCAAAAATTTTTACAAGTTTACAACTTTACAACAACAGTATAAGACTAAAATCGCCCAATTGCACTTATTCGAAAATAACAAAATTAAATTACTTTCAGTTCACACACATTTTTAAGCCTCCTAATATTGCAAGGTTGAAAAAACATTTTTAGTTTTTTTTTTCCCCCCTAAAAATATGTGTTTAATACCATCCCATTTTCCAGTGACTCTCAAACGATTCGTTTGAAGCATCTCTAAGATTCGATCTCTCTAAACCCCTCCTTTCAGTGAGCCTACTCTGCTCTGATTGGTCAGATGGCCCATGTTGACATGTTTGTGCGCAGGGTCAACTTGTTTGTGGCCAGCCAACATATAACATAGGAGGTTACATGTGTTACACTGTGACATGTAGCTATCACGGAAAAGGGATTCGAACTACAAATGACTCGTTTAGTAAATTCTTTATTTTGGGAGACAATAACTTTATTTGTAATTCTAATACAAAGAATTACATTCACCTAAAGCTACATTACACACGGCGTGAAAGGCAATTTTGGAAATGACATAATAGGGGCACCTTAAAGTACAGCGTATTCAGAAAGTATTCAGACTTGAATTTTTGTTATGTTGCAACCATTTGCTAAAGTGCTTGTGAGAGTGTCCCCAAATCTAGAGTGCAAAGCTTAAAAACACTTAAAGCTGTAAATGTGCTTCTGTAAGTACTGCGTTGTGCAATGTCATACTTCAGTTGTATTTTTAAATATCTGCCAAATCTGTTTTTTTGTTTTGCTATTTCTGGGTATAAAGTTTCTAAATTCAATCTGTATTGTTTTCATAAATGCACTTTTACTAAAAAGCTTAAGTGTACCTCATTTTCACAGGGACCGTGGTCCTCAATTGTTTACAGGTTTGCAGATGTTGTCCTTTTAAATGTTTATTATTCTCTGTGCAGAATTAGCTATTGGGGAGACTAGATGACTGCAACAAACAATTTTCTAACAAAGTTCTAACTGCATTTAATGTGGGATTGAGTTATTATCAAATTTGCAATGACGTTGATCAAAAGTGTCACAGCTAAACATTAATTTAACTTGTTTGGTGTCTGACTTTTGACTTTGAGTTTTTGAGTTTTTGACTATGTTGCTATTTTTAAATAGTGTGAATTTCATTCTGTGTTTCTGTGTCTACTTAGTTTTTCATAAAGATGCTTATTTATGGGCAGCCATGTTGTTTTATGCTTAAAGAACTAGAGCTTATTTTGGTTAAGCAAGTCGCTTGTTTTGGCTTGGTTTTCCTATGGAGATCTGACAACAGAGAGATGTGTGAATGAGAGAAAGCACAACTCAAAAGTTTGAGGTCAGTACGATTTTTCTTTTAAACAAATTGAATTAATTCAGCAGGGATGCACTAAATTAAAAAGTAGTTCAGCTTTTTTATAAAGTTCCAGTATATTTCTATTTTTGAAAATGCTGCAGAAAATATTCTGTTAACATTGCTCAAAATCAAGAACGTTTAATAAGCATATTAGAATGTGATACTGATGACTGGAGTAAAGATTTAGCATTGATCAGAGGAATGCATTACACTTTAACAAATATTCACACAGAAAAAAGTTAATAGAAATTGTAATGCCACATCTATTGCAAGCATTTTGAAAGGAAAGGGGAAAAAAAAATGCAAACAAAAATTTCAGACCATGTCTGCAAGGATCTTAACAGAGCAAAGCATTTTCACTCATTTAATGTGCCAAGACATTGTATTTGTGATGGCCTTAAAGGCACAGCTGCAAAAAATGATCTGTCTAATTATATGGGTCAGTGAGAGGATGGACCATTGAAAGAAGAAATGTAATTATTACTGTTTAAGGTAGAAAAAAAGCCATCAATGACTAATATTACAAGAGGACCTCCGGGGGAAAGAGAAATGTTGAGTAGAGATTTTAACTGCATGCAAATATAGTTTGTCTGTGTACGTTAAATACCTTAACAGAGGATCCTGATGAGAGACTTGAGCTGTTCACTTTGAATGGCATTGCTCTTAAACCGAGCGTCAGCTCTGAGAGGACACAGAAAAAAACAGCAAGAGGAGAACATTTAGACTAACAAGATTTAGATGAGCTTCTTAAGAACGTCTAATGACAGTGTACATTTGAAAACATCATACCACCCTAAGAAATATTTACACAGCACTGTTCAGAGGTTAAATAGAGCTTCAGTTGGAGTGGATGAGAGTGAAGTGCAGCCTTTAGTCTGTTATGTAAGCTGCCACAATGGCACCACATAGGGCTCATAAATTAGCATGGTCACATTACTGCTAATGTAAACACTGCTCGGCGCCCTCCGTGCTCTCTGGCTGTTCAGCATGGAGTACACTACAAACACAATCCTTGCCACATTAGTGTGTACTGGCCAGTTATTATAGTTGAATAAACGAAAAATAAAATGGTATTTTAACATACTACAACTCAAAACTCGAATGAATTGAAAGTAATGTTTTCTACCAAAATATGAAGCAGCACAACTATTTTCGACATTAATAATAATTAGAAATGTTACCTGATCAGCATATTAGAATGATTTCTGAAGGATCATGTGACATGGAAGGCTATAGTCATGATGCTGAAAATTAAGCATTGATCACAGCAATAATTAAAATTTTTGTAATATATTAAATAACAAAAAACTGATGTATTAAAGTGTAATCATACTTCACAATATTACTGTTCTTCCACTTTTTTTGATTGAATAAATACAGGTTTGTGATCATACGGAGACTTCTTTCAAAATACACAAATCTTAACAATCCCAATGTTTTAAATGTACAAGTGTACAAAAGTCTCTGAAAGTCTTGACTTGTTTTCTCCAATCTAATTAATTAAATTAAGTTGTTCCTCCAAAAGAACTTGATAGTATTCATTAAAACCTTCATGTTTTGTCCCAAGAGATCTGGTTTGTTTAAAGACATAAAAACGTCAATAAATTCCCAAATAAAAACCTCTTTGTTCAAGAACACGCTGCTGACGAAATCTGAGAGTCTCCATGACTCTTAAATAAAGCAACCAACGCTGTTTATGGTATGTTCATCAGTTAGCGAGCGATTACACAATACGTCAATGTCCTTATGTGGTTCAGTGAGACGGTAAACACTCTTTTACTGCAGGTCTATATCATTAAATATCCTGAGGCTTTCAAGTACGTTTCCACTGGCTGCGAGACCTTTCTGAAGCAAAGATGAGCAAAGCGCTTCCAAAAAAGGAAGATCTGACAGAGCTGTGGCACCATGACAAATACGGTCTGTTGATGATACTGAGAAGAGACAGACAGAGAGAGATATGACAAAATGAGGAGAACAGAGATTATGTTTATGCATCAGGAGCATGAAAGATGGTGAAATGGCATGTGAATTATGATTATATGACAGGGGTCCTCAGGCACACATGCCAGTTAACCAAAATACGACAGTTATTTTATGGATATTACTATTAAGATATGGCATAGCTATGTATGGTCTATATACACTGGAACAGTATAAAGATAAGCTATTTGTGATAGAAATGCAAGTAAAATGATTAATGTATAAAGTAACTTATGAAGTATTTTAAGAATTATGCATTGTAACATCTTATATCGCAATGTAAGATATCGACACCTAAGCATTGTTGCACTTTTACAAAGTACAATGCAATAAAACAACGATTTCAAATCCAACAATAATTTTGCATTTATAATACATATATACTGTATTTTAATTCTGAAAACATACTATACAATACATTATATTATGAATATCTAATGCATTATACATAACTCTTCAAATATAGTGATGGCAAATAATCATGTGGTCATGCATATTTTGAAGTAATAATGAAGTGCATTTCATTTTAAAAGCATTTAACTCACTAATCAAACGCTTTATAAATGAATAAGTCAACTTATACAGCATAGGTTAGCTAATATTGCTTGCATGACCCACTATCAGTGCATAACGAGATTTGCTTCAATCTGTGTGAAATGAAGACAAAAGTCTGGATACAAAAAAACTGGATACAAAACATCCAAATGTTTGGAAGTTGAAACCGTGCATTGGTGGTTCAATTGACAGGAAGTGGAAGTTAGAATAAACCATTCTAGATGGTACTTAGAAAAGGTCAAATCTTAACATTCACAGTGTCATCGAGAACACTTCAGAGAAAAAGCCACAAAAATGACTCTGAGGAACCGACAGAGTTCAGAACATTACTGCTACTTGGGAAAATATTTTGCTGAGATGAGACAAAAAAAAAATGTAAATGTGGTCTTTTTGGTAACACTTTAGATTAGTGAACATAGTCACTATTAACTAGGAGTTTTCCCTCAAAATACTCCTAATTACAGCTTATGGACAGTAAGGAAGTTGATGCAGCAGCAGCTGTGTTTAGGTTTTGGGTAGGGTTAAGGGACCTTAAACATGGACATGCCATAATATGTGCTTTATAAGTAGTCTTTAAATAAAGTTACCATATGGCTTCAGAAGACTAAAGCACACACTATGATTTTAACTTTATTTTTGCTAGCCATTGTTATTTTGAATGGAAATCTTGTGATCCACAGAAAAAGAAAAACAATATTGTTTCAAGGGACAAAAGGGTGCAAACCATCTAAGATGAGATTATTTTCATTTTTGGGTGAACTACTGTGATTTCACATTCATAAGTACCATTCAAGAACAGTGGGTGAAATCCACTCCCGCTTAAACCACAACAGTTTCCAGAAAGAGATTCTTTTAAAGTTTTTTTTTTGCAAAACCGCTAAATAGGCTTACTCATTCTTTACTTGAATCATGGAGAAGGAATGAATGGAAATATTTCATTTTAGGGTTAAATTTCCAACATGGCTGCCAAACGGAGAATATGCACAGCTTGCACTCCAATTTGCTCCATCAACTCACTCAGCCTTCCCCATAAAAACATCTGTGAAACGCAAAGTAACTACCTTTCCAGCTTTCTAGGTCTGTGACCTCACTACTTTAGGCAAAAATCCATCATTACTAAGGAATAGTTTTAGAATCATCATTTGAAACCGATCTAATTTGAATCCCACTATCAGTTTTTATGCAAAATTACAACTTACAGGTACAGTAGTTTTTGACTATGATTATCAACAGAAATATGCCAAAATGTAACATTGTGATTTATTTCTTCTCAATTAAAAAGGTTGGTTTTAGTTTTTTTTTTATTTTGGCTGTTTTACTGCTTTTTAGCTGACAGTCCAATATAGAAAGTCAGGAAATAATGGAGACTGGCAAAGGACCACGAGTCTGGACTTGACCTTGAGTGCCAGAGGTGCAACTGCACGGTACGTCAGTGTGTTAATCAACACACCATCAGCGCTGACAGAAACATGGTAATACAAGATATTAAACAATAGCCAATAGGGCTCAAAAACAGAAACAGGACATGGATAGGGAGTTGGACTTGTGACCCAAAGGTTGTGGGTTCAAGTCCCAGGTCCGGCAGGGATTGTGGGTGGGGTTAGTGAATAACCAGCGCTCTCTCCACCTTCAATACCACGACTGAGGTGAGACCCTTGAGCAAGGCACCTTTCCCCCAACTGCTCCCTGGCTGCCCACTGCTCTGGGTGTGTGTTCACGGTGTGTGTTCACGGTGTGTGTGTGGTTGTTCACTTCTCACTGCTGTGTGTGTGCACTTGGATGAGTCAAATGCAAAGGATTTGGATGGGAAACCATACCTGGCCACATGTCATATCCTTTTTTTCCTATTTCCTTATCATATTTTAGATCAACCCCATACCTAAACTTAATAACTTCCATACTACTAATAAACAGCAAATTAGGGCAATAGTGAGAAACTGACATTTTAACATAAAAAATATTTAACATAGTACTGTGTGTAGGTTCCGGTGATATTACTGTCTTGCGTCTCACTAAATGAGGAAATAAATACAGTAGGATTCATGAATAACATCTCCAGAACTGCTCCGAGAGTTACTTCAAGAGCATTTGATAAATCTAGCGTCATATCATGTACACACAGAACTGTAAATGTATTCATGGAAATCCATCAAAATAAAAGTTCGGTCTGGACATGGCAGCAGAAATATATTATTATTGTTCAGTAAAATCTGCATAATAGGCTACACTTTCCAAAGCTAAAATGAAATCTTCATTAATTAAAAGACAAATGTTTTATGCCTTAATCAAATTTAAATACACAATATTTTCAAAGGGGGAAAATTTCAAAGCTATTGTTAGAAATAATGCACTAGTGTAAAGCTAGCATAAGAGAGATGTAAACTGAAAACTATTTGAGCTTTATTCAAACTATTTTGCACTGATTTATTGTGTTGGATATGTTTTTGTCCATGCAGTGGCTCAGGAGATGAGGTTGAGAGTCCGTATAAATGTCAACAAGCTGAAAAAAATGTTTTTTGAGATGTAATAATGTAATATTGTTAAAACTAATTTCATAAAATTGGTATCGAACTCAAGGTATCGAACGATTTTTGAACGATACCCATCCCTAATTGTGTGTTTTGGATATTGGTTAAATTTTGGATTCCTTGACAATCAACAGAATTGTTTTAGAAGTTTGAAAACGATTATCTAAGGACATCAACACGTACACAGAAATAATGGTGCAGCAGATTTACAGATAAATATGTGGATAAACATAACAGGTGTCTAAACTTAACACTTTGCGAACATTGTCTAGTCGCTAAAATGTTTGCAACACAGAAATAGCAGTCCAAACTTCATTCAAATAAAAATATTGGTAATACTTTTTCTCGACTTAAGTCATTTAAACATGGATTTCAGGGTTGAGAAAAAAACAACAACAAAACGAAGAGGCTAAATATTTTGTGAGAGAATGGCTAGCAGATTATGTTATGAGTGAAACAATAACCTGCACTGTTAGCCACAGATGTATAGTGTAATATCACTATAATTTCAATTCATGTTTTTCTACATGAATATACTTTAAAGTTTTTAAAAGAAGTCTCATTTCTTTTGATCAAAAATACAGTAAAATACAGTAAAAATATTAATATTGTGAAATATTATAACCATGCAGAATAGCGGTGTCCTTTTGTAATAAATGTAATTTATTCATGTGAAGAAAGCTGAATTTTTAGCATCATTACTCCAGTCCTGAACGTCACATGATCCTTCATGAAATCACTTAATATGCCGAGAAAGAAACATTTCCGATTATTATAAATTTTGCTGCTTCATTTTTTAAGGATTCTTAGAAAGTTCAAAAGATCATCATTAATTTAATGCAGAAATCTCTTGAGACATTACAAATGTCACTTTTTATCAGTTTAATACATCCTTGCAGAATATAAGTATCAATTAAAATAATTGTTAAAAAAAAAAAACAATCTTACACCAAAATTTTGAACAGTACAACGTATAGTTACATTATATGTAGATTTACATATTTATACATTTGGCAGAGTCTTTTTTTTTTAAAGCAATACACATTCCATTAAATGTATAAAATGTTTTCTTCATGCAAATCCACCGATTCACCCGCTATCATTTTGAACCCAAAACGCACAAATAGGTGTATTTGCATCCGTTTTATGAATCAGCTGATTCATTTGCTTACCTGTTCTCTGTGGAGCAGCAGATGTGATGATTCGAGGGCTCATGTTTACGGCTGAAGAGGACGATGACAGCGAAGAGTGTGAAGTTGGGTTTCGTCCGTCTTTGATCTCAATGCTGAGGAAGGTCTTCATGTTGGACTCGGGTTCACCCCGGGTGTCGTGGGTCCCTAAAGATGCTTCTCCCTCAGGAGTCTGCACTTCTTCTGAACCACTACACACACGCCTGACATTTTCAGTGCGGCCGTGTGAGACGCCCACAGCAGCGTGTGATTGGCTGGAGAAAAGCCTGGGCTGGGCCAACATGTTCTCAGTGACATTCCTCTCTTTCTTTGGGATGGAGGAAGAACAGGACGAGGTGTCCCAGGACCTCTCAGCAGACACTATGTTTGTAGAATGAGAAGAACTGTGGCTGATTTTAGGTGCACTCGTAACAGGTTCGGTGAACTTGCGCATCCTGTCACGAACAGAGTTTGTACGAATGACGGGCCCAGAGAATGAGGCTTTGTTTTTAAAATCTGAAAGGAAAAATGCATTATATTAAAAATGTTAGGTATGGGGTAGGGTTAAATAGTCAAAAATATACAGAATAAGGCCTTAATATGTATTTCATAAGTACTAATAATACAGCCAATATACTAGTAATATGAATGTAATTAAGCAACTAGTTGCTTATTTGAGTAATAATAATTATTAAATCTCTGACGTTTCATTTGAAATCTTAGCAATCTCCAACACCTCTTCTTAACCTCTAGAAAAGACCTGTGTGAGAAGCTGTTCTTTTTTTTTTGTAAAAGCATAAGATTTAAAGGGACAGTTCATACAAGTTAATAAAGAAATCCATAAAAATCAAGTGGATTAACCCAAGTTTTATTGAACACAAGATATTTCTTATTAAGATTTAATTTAGACTTTTATTCACATATAAACATAATATCAAATATGGACAACTTGTTTGACATTGATGAAAGATTTTCCATTTTTTGGCTGAACTAACCCTTTAATCAAAAGTCTTCACTTGCTCTCCATCTAATTTCATTGTGTCTAGAATAAACAATTGTGAATGCAAGGTTATTAATTCCATCTCATTTGGGATTTTTCATCCCTACGGGTCATGCAGGATGTTTTGGTTTTAGCAGTAGGGGGAGGAGACAGGAAAGACTGATTAAAGCATTACACTGGACTGGGCCTCTAAGCTTGTGAATGTGGTAATGGCCCTATTAGGTCATAAGGAAGAGTGAAGATCTTGGGATACGGCCTGCTGACTGCAAGAGGGTGACATCTCCACAATTTAAACAAAAGCAGAAGGACGCTGACTTGCTGCTGGCCAACTATACTGTCAGGTTTACATTATATGAAAGTCATACTCGAATGGAGAAAGTGCAATTATAGATAATGAACTAATTATTAACTAAATCTAGGGCACAGTTAAATCCACCATTAATTAGCGAACAGTCTTTTGTGGTGTATTTAAATGAGGACATGCAGAACCGCTCACCTGTATCCTTTCCATTTGTAAGAGAAGTCAAAAGAGCAACTCGACCTGATGTGATCTGGAAAAAAACAAAACAAAAACAAATTCTCATTAGGCATGAAAGCAGCAAAAATGTCTGTTTATAGCAGTAAACACATATTAATTAATAATTAGTGCAGTGAAATTATTAATCGTAATTAAAATTAGCATCCAAAGTAAATGGATAATATTAATACATGTTCAAATAATATATTAAATACATAATATGCATGTGCAAAAAGTGCACGAAAATATATGTGCAATATATATATATATATATATATAAATAAATAAGAAAATATATAAAAAAATATAAATAAATATGGACATAAATACACACACATACAGTATAAAAATAACATGTGTTTACATTTATATTATATTTTATATTAAAATACATAAATTTCATATTTAAACAACTTTTGTCTTTAGTATATACATACATGTATTTGCAGCAAATCAACATATTAGAATGATTTCTGAAGCATGCTGAAGACTGCAGTAGTGAAGCTGAAAATTCACTAACCCTAAATATGATCAATAAGTAATAGTAATTTCTAGTCAAACACCCCCAATGACTTCATAAATCACATCTGAACACTGTTATGGAACTGATTAACGTCTGAGCAAGTGGTGGATGGATTCACAGAGATAAAACAGGACAAACTCAAACGGAGACAAATAGTACCTCCTGGTGGAACAAATAGAGCAAGTGTTCCCACGAGACACCTTTCATTTCTATTTACCTTCTGTCCCGAGATGTCTTCAGCTCTTGTACTGGTCTCATTCAGTGTGCATGCTTGTGAACCTGCTGTGCTTTGAAATAGAGTCGTCTCCATGACGTTGTCAAGTTTCTTGAGGTCTCCATGCATCTGCAGAGCCTCTGAATTCACAGCTGCCCTGACTTCCTCTCCAGCTGGTCCTGACCGTGAGCAGTGGTCCCTCAGAGGAGGTTCAGCAGCGGACAGGGAGTCATGACTTCTGTCTGAGGCACTGGAGTTCAGCCTCTTTCGCTGATGGGAGCTACTATCATTCGATTCTCCGGAGTCTGAACGCTCTCGGTATGAAGGAATGACTTCTGAGGAGGGCGAGCCATGATCGCATTGGATCCGCTGGGTCAGAGGGCAGGAGACTTTCTCTCTGACCAAAGGATCTAGTACTAAAACCATGTCAGGGTTTGAGGCTACAAGAGAAGAGACAAGCACGTAACTTTAAGTACATTAAAACAAGATTTTAATCATTTAAATTTTTCAAGATTAGAATAAGGGTGTTTTTACCAGTTTCCTTTAAAAATAAATCAACCTCAGAGCATTTTAAGTTGACCAAAATAAGAAAACGAAAAAAAGAAACACTGGACTCATTTCAGTCCACTTCAGCTATCGCCAAATCTCAACCTCAGCTCACTTTCATACCATTCATACTGTTGATTTTAAAACCTAAATTAGTGAAAATTAACCTTGTCTGGCATCTGTAAGATGAAAGAAAAGAAAAAAAAAAGACCAAAGAGCATCTCAATTTCTACAAAACATTGATAATCATCAAAAAGCTTTCCCGAGCAGCAAATCAGCATATTAGAATGCCATTCAAGTCTGGAGTAATGATGCTAAAAATTCAGTTTTGATCACAGGAATAAAGTTTTTAAATATAATATACATTACAAAAGAAAACAGCCATTCTAAATTGTAATAATATTTCACAGTTTTACTGTAACTTTTGAACAGTAGTCAAACAAGCAATTTCCCAGTGCAAAAAAAGAAAAGAAAAGAAAAAAGTTTTGTAGTAGTCTTGGTTTGTTGGAAAACTTATTTCAAGTAAAAAAATGATTGGTTTATTGGTTATCAAATCCTGAATATTAACCGTCTGTGTGTTTATGTTTAATGTTTTCTTTAAGAGATAGGTTTAGGTGCAGGGTTGGTGTAGGGTGATAGAAAATATGGTTCGTACAATATAAAAACCATTACGTCTATGGAGACTCAACGTAAACCAATATGTATAAGTATGTGTTTGTGTGTTTGTGTGTGTGTATACAGATCTTGTTAGCATTTTAAAAATATGGGAGAATTAGGAATTGCATTGCATTGTAGGGCAAGGCCTAGCTAAAAATATGCATACTGAATGAATGAATAATGCATACTAAATTTCTTTCAGGGGACTTGCAAGATGTATGGTGAGGACATATAGGTTAACCACATATAAAAGCAAATTTATGCTGCCAGGGACAGACAAAACGAACTGAACTAAGCCAAAGGAATGTCAGATGGTTATTGTAATGAGCTGTGAATGCTGGGTGGAGATAGGACATTTCCTTTCACATTTCCTGAATGTTTGCACACTCAGAGCAAAAGCTGTTTGGAAGGACAGAGATATCCAGAATACATGGTGGGCACAGGAAGTGACATTAGCGTCTCACGTATATATTTTACATTTTATACGTTTGGATGTACAAGCTCAGATTTGAAGATTCTTGTACCTGAGCTTTTTTTGTTCTTCTTCTTAAAAAGAATTCAAATTGTGCAGCAGTTACTTTACTTTAGTTACCAAATTCAAACCTGAGACCCGAGATTTTGCATAGGGCGGTAAAAGCAAAAATTGCGACAAAAGATTGACATTCACGCGTCAGTCTCAGAGTCTAGCTGTAATGAGAGAGCGCTAATGCTCTAAAGGTAACAGCGTTTCTGAGCAGATCCCTGTAATTTGTAGGAAAGCAGTCTTGCCGACATCCTGATACTTTTCACATCTGGTCAGGAAGTATCGTTCTGTTTCCACCATTCTCAGATCTCTGAAGGAGCAGAGTGCAGTCTGTGCTTTTGGGTTGCATGGTCTAAAAGTACACCGCATTCTTTTCATCACTTACAGAGTCAGGATTAGAGATGGGTGTCTTAAAGGTTTTAACCGTATTACTACTTTTATCGATACCATGTATCGATCCGGTACTTTAACGGTACTCTTATCTGTACTTTTTGTTGTGTTTTTAATATACTTTTATTTTTTATTTTTTTTATTAAAATAATTATCTGTAGCCTAACAAACACCAATGTTTGAGCAAATATTACACAAACAAAACAAATGATTGTAAAACAAATAAATAAACAACAATTTTCCAGTAAAAGAATGAACATGTTTATGTTTTATTAGAACACATTATTTTTAATACAGACAGACATTTTGCGCGGGAGATTGCCAATAACAAGTGTACGCAAATGTCTTTAATATTATTGCAAATTAGAAAAGGTCAAAATATGCTAGGTAGCCATTATTTAGCAATAGAATTTTTTTTTTTTCTACAGTACCGATAGCAGAACCGTTAACGTCGGAGCTTATCGATACTTACGTCTTTTATAATTTAGCACCGGTACCATTAAGTACCGTGTTTCGGTGCCCATCACTAGTCAGGATATATACATTATATGTTTGCTTAAATTAATAAATATTATGATAATTATACAACCGTTTTTATAGCAAAATGCTGCTGAGAGTGTTGGATTTTACATTTAATATTAAAAAAGTAAAAATACAAAGAGAAAAAGTGACAGATTGCAAACAATATAAGATATATACAGCATAGAATAATTGGTATAATCAATCAGAAACTCCCTTAAATGACTCTCTTCGCTCAATTAAGTGAATTTAAATGATGCGTTTAAGACGTGTTATTGCGAGGTCTTGAGGCTTTGGCCCAGTTATGAGCTTAATTTGATGACCATCTTGTCTGCTTTGTTTACCACAAGTGATGTGGCAGGCAATGAAGTTCAGAAATCCAAACCTCAGACACATTCTTCTCCTTCAGCACAAAAACAGGCTCTCCACACTCTCAGACAAATGCTAGGCTATAAAATAATGTACGTCAAACCAAAACACAGTCTCTCAATCATATCCGTTTAGATAAACAGATCTGTGTTAGCTGGAATGGAAAATGGGTTTGTTGTATCTTTTGTTGTATTGAAAGAATAGTTTACTCTGCAAAAATTACAGAAAAAGCACTAGTCCATTTGACACTAAATTTACATTGAGTAGAGTATTAACTCTATTTTAAGTGTTTCATCTCTTCTTTTTTTCCCCCGCAAATAATTTGAATGTTCTTCAACACAAATAGTGTTAGTATAGAAAAAGTGCTTTGGTAAACCATAATTATCTTCCAGAATAGAAGTTTAAATTATGAGATATCATGTAAAATTTTCAATTGTGACCTAGTATTTATGTCATTTATGACTGAGTATATTTGTTTGTCAATTTTGACTGTGGTTGGCAGTTCAAAAATCATAATTATTAAAAAGAACAAATCATAATTATGACAGTCAAAACTATAATGAGATGGCGATAGAGATAATGAACTATAATAAGGAGATAAAATGTCTAAATTGAATAGTCAAATTGTCCAAAATGTCCAAATTACACGATAACATGTAATTATGTAGAAATAATATCTGTCAAAACGCTTAAAAAGAGCATCTGTGCCAAACTTTAAAATATGTGCATGACAAAAAGCATGTCCTTCCCTCATTCTCCACAACAACTGTGCATAAACGCTTTTCCCTGTCCTGTCCCAGCCCCAAACTTCCTTTGTGTCTGTCAGAATAACAAACAGTGGCTTCCCAAAATGTCTAATTTCTGCACTCATTAAGGCCGTCTTCGCTTGGCTCTGCTCTCACCCTGGCCAAAATTACTGGGTTGAGCAGCTGAGTAAGGACCACTAACACCACAAATGTCAGGGTCACAGGAAAGAAGTTTTACTTTAACAGACTTTGTGTCTAAATATAGGGGTTGACCTGGTGGGGGATGAAAGTCTGTGGGACAGGCATAAATAAGCTTCACATCTCTACGGGTGCTCAAGGCCCCCCCCCCCTGGCCTTGTCTACCTTCATGTGGAATATTTATTTTCTCACACGGACATTCAGATAATTGTTTTGTGTGATTTTGCTTGCCTTCTCTGTGGTTCTCAATTCTCTCTGATTGGTTGATGAAAGCTTCGGCCTTGATGTTCTCTTGATCGCTCTGCAAAAAAAGAAAAACAAATAAACTTACAAGAAATGCATTTCCTCTGACTGCAAAAAGGTTCTCTTGTCTTGCTTTCCATTACAAATATCTAAACAAACAAGAGATACATTTACCTGAAAATCAAAATGACTTAGGATATCCAGTCATGTTTGCAAAGCCTTATTCAACGTCAAAATCATAATGACTAGAGAGCAATATATGACCAGAATCACTTAAAGATTGCATGCAAAAGCAGAACAACTGATTGGTTGGTCAACAGACAACATATACTAACTTTTATAATCAATCGCTATGAAACTTGCCAGATGAGCATGTATTTTGCAGCGTTTATAGCATCCTTTTCCATAAATGCTTAATTAATATATTGCAAAATTGCAATTCTGCACTGAAAGATGTTCTTAAAACTAATTATGACAGGCTTTCAATTGCATATAGTTTCAATTTTGAGCATTTGCTACTCGTTCGAGCGCAAAATTACAGAATATAAAATAAATATTCTTTCAGTTTAACCAGTCTGAACCCTTGAGTCGGCAAAGTCGTAAAGAAGGCTGAATGAACTAAGATGTTTAGTGTTTGCTTAATGCCGTGGACTTTAAGTCTTTTTGGCTTAATGGAGTTTGTCTACCTGCTGTAAAAGGATTAAGAGTTATATGGTACAATAAACACCAAAGCGCTGTTAATCAGCAGCCCAATACAAACGGATATAATCTGCATTATGCGAGGTCACGTGTTTGTGTTTCAGACCAGCTGAAGTCTTAGAAGCCAGTCTGAGAGAGTGATTTAAACCTAAAATGTAAATGAGTGACTAAAATGACTATACTCTCCCACATCAAACCTGCAAGATTTTACTTGCAAACAGCAAAGCATTGCTTTTCTCTCAGTGAAAAACAGATATAAAAGCAAACAGACGCAGAAACTGCTCAGCAGCAGTCACGTTCATATTTCTACACTATAATTATAAGTCGGCTGCCAGAGAAACACTTGAGAAATGGCTTTTTCTGAAGTTCAGACCAAGGTTGCTGTTAAAGGGACATTTCACCCAAAAATAAAGATTCTGTGAACTGAAGCGGCTGCATTCATGCTTAAAAGATGTATATTCCTTAAACAAAACTATGGCATGACTTTAAACCACTCTGATTATAGTGCACGGGCTGCATGGACAACTTTATTTACTTTTTTGTTCTTTAGGTGCTTAAAAGCTCCAGTCCCCATTCATCTTTCCTCTACAGAAAAAAGTCAGTTACATTGCATGTGGTTCTAAGAGTAAAATTTATGACTGGTTCTCATTTTTTGAGTGAACACTGACAGTAAACCTCTATGCATTTTTATGCAGTGGATTTAGTCCTTTCTGACAGGTTTAATCCATTGATTGTGCTGCAAGAGTTTCAGATGGTGACCACAGTAAAATGTGGGCCAAATGGACTCTCCTGAACTCTCTGAACATCTCTGTTTTTCTTCCACTTGTATGAAAAATATGTTTACCCACATAAAGCTGTACGTCTTATAAATTGCTCAATTTTGAGGTGGCTGAGCGCACAAAGCTCATAAGATCTAGCGTGTGTGAAGCAGTCAGTGTCATTTTCCATGAGCGTCTGGATAAGTTTGGTGAACCACACACACTTAACTCACCATGAGTGAAATACAGTAGCAGGGGCTGTCATTTTGGCTCCAACACACACACACACACACACACACACACACACATATTCGTTAAAAGGAAAGATGAAGAGACCATACACCATATTCACTGAACAGCTGCCGTCAGCTTTACCAGCAGTCAGACTCTCAAACTAATTTTTTATACACTGTAAACACCTAATACTATGAGATTATGTTTTTTTATTAAATGCAGACACATATCTACAATGATTCAAACGTTTGGGGACAGTCAAATATTTTTTACCCTTTATATTATCCCTTTTATCGTGCAAGGACACATTAATCCTGCAGTAAAGAAAATATTTCCAATACATGATAGTTCTTATGATATTCTTTCAGAGAAAAAACGAATCATGGTTTCCACAAAAAAATATTCCACAAAATCATAAAAAAAAAAAAAATTCAACTTTGCTAAAAAAAAAAAAAAAAAAAAAAAAAAAGTGAAATAAACTAAAATGAATTCAGCTAGAATTAACTATTTAAATTATTATTAGAAATCGCATCAGCCTTGATGAACAGAAAAATAGTTAGAAATACTAAAAAGCATTTTAAATAATTAAAACATGATAGATAGATATAGATAGATAGAGATAGGCATACATGTATATACACAAACACACACCTGATAATATTATTTGGATGTGAAAATTTAACTAACTGACTCATGACACAAAGTTAAATTACTTCAAAATTGAGCAGTGAAAAATATGTATGCTATTTAATCCCTGTTATTCTTAAAACAAAGTGGTAATTCATACCAACAAAAATAACTTTTTAATGTATTAAGGCTTTTTATAACAACACGTTAAGTCATTTACCTTCTTGTGGAGTTCCTGTCTGTTCCTGCTCTCAATCCACACGTGTGTACGCAGCACTCAGTCACAGAGCTCTGGCTACCATACACACAATCACCCTGGCCACTCCCCTTCTTCCTGACCACACCCACTCTCTTCCTCCATCCCACCTCCCACCTTTCCTGCTCAACTCAAGTCCCTTGCCTCTTTTTATAAACCAACACAAACCGGTGCAGGATCCTCGGTCTCAAGCTTGAAAATCCATGTGTCTTCATGCATCTTAAAAACAAGTTGTATTTTAGGAAATACAACACTTTTTTTATTAGAAAAGGTTTCTATTCAGAGCTTCAAATATAGTCTACAATTAATAATAGGCTAATAATATTTGCAAACTTCATAAATTAACAAATTACAATTTTTCCACACTGGAAATCAGAGTCCCGTGATTTCCAATCTTTGTGGACAGGAAAAGATGTCAAACTGAGATACAACACAAAGGAAACATGAAAGCACAAACGCAAAGACCTCACGTCACCAAAGGAAAACATTCAAAGGCGAGAGTTCTGCTGGTGCACACGAGGGAAAACACACAGGAAAAACAATCTTACTCGGGACAAAAGTAAGCTAACGTACACAAAGCAGATGTAAATGTCAAGGCCATTCTTCCATTTAGCCCTGTTTATTTCAACACATTCTATCTGTCGTTTATTACACAATATAGATTGTATTGTCACTGTTGAAAGAGGGAAGATATGGCCAATAATAATAGTGAAATATGCATTTCTTCCTATCATACTTGCTTTACATTTCAATAATTAAAATACTGTTACCAAAGCTGTAGGTAAAACTGAAGATGTAGTACTTTAAGCCATTATCTACTTCAAGCTATAATACTACATCTATGATACACTTTTACTTATTTTCTCTTATTTACTTATTTTCGTATTAAAAAAGTGCAACTTTTGAGTCAAACGCATTTTAGGGATTTACAATGAATTAAATGAAGAGCTAATTACAGCATCCCATTTAAAAGACATGTAATTCAATTAAAAAATACAGTTAAAACCGTAATATTATTACAGTATAATAAAAAAATATATATTTGTTTTTTTATGTGAACATATTTTAAAATTACATTTATTGCTGTTATCTGAATTTTCAGTCCTCATTATCTATTCAGTCTAATCATTCTAATATTCTGATTTGTTGCTCAAAAATTTTCTGATCATTATGTTTTTAGGATTATTTGAAGATCTGAAGGTTCAAAAGAACATTATCTTCCTTAAAAAACTGAGAAGCTGAACACAACAGGGCCTTAATTGCACAACAAGAACATTAGATTACAGACTAAATTTGTTCTGAGAAAAGATTTTGGCAAATAGTATATTACGCCCCCTATAATAAACACCTTGTGTGCTGCCACTGAACTAAGTGTCTGCCATTCACAACTGAAAGAAGACGGCTGGGAAGTTCTGCATTTTATTTCAGATGTTGTTTTAAATAGTTATGAAAACAGACGGACGACTAGTTCATTGTAATCATTTCTTCTTTGACTCCTGAATAAACTTTACCATATTACTATAGGAGGTTTTTCCCTTTATTGACTTACAGCTGCTTATATAATCCAGATAGGACAGGAGGACGATACGGTCATACTGAATCTCTTCATAAAAATATACATATGTTTCTTTTCCAGTGCTGAAAACACATCATTTGTTGTTTGCTATTACTTTTTTAGTTAATGTGGTAGATGTTCCGCAAGTTTGGATGTGGGTAAGTTTGCAAACAATTGTAACAGATAGGTAACTATGTGATTTTCAAAAGCCTCCAGAATGAGAAAGAAAGCCTAGCTGAAATAATGGCTGAGAAAGAGCAATGGAAAGAAAGGAGTAACTTGAGGATAGTCAAGTGAAATTAACATATGACAGTGAGGAGTGGAAAGGGACGTGGGTTGATTAAGGTGAAAGAAGCTGAATTTTTAACATTCTCCACATTTCAGTGAAAATGATGAGGCACCATAAAGCCATTAAAGGACAAATGCACGTGTGTGTGTGTGTGTGTAATGAAGAAGGGGAAAAAATGAAAGCAAAAAGAAGAAAGAATAGAAGCTTGCTTACTTTCCCAGTATAGCTATTTACATATTAAAAAAACAAATACATAACACAAGTTTTCAAAAAAAATTGTTAAATAATCTTTTGAAAATGTACTTTAAACGTACTTTTCTGTGAATTTATAATTTGAGAAATAATAGTCAGCGGTTTAGATTTTTTTTGTGCTTTATCTTCTGCTCACCAAGGCTGCGTTTATTTGATCAAAACTACAGTAAAAACAGAAAAAATTGTTCAGAATAATTACTTTCTATTTGAATATATGTAATTTATTTCAGTTATCCAAGCTGAATTTTGACCCTTTACAAATCATTCTAATATGCTCTATTTGCTGCTCTATTATTATTGTTGTTATCAGTAATGAGTCTTATTATCATGTTAATAACTTCAATCAAAATTCAGAATTCATTCAAAAATCATGTTTTTGCAGGTGTGTCATTTAGTGCTTTTTTCTTTTTAAGAAATTTAATTTTTTTTTCCCCTTTAAACTTTCATTTAAACACAAGAGCAAACTTCCTCAATTATTTAACCAAAAAAACACATTTTTGATTGAAACAAAAATAAATTTAAAGCTCTAAATAAAAAATAGTTAAACTAAAGAGCTAGAAATAAAGCTCTCAATCAAAACTGAACCCATGATGCATTCCTTACATAATTTTAAAAATGTATTCCTATTTTTGTGATTAGATGGGCAAAAATGATACGAAAGCACTAATTCCCATTCTCACTGTATCCTTGAACTTTTCAACAGGCCAAAACAATCTCCATTCCCATGTCTTCAGACTGATCTCTCCTCATTCCACATTAAGCTCCAAACTTCAGCCTAGTTATCCCTGAGATTTACCGCTCCTGATTTTCACCACGCCACATTTGCTCACCTGTAGGTCAAAGCTGCTTTGAGGATTTTGTCGTCGCTCAGTTCTTTGGCCAGCGGTCTGAACCTTCTCTAATGCTCCTGTGAATGAGAGAAGGGGAATGTAAACACACACAGACATATAGAGATATTTGTCCAGCCCTTTAGATAGAATCTCACCTCGTATCTCCTCA
Source organism: Enteromius trimaculatus (assembly GCA_032361065.1). Taxonomy (NCBI): domain Eukaryota; kingdom Metazoa; phylum Chordata; class Actinopteri; order Cypriniformes; family Cyprinidae; genus Enteromius; species Enteromius trimaculatus. The sequence continues at coordinate 21,443,666 of JAUMHP010000046.1, forward strand.
TCTCTGAGCCGGCGAATGGCTGCCCGAATGAGTTTTCTCTCTTCATATTCACTGGCGCTTTGTAACTTGAAAGAAAGAAAGAAAGAAAAACAGAGGGCAAGACACACAAAAACAGTATTTAGCTTGACATGACTCATATTTAGGCCCACACAGAATGCGAACCCACGGAATTCCACTGAAACAAAATGTTGGGATATTTCCACGGAATTCAAACAATTCCACAAAACTGGTAAAATAAAAATATTCAAAATAATCTTTTTTGCAGGTTTCGGATGAAGTTTAGTACTCTCAGCTCTGATTAACCTATTTTACCATATTTTAAGGAAGAGGTGACCCAAAAATGAAGACTTAAAATGTACTACCCTCAGGCCATCCAAGAAGTTTGTTTCTTCATCAGATTTGAACAAAAAATGCAGCATTACATCACTTGCTCACAACCAGATCCTCTGCCGTGAATGGGTGCCATCAGAATAAGCCATGATGAATTTGTTGGTGTGGATTATTATGATGTTTTTATTAGCGGTTTGGATTTTTATACTGACGGCACCCATTCACTACCAGTGATGGCTGATGGTGAATTCCTCCAAATCTGTTACCATGAAGAAATAAACTCATCTTGGATGGCCTGGGGGTAAGTAAATCATCAATTGTATGTCATTTGAATGTGCTCTTGACATAATTCACAAATTAACATATTATACATCAGTCAATCTCTACCATTTGCGTTTATTAAAAACAATAAACCTTAACATAGCATAACATAACTTAACATAGAGCACTGGGTATTTATTTAGACTTGGGCTCTTTGCAGCCTTCTGTTTCACATTAACAAAGAGCTTACAGTACGTTGTGTGTTGTTGGTTTTATCTTTCATGATTTTGGTGATATGACAACATATCACCATACAGTACAGTACATGTATTTCCATACAGGGCAGAAACATTTATCAACCATCTCCAGAATACTACGAGCGCTATCTCGCTCAAGGAATGTTGACAGGAACAACACAACAGCATCATAGACAAACATTTTAGATCTTTATACATGGTCTTACCAGTCCAGTAAGTTCTTCGATGTTACTTATAGCTTGAATCTTCCCTGACAGCACATCTAATGAAGCTGTCAAATCAGGACTGCAAATACAGGCAAACAAGTTCATATTCAAAATGTTTTATACAACATATTCTTTCCTTTGGCATAAACAATAACTCTTAAATAATAAAGTGACAAATTCTTCATACCGGCACTGGTTTTCTTTATCTTCGTGTCTGCTCTGGTGCGCACGTCTGAATCGCTTGCTAGTTAGCGCAGCCTCCATTTCTTCAATCTCACAGCGCCGCAGCTCCCGGATCGCTGTACGGATCAGACGCCGCTCATCTATGTCAATAGTTTTATCAAGCTGGAGAAACAAAGAACAAGTAAACTTTGAGTTATTATTTTGGAAAGGAGCTGTTGTGGATGTGCTACGTTATCCTCTAGACAAAAGGATGTGAGATAAACTCTAAATTATATTTCAGAATAATTAACCACCATGCCCAATGTTTACTTTTAGACCTGGATAAATTTCTGACAAATTTACTTAGACAAAAATAATTAAGAAGTGTTTTCCGTTTGTCCTTTTAACTATGTCTACAAGAGAACGCAGTGGCCTAGATAAAGAGGGTGACACATTTACCCACTGACACTCATTCACTCTCTCTAATCGAGGTCATGACCTGGAATGTCCAGCCGAAGACACAAAAGCACTCAGTATATTCACTCTATAGCAATGGTTTTACATTTTGGCCTATTTCTCTGTGATTGTCCTGAGCCAATGCCCTAAACCTCTATACTGTTTCTGCATTTGGTGGTTTGGGATGTTACAGCATACCCATCATCAGAATGGAGTGTGGCAATGGTTTATCATCAATAGGAAACAAGTGTATCGGGAAGATTTGACTTCCGTATGTCTTATCAATACATCCATAATAATGTCCTGTTTGACTGAAAAATGACTGGACTATTCTAGACAGAGCGCCAGAGAATTATATCTTTGAAAGCCTACAGAGGATTCTCGAATATTTTGTGAACTCTTTAAAATGATCATAATAAACAGAACCATATTATCAACACTAAATGATTAATTTAATATTAAACTTAAAAGGGATATATAGTGATTTATTGTGAAGAAATTTAGCATTACATCACTTGTTCACAAATGGATCCTTAGCAATGAATGGGTGCCGACAGAATGAGAGCCCAAACAACAGCTGATAAAAAATTCACAATAATCCACACAATTTGGATTACGTCTTGTCAAGCAAAAAACTATGTTGTTAGAAACAATCCAGCATTAAGGCCTTTTAACTTTAACCCGACCATAATCCATAATAACGCATCCCCTTTTCTGCTTTCACATCAAAACAAACCTCTGCATATTTATCTCCTGATTCAGAAAGACAAGTTTTTCAATGGAGGAAGAGGTATTGTGAATTATGGACCAAAAATAATACATACTTATTTATTAGCTTTTTTCTCACAATACTTTGATCCAAGGAGTGTGTATCGTCATTCCCTTATCTTCATTTCTTTCAGTATTTGATACAATATTTTAAAAGTTGAATGACAGCAAAAGAAAGTTCAGCGCTCAAATATTCACGCCACTTTCTTTTGGTATTGCTCAAGGACACGTATTGCACTGTTTTCCTCTACTGCTTTCATTCCAAATTCCCAGCTCATGAATACAGATGGAAACACAGCAGTCCAGACTCCAGCATCATGCAAGGATAAGTGTATTCACATCTGGTATCCTCTCGGGTGGTCTGTTGATCACAACTGAACAGCAGACACTACAGGTGTAATAGGGTCTTGGAGATGCATAATGAGAGTAAACCACCAAAAAGCATGTGAATAAGACTGAGTTGAAGAACATAAACTAGCAAAGTGTTTCTAAAAAGTCAAAAATTTTAATATTAATTAAGAATCCAAAGATCGATTCTGCGGTTTCACCACTGTTGAAGAGCATAGTCTCACAGCAAAATCTTCAGGGTTAAAATCCGGGTGTTAAGGTCCAATTTAACGCTCCTGCAATGTATATATGACTCCCTCCACTTTGGAGTTAAAATTACACTTTTAATGTGCGAAATATGTACACATCTGCGCGAGTTACAAATAAATTCCTATGGTGTTAAAATCCACTCTGTGAATAATGTACATTTTTCCCACTTGTGTAGTTTTAACTCCAAAACGGAGGGAATCATATATACTTTTCAGGAGTGCTAAATTTGACTCAAACTGAGTTCATTGTACACTGGCTTTTTTGCTGTTAGGGTGATGAAGGTAAGACTGATGGAAACTTTCAATACTCCATCAATCTTGGCAATGGAAATAGATGCAAAAGCAGAGCGAGAGAGTGAGAAAGAGAGAGAGAGAGAGAGAGAGAGAGAGACAGAGAGAGAGAGAGAGAGAGAGAGAGAGAGAGATGTGAATCAGCAGTCCATTCCAGCTTCAGCATGAGTATGACCATATAAGGCCACGGGCCTCAAAACCCCGCCCTCAGGACAGTGATGTGGAGCTGAATAAGAGAGAGGTGAAGGTCAAAGTAAGAGAGCAAGATAATAAGAGTAGTGACACATATTCAGGAAGATGACCTGGAACACCTCAATGTCTGTGAGACGCAACATAAACATTTCCATTTCCTAGACGCTACTTCCTTAAAAATTCCAAAGGAAATTCAAGTTCATTTAGTTTATCCAAACAGACTTAATAGTGCACTTGTGGTATGCAGGTAGTCGCTGTCAGATGTGGGATTACTATTTCCATTGCTAAAATCTAAGAATATATTTAATGCCACCTTTTACAATAATGGGTCAGCACTATATGAACGACCACACATGGAAGTTTTGTTCTCATACATGATATATTTGAATGAAAAAAAAAAGCTTTTTGATCATCGGAGGAAAAGTTAGATGGCAACAGCATAGAAATAAAACCATGGTTAATGATTCCTGAAAATATTGTTTATAAAATATACAACAATCACTTAAGCAATTCCAACAACAAAAAGAACATCGCTAACGTTACCAGATGTTTCTGCAAAGTTACATTTTTCTTGAAGCAAAAAAAAAAAAAAGTAGTGCAAAGACCACAACTCACTAGCAGTGATGTTAAAGGTGACCTGTTTAATTTTTGTGGCTTTTAAATACTTTCTTTAATTTCAAAACATTTTGAGCAGTTCAACTATCAACTTAACCAACCAATGAAATGAGTTTGGAGTAGGACTGAATGCTGAAAGACAGGAGACTTTCATAACTTCAGCTTCTAAACTCAATCCCTGCTCCCCAGAGAAAGCTCAAAAATATATTTTAATGCACACACACACACACCTTGACTTTACTGACATGAAAAAGGGTGTCACGGTCCACTACCTCCAATTCTGTTCTTGCAATCCTATTCAAACTTCCTGCATGATCTCATCCAGCACCTGAGTTACTGGGCAGCAGACGTCAAGTCACATGACAAAATGAGTCACATGAGCTTTTACCACAACCAGAAACTGAAAAAGAAGCACTGATCCTCACTGATTAGAGTGTCCTTTTCAAAGATCTTTTCATCGGAAGCCATTCAATTTCATTCAGCCGGGCAATCTGAGATAAGCAACAGTGCCTGCTGGTGATGTGACAGGGGTGTGTTCATATGACACATTTTAAAGGGAAAGTTCACACAAAAATGAAATTCATCATGTGCATGGTTTCAATCACTTTTGATCCTATTTGAAACACAAAGATCTTTTGAAACGTCCATGCAACCAAAACTTTAATGCTTCAAAAAATTAATAAAGAGATTATAACTATTTAATATTAATAGTCTCCTTTATATGATTCAAATATTTCATTTAGGCTTATATTCACATGTAAACATTGATCAATGCACTAGAGATTAAATGGTTCTTCAGTAAACCATGACAAAAAATCTGGATGCATTAATCAATACGAGTAAGAGTCTCTCACATGAATGAATGAATGATTAAGATGAATGCATAAAGCAGAACAGACTGCTTACAGAAAAGTTGTGAGAGTTTTCCTTTCACCTTCCCTCTGCCTAATGAAGTAGCATTTCCGCTGCTTGTTTACATAGTTAGCAGGAAAATAGCTATAATGCTACTGTTCCATAAGCACCATCTACTGACAGAAAGTGGATCCTTTTTTATATATAAAAATGGCATGACTTAAACAAAAATATGGACTATAATTAGACATTACTAATTGGTTTAAACTCCTACATTTTTGCTTATAGAATACTGTTTTGGGTTATCAGTGACTTCCATAGTAGAAAAAAAATACAATGGGAGACTGGGAGTCAATGGTGACCCAAAACAGCCTGGTTGTGTTCGGCAGAACAAAGAAATTCTTACAGGTTTGGAACTACTTGAGGGTAAATAAATGATGACAGAATTTTAATTTTTGGGATAATTATTCCTTTAATGTTTTGTTAAAAAACGTGAAAAGGCAACCTGAAAAATAAAGAAAAAAAGATTGAAACCCTATTGAGGACAGCAAATGATGTGAGAGACACGAATGACAATTGTGGTCTGCCTACAAGTTCTGCATAAACAGACACCGATTATACAGCCTTTTGGGAAGCTATATCAGGAAATGGCTTCAAAGTTGAGGAGAACAACTATTAAGACAAATAAACATCCCTAATGAAAAACTAATTGAAACTTCAATTCCTCAATCTTGAACGAAAAAAGAAAGAAAATCTATATTCACAGGCAACTAAAAATAAACCCTATAGTCAACAAGAAAGTTGTTGCTTCAAAATCCATGAGGGACCGTGACACTCCTGACCTCTGTGGAATCGCGTCTCACAGACATCCAAACATTGTGAAGAGGGGAGAGTGGAAAATATTTGCAGGGGGAGAAAACAGAGGTGGGAATCTGCAGGACTTTCAGACTTCCTTCAGGACCACACAGCTCCAATCATGGTAACTGAAAATGATGGAATTGCAGTCCCTAATGGTAACCGATTCAAGTGTTTTTTACGCTGCTGTTAAAATTTCAGAATACAATAACATTTTTAAAAGAGTAGTTTTGCACAATAATCTTCAACACACCTGCTCCCACTACACTTGTAACAGCAAAGCATCTTTGAGGCGTAAATGCAGCCAAAAGCATTATACTAATATTCAAATATTAATGTCAGAATTGAATGATTCTTAAATTAGAGCAGTGAGTGGTTTTACATGCCCTATTTACATTTCCCTGGATTTTCTTTTACATAAATAGTTCAACATAATAATAGGAAATTTGTGCATTTGGCTGTTCATGCGCAGCCCCATTACAGCAAAGCACAAGAGATCTTTATAACTATGCACCTATACACTATTTATGTATACATTTATTTAGTACTGACATGATAGGAAACTATTTAGTTCTTCTGACATTTCTATTTCATGGACTTTCTAACAGGTGGTCATTTTACATGTTATTCAGTCTAAATGCTCAACCAACTGGTGGGGTCTAGATTAACCAGGTAAACCAGGTTAGGTTAGTCAAGTGAGCTGGCTAAGCTGGTTGAGAGCCAGCGACAACAAAACCCTCTACCATGTTACAAAAATCAGCCTAACCACTTCCTGTCATGACCAGATTGTTCCAATAGAGTGGCCTTTCTGTAAACATACCTATGAAAGAGGAATAAGGGTGGGAAAAAAACAGGCTTTATTTATTTTTCCCAGTTGCTCTGAATGCAGGTCTTGTGCTCTGACGGTTAAACTGACGGTTTAAACCTGCCTTACAATTTAGCTTTATGAAGCTCATGACTTAAGTCACAGAAGAGCTTATTCAATTGTGTAGGAATTTGTCATGCTGTATTTCACTGGGCATTTTTCTGTTAGGACTTGGCATATGCTATATCTATTTTAGAGACAATTCCCCCATGAACGTAAATAATTCTGCGTTATTTGTGAACGACACACCACCAATCCAAGATAATGTGCTGTGTGAAACACCACAACCCAGTTATTAACATGCTAAATTAATAAACCTCATATTAGAAGTCAATCTGCCATGTTATTTATTTAAAAGTTCACCTCCTCTTGATTTATACCACTAATTTGCAGAGACGGCAGGACAGTGCGACTTAAAATTCATCACACTAAACTGAATTACTTACTCAGTTTAAATGCCGTGATTTTTTAATACTATCTAATGCATAAATGCAAATTGGTATGAAATTCCACTTCCAATATTTTTAATGAATCTTTAGACCCGGATTTATTCAGTATTTTGCCCACAGAAGAACAACGCCAGAGTATATTGATCCAACTTTGTTCAACCGCATGTTTTTATACTCATGGATGTCTGCTACACATAAAAGCTTAGGCTTTACGACACTCTTGGAAAACAAAAAAAAATGAATACACAGTAAATCTATTTTTTGCCAATAAAGCACTTCGAAGTGCTGTCACTCCAAGGATCCTGGAGTAGGCGACACTTGCAGCTGTATTGTGGCGCTCAGAAGCCCACTTCATGCTCATTCCTGGCAGTTTCACACAGTTGCTCTTCATTCCAACAACCACTCACTGAAAATGATTTGTTCCCTTTCAAGCACCTCATATCTGGCCTACGGCAGCATGATTGTCACGACAGCCACTGACTCAACAGAAACCAGACGACTGAAGGTGTTGCTCTAGTGGTTGTTCATGACAAATGGAACATTTAAGGCTAAAAAGGCAAACACTAATTTGTCCCAGTCATTTAGGACTATCTGTCTATCAACCTGATAGTGTATCTAGGAACTCCTGCTGCTTTACACCTAATCTGTTTGTTTGGTTCCTTTTTATCTGTTTCTCTCAGTCTCATATTGCGCACACTGACTCAGGCTCAGTTACATCCAGCTGTTTGTTTGGACATTTCATTTTTTCACTCATACAAATTCTGTTTGGTCTGTCTGGTGAATTTGTACCATCATTCTTGACTGAACTGCTGACTCATGCTCTGTCTGTCTGCAGTATGCATACATATCATACTTGTTTTATTATTTGGTTTGTAAAATACCTTGAGAACTGGCTGAAAATGCTTCATTAAGTAATCATAAGACACTTTAACAACAAGGAATAAATGATCGTTTAACATTCAACAGCTTTTTCTCAAGATTAATATGTCAGGAGTCTTCATCAGTGATCAATTTTAAACAAATTTCTCATATCTACGTTAATATTTTATCTTAATTTTATTACTAATTTTAATTACTTCATGTCCTTTTTTATTTATGTTTTAGAAAAGCACTTATAAAACCTCACTGAAACCAATAACATTTTTAATATTAATGACGATATTATAAATCTTTTACTTCTTTTAGTATTTCTCTATTGTTTTTTGGTTTGTTTGTTTTTCCAATATAAACTCAGGTGTCACAATCATGAACAGTTAGAAATAACCTACAATATTAAAATGGTCACGTTACTGTCGACAACATGAGCATGGTTGTTAATGTGAAGGTTTAACTATAATAAGCCTTCTTAACAGACATTGTTAATTTTTAACCATTTTACAACATGACACGTGCGCTTTAGCTCGCATATTGTTTACTGAGGCGATTTTATCATACAGATGTGAACACTAGATAAAGCACGTAACGTTACCACAATGTAAAAAACTAAAATCAATGACTGATAAAATTAGAAAGTGACATTTCTGAGTTAAACTCACCAGATTGCGGAGCGAGGACTCATCCATGCTGGAGTATCGCTTCTCTGACATCTTCTCAGACATTTTATTACCGGTTTGAATGGTTAGCTCATTCGATACGAGTGTAAAATACTGTTAAATTAACCGTCGTATGCACATAATAAAGAAGAGGCTGACGTTGAACACATTAAAGAGTAACGTTAGCTCTCTGCCCGTCTGTTAACTCGAGGAAGATGCTCTCCAACAGAAGCGGCAGACACGTCCGTGGTACAGCCTAACGAAAAAAGCAGTAAAATTAAAAGTTCTCCTTGTTAACGAACTGCAGCAGTTTGTTTTCACACACTCCAACCGTTTCACGGTTCACAGCGGCGTCAAGACAGACTACATGCCTGCGGAGTCACGAGCGGTGAGTGATTTGAGTTGATGCCACGCCCCCTACACTCCGCCAGCCAATAGCAAGCCGGCAAATTCAAAACCTCACACGCTTAAAAAAGAATGTTATGGTCTGATTGGTTTATCAAACTAACACATTGTTATGTGTTTGGTTTTTGTACAGTAAATAATCTAGCACGGCGATCTGCTAATCAATTCAATGTCACATTTACTTTTTCGTCTAACTAATTTCCTCCACGCCCTGTCTCTTGTCTGCTGACTAACCGACTTGTGCAAGACATGACGTGAAAGCACTCAGCATGGCCTGCAGCATAATAGACACAGGTAAGTATATTTTAAACCAAACAATCAGAAACTTAATAAAAAATATGTATTAAGTAGAATATAGGTAAAAAGTTGATATCAGAACAGGTTTTTCAAATTGTTATATGGACTTTGGCACTCAAGAGATATGAATGGTGATAATACTAGTTGTTTTTTTTTTTTTGCATATACAGTTTTATACAGCATACTATGCAAGAGCACTGCTGTTCAAACATCATTTTTTTGGTGTACACAGTAGTGTAGATGAGTGTACGTATCAGTGAAAAACACCTTATAACAAATAATCAAATATGAGTTCAGTTAACCAGTGATTTGGCAATTTTTACAATAAAACCAAATCCATTCCCGATCCCAAAATAAAGATATTTAAGTCTCTCGGATGACTATACTTTCACAAGCTTTAGAACTATAGGGATAACTATGAAAACATACTGTGAATTTAGTTATGTAAAATATCCTTTATCGGTATTTCCCTTTTGAGGTCAGAAACTCAGAACATTAACATGTGTGACTAATGCACATTCTATAATTAAAATATTAATGGCTAAAGGTTATTTCAGCACATTTCAGTGCCAATTATTTTGGAGAATCTGTCACAATGTAATGCAGGCTTCGCAAAGAGTTTGTAGGAGGCACTATAATCTATATTATAGGCACTGAAAACCATATTACATTATTAGAAAACCAAACCGCCTGTGAGTGAGCACTGAATATAATTTCACATGCAGAGAGGACAGAGAAGCTAAAAAATGGCCAAATAATAACATTATAACTAATAACTAATATTATAAGGGGACCTCAGGTGGAAATAATACCCTAAACATTTATAATTAGCTAAAAATGTACTTATCCAGGCCATTCATTATGCAGTTTTGGAGAAATGTAGCATTACATCACTTGCTCAACAATAGATTTCCTGCAGTCAACAGGTGTTTCAGAATGAGAGTTCAAAGGCGTGAGAAAGAAATGTTAGGTACTCATATTTTAGCTGCAAGTGACAGTCTGAAGTTTTAAACGTCTTGATGGATTTGTTTCTTACAAGCATGCAGCTTTCTTTATCACAAAACATTAATTGATGAACTGGATTGGTGTGGATTACTTTTATATTATTATATTATATATTATATTTTTATCAGCTGTTTGGAATATTCTGACGGCACCCATTCACTGCAAAGGATCCATTGGTGAGCAAGTGATGTAATGCTTTCCCCAAATCTGTTCCTTCCTATGAAGAAACAAATATTTTTCCTCTTTAAAAATGTATATCAGTCTTTTAATTAAGAAATCTTTAAGATTTCTTTAAACATGCAGCTTTTACTTCCGTAATCCTGTAATCACACAAATATAAAAAGATGATTTCCTCAGCCCAACCATTAATCCTGCAAGACACTTTATTAAAGAGCATGCTTTTCTCTCAGTTTTTGGTGAATTGCAATTACATTTTACAAACAAAAATTCAAAAAGTTGGACTCTACATACACATACATTTAAAATAAAACCTTACTTTTGCATAAATAAGTTTTGGGTCAATACTGCTTGACTGCATTACAAATGTGTATTATAAAAGTATAAAAAGTATTAAAAAAGTATAAAAAGTAGTATAAAGTTACTAGAGTATCAGCATTTTATTGCAAACTTTCTTCAGGTGAATTACTGAAGTTTTAGCAAAATGTCAATGTGATCATTTTGTGGAATGAACTAATAATGGTTCATAATGTTATAAAGTCCTGGACTGAGTCTTTGTTTAGAGCAACCAACAGTTTTAGATCGTCTGTGCATTGCTGAAACAAAAGCTGAGCCTCAAATACCGGATACTCTTGAAAACGGAAAGACTCCAATGTCTGTGATGAGCCAGCATTGTTGTCTGTGGGCTTAACTGAATGCGTCTTCAGCAGATCTTTTGCCACTTTCATAGCACACAGCACAATCACAGACGGCATATACTTGTTAAATGTATAGTCAGCCAAACTCAGTTCACAGACTTTGCATGCCAGCCATTTCCACTTCTTCTCAGGCTCCTTCCATACATTTCTATCCTGTGTAGTGGCCATCTTTTCCATGGCTCCTTCAGTCTGATATCCAGTAGTGCGACTGGTGAAATAATCCAGAAAGAAAGCAAGGGTAGGTGCTGCCAGTCTGAAATTGAGTCTGAGAAGGATCAGGCATTCGAGATTGCACAGCTGCTCTCTGGAAAAAGAATTGCAGCAAAGCGACAGAAGCTGTGTGATTCGAGGCGAATAGACTTCAACCTGGAAAACACAAAAATCATTTAAAAGTCTCTTTTCATAATCAGTGTAGAGTGAAAAAGTGTACTGTAGCATATTATCTTCTACTTAAAAAAATATATATACTTCAGTGCAAACTGAATGTAATGTTTTCAGCCACTTAACTGCATGTCAGTTGCAATTAAATGAAAATGTGTATATATATATATATATATATATATGTTCTGTACAGCTAAAAATAGCTGGACGCAGATAAAACCGGAAGATAAATGTTATTTTATTGATATTTCATTCTATGTTCTCTGTATAGGACACTACACTGTAAAAATTGCCGTGAATTTAATGGTAAAAAACTGCAAACACAGCTGCCGGTTTTTGCACAATAAATATGCTCCTCTACAGTGGACATGTATGAAATGATGTCCTGTTTCATAACAGGAAAGAACATTTGGATTGAAATCCCTTTATCGTTTTCCTTAGATGTTGCTTTAGAGCAAACAATTAGAACATTATTTAGCTTTAAATGACAATTACAAAATATAATCATATTTCCATAAGATGTACACTTTTTCGCTAAAGTACTTTTAGCCATATTTTAAGACCTAGGAGAAACTTCCAAACTTTTGTTATCTCTGAAAAGCCCTGAATGTGCTCTGTACAGGACATCCAGGCTTAAAGCTGGATGTCCAGGATGTCCAGACCTCACATGTGTGACATGTGAGGTCTAAGAGAAATCCACAAAAATGGCAAAATCCACTACAGAGGCAAAAACTCCATAGCTGGGTGTCAGGAGTGTAGAATTTTCTAATGGCAACGCCCATTTTTACGTTAAGAAAAAGGTGGATAGTGAGGTGGCGTTGAAACTGTTTCCAGGTCACTTGTAACAGTGGCTGATTACTGAGAAGCCTTAAAGTCTTAAAACAGACAGAGACAGTGGGTTGTTATTTTTTCTTTTTTTTTTTTTGCACAAAATAACTCAAATGCACAAATTAAAATCTTCAAAAATCCATGTCATGACCTCTTTAAGAACACCTTCAGTATTGCCTGAAATAATTGCTATTTTTTTATAACGACAATGAAAGTGATAAGTAAACAAGCGCTGCACCTGCTTCGTGGCGATCAGCAGAGATGTCACTCCTAGCAATTGGAAACAGTCTGCAGCTACTGAGGTCGTGATCAGGAAACGGTCCATGATATTAACAGCCAAGCAGCATGATTCAAAAGACAGTTTGAGCTGTCTGTGTACTGCTATGAGCCAGCTGACCAGTTTACTGCGAGCCTCTGCTGTAATCTGGGAGGAAATTAAATAATAATTCATAGGGGCTAGTTGTCACAAGAATAATAATTTCAATCATTTGTACACTCCAAAACCCATATATACACACACACACATATACTATATATATATGCACTACTTCAAATTACATCCCAAAAAATTTGTTATTAACATAATCCATTAAATTACACATTTTAGGTAATATAGTCAGAATACTTTTTGATTACTTTTAGATTATACTTTTAAACTTTTTTGTCACATTGAATATATATGTAATTTATTAATGTGCTGCAAATCTGAATTTTCATCATCACTCAGTCAGGTGATCCTTCAGAAGTCATTCTAATATTCTGATTTCCTGCTCAAGAAACATTTCTGATTATTATCAGTGTTGAAAACAGTTGGACAAACAGCATGTTTTGTAACATGTATTTCCTTTTAATCAATTCCTTACTGAACAGAAGCATTCCTCTCTTATAACAATAATAATAGTATTGAAGGTGTGGTGTCTGACCTGCGGTTGTCGCGCGAGGCAGTTCTGCGCTAGAAACTGCAGTTCATTGTGTCTCTGGATGATGAAGCAGCTTTCTTCATAATCACACTCCTGCAGGTCTGAGGTCAGTCTGACGCTGGAAGCCGCTGCTGGAGAAGTGTGAAGATCTTCCTCAATCCCAGAGTCACTCAGTGCAGACATCTCTGAAGAAACTAACTCCTTTCACTTTGATTCCGCACAGGAGATGCTCTACTGCACGAATGGATGTTGTACTGAAAGATTTCCTCTCGTTATCATCATCCCGCTGTAGCGTCCAGTGTCTCGGTCGAATGCGGTATTGTCAGGTGAAATGGTGCTTGTAAAACGGGGTCTTTCCCGGGTGTTTTAGCGCGCACTGTAGGGCGCTTCACAGCCCGCGTACACGCGTTACCAGGACAACAGTCCCACGGGAGCAGCAGGTGTGGCTTCTGCGTCGCATGAAGCATGATTTTGTCGACCAAAAATTAAACAAAACAATAAAAAAAATTAATAAAATAAAAAAATTATAAACGGCAAGAAACGCCTTGAATCTAAAATAGATTGAATTTAAAATAGAAAGACCGAAATATAATCCAATAGGCCTAAATGACTCAACAATCAAAAGTATTAGTTGAAGGGGAAATTAATCTTTTCATATCCATGTGCTGTTTAAAGAGTTTAGGTGATTTGAATGACTCCTTCCTTATTTTTTTATAGAGGCGTGATCAAACCACAATTATTCAGATCTGTTACAATGAAAAACCCATAAAAACATAAAACTCTTTAGTAAGCCAACAAAGGGAAGATTCAGTCGCGACGGATGGACACCTGTGTGATCAGGAAGATCAATAACTCCTGCAGCTGTGAGGCAACTCTGTGTCCAGAAAGAAAACAGAAGCAAAGCATAGTCTTTCCCTTCCTTCCTGCCTGCCTGGACCATATTCAGACACAACAGTCCAGCAATAACTAAATCTTATCAGCTCCCTTCACATATTAATATATATCTGTGGGAGTCACTAAAGAGGCAGTTGTGTATTGTGGCAGCTGGCCTCAAGTTATCATCAAAGCTGCAGTTAAGATATAAAAGAAAACAAATAGTACAGACTGGTCTTTGAGCCTTATTAGAAATACAAACATCAATGCAGTTGTTTTATGTGTCTAGACAGTCATCTCACAATGCTACGATACTGTAAAGTGAGTTCACACAATTAATTATGGGTTTCTTTCTACAGACACACATATTTTTGCTTCACAAGATGTTCATTGATGTACTGGAGTCATGTGGATTACTTGTATATTATTGTGGTGTTTTTATCAACTGTTTATTGTGACGGCACCCATTTACTATGTCCATTGGAGAGCAAGTGGTATAATGCTACGTTTCTCCAAATCCGATGGAGAAACAAACTCATCTTGGATGGCTTGCAAATTTTACTTTTTGGGTGTACTATAACATTATTTAGGAACTTAGAATTAGAAATAGTATTCTTAAGTATAAAGGAGACTTTTTATTGTATTATTTATGTAAAGTCAAAGAATGGACTGTAATGTTAAGATGCAATGGGACATCAGAAAACAGCGCCACCTTCAGGACAATAAAGGCATTTAACTAAAGAACCAGCCTGCTCGTAGGTAGAATGGAAGTTTATTTGTGCGTTAAAAGACAGTCGATTTACATTGTTATGTACACATCACACTCATACTTCAACAGAAAACAAGTTCAAGTCAAAATGCATTTCAAAGCTTGGCATCAGTTCCTGTGCTGCTTGTTAATCACATTATAAGAGCATTTGACAAAACGTGACATGCTGAAAGTGCAAAGTTAACTCAACATCCACCAGACAGTGAAACTCTCAATATTATGTAGGGTGTTACATATTTTCACTTCTGATCCACCAAATGTGCACATGAAAACAGCCTCGAGGAAGCAGCTGCAGGTTGCTTGCGGTGTGGATTTAGGTTGTTGCTGTAAGGAGGACATGTTACGACATCCAGCAGAATAATCCTCACAACATATTAATTGGATTATCAAATATGAATCCCTATCAGAGGACTGGATGACACACAACATTTTGAGAAAACAAAAAAGCTATTTATTACTCTTTAACTACTAACATGGAGTGTAACTGTAAACCCTCCTCAGAGCCGCATGAGACACAGGCACACTGAATACACATCAAGCTGCTCAATTAAGTGTGTAATGAACAAACATATTTTGTAAGTTAGAGGAATAGTTCACCCACAACATGAAAATTCTGTCATCATTTACTCACCCTCAAATAGTTCCAAACCTGTATGGATTTCTTTGTTCTGCTGAACATGAAAGATATTTGGGGGGGAAAAAAAAGGTTGGTAACCTGTCTGTTTTGGGTCACCATTGACTCCCATTATATATATATCTTCCTTTGTATTCGGCAGCACAAAGAAATTCATACAGGTTTGTAACTACTTAAGGGATTGACAGAAGTTTCATTTTTGGGTGCACTATACCTTTAATGGCTGTATTTGTAAGCAGGGCTTTTCTAAGTTTATGTTGATGTGACCGGAGGCAGCACAGGACATGATGGCCAAACAGGCCACTAAATATCAGTCTCTTTCTCCAGCTCTTTACCCACAAATCTTCAAGATGGATGTTTGAATCTAGGATCTGAACTAGATGTCCTGGAGGGCTCGAGCTTTAGATGAAGCCAAACGTGCGGCGAGGTTCATATGTTGAAGCTTTCCCCACAGCCACACGTCCCTTTGATGTTGGGATTGTTGAACACAAACTCGCTGGAAAGTTTCGTTTCAACAAAATCCATCTCCGTGCCGAGCAGCGTCAGCTGAGCCTTCTTCTCTATGAACACTCTTACGCCTGGAGAACAATTATTTACATCAAAACAGTTCTGTGTACTTGTGTTAAATTGACATCATAAACGCTAGCATTTAAAAGTCTGTGTTTATATATATATATATAGTTTTATTCATCAAGGATGCATTAAAATGATCAGACATATGTACAGACATATATAATGTTACAAAGGATTTCTATCTAAATAACAACTGTTCTTTGAATTCACCAAAGAATCCTGAAAAATGTGGAATGATTTCTGAAGGATCATGTGACACTGAAGACTGGATTATGCTAAAAATTCAGCTTTGATCACAGGAATAAATGATAAATATATTCAAATAGAAAACTTATTTTAAATGGTAATAATATTTTATATTATTACAGTTTTTACTGTATTTTTGATTCAATAAATGCAGCCTTGGTGAAGTTTTGAAGAAAAGAAAAAATGAGATAATAACGTTATTGCGTTACTTACCATCTTGTAACACCTCCTCGTCTGATTTGTCTCTCTCTTTAGTATAGTCTAGCGTGTAAGTGAGGCCATTGCAACCACGGGTTCGAACACCAACCTTGAGGCCGATCTGTTTGAAGACAGATGAATATATAATGCAAAGAACGAGACGAGAAAAATGTATCACTGAAGCCACAGTTGTTAATGGCTAATAATAAAACTGATACTTACATAGTCTGGTTTGTTCTGTAAAAGCTGCTTGACTTTATTCACAGCTGAAGGTGTCTGAGAATAAAAAAAGACATGCTGCGATTATTCACGGCAGATGAAAGAAAGTGTGGAGTTGTAGTAATTTGACATTTGTCTCAAAAAATCCATGTGATGGATAATATGCCCAATAGATCATATACAACATTTCAGATCTTTACTGTGCGTACTTTCTTCACAATAAATCTGTAAAAAAGTTTTGACATCACAGTCTGAGTGACCATGTTCAGACTGAAATATCTCCAGAACTAGTTGTGCCAGATCCATTAAATTTTCTGGGCTAAGAGTCTTAGTCCAGAACTGCATGAATTACAACTGACAGCATTGTTTCTGAATTTACACCTGAATGCTGGCCCTCTACTTTTCTTTGAAACTATTACTTTAAGGGTTTTCAGATGTTCATAGAAACCTCAATTTTCAATGTATAAGCATCAAACTTGGTAAATGGTCTGATATGTACAATGTCTTTCACATCCTTTGATATCAGACAATAGAGTCTGATGGATGTTGAGATATTAAGGTCCAAAATGAGAAAAAAATAATTTACACCAATATTCAGAGTAATATTTCCCATGAATGAGGTGTGAACATGGATGTGAAAGACATGGTACATATCGGACCATTTACCAAGTTTGATGCAGTTCTGGACTAAGACTCTTAGCCCAGAAAATGTCATAGGTCTGGCACAACTAGTTCTGGAGAAATTCCAGTCTGAACATGGTCACTCAGAGTGTGATGCAAAAACGGGGTAAAAAAAAAAAATTAACTTTTTGGGATTTTTTGTGAAAAAAGTGGGCACAGTAGAGATCTGAAATTTTGTATATGATCTATTGCAGTGTTCCTGGAGGCACACCAACACTACACATTTTCCAACTTTTCCTAATAAAACACGTGAATCAACTCATCAGCGCTTTAGTAGAGACTCCACGACCAGAAATATATTGGTCAGATAAGGGAGACATCCAAAATGTGCACTGCTGGTGTGCCTCCAGGAACAGGGTTGGGAAACTCTGATCTGTTGGGCATATTACCCATCACACAGATTTTTTTTCAGACAAATCTGAGGGGGTCAGGTGGGGACCATTTGATGATCCCAGCTGGAATGACCCAAATAATGGCACAAAAGCTATCACTGGCTCAGTACCTTTTCAAAAGGTACACTTTTATACCATCTTAGTTTGTATATCAGAAGCTTAAAAGTAGTCTGCATATTAGTATCCTTTATTTCTGCAAAAGTACCACCCCAGTAAGTTTTCATTCCTTTCTTTCTCAGTGTGAATTGTCATTTGAGAAAGATTTGCTGATTTTCTTTTTCACCAAAACACGTCAACATCATTTATATTTATCAATTATTTGCTAATCCACTGTTTTAGATTTTTGCCACTAAAGTTTCATATATAGACAATATTCAAATCATATTCGCAACTATCAATCAATCAGTCATTAAATCAATTTTATTTATAAAGCACTTTTAACAATGCAGATTGTAGCCAAGCACTGAACATTATCAATTATGAGAATATAGTGATGGTAATGTATAATGACGACATTAAACTGTTTATTTTTCAAATGCAGAGACGGTCTCTGTAATCAAAACAACGATAATCACTAGAAATCAGGTTCCCCCAACTAAGCTAGCCAGAGGCGACAGCGGCAAGCAACCAAAACCCCATCCATGAGAGAAAAACCTTGGGAGAAACCAGGTTTAGTTGGGGCCAGTACTCCTCTGGCCGGATGCCCAGCACCTAATTTCCAGTTCAATATTCAAAACTACAAACTTAAACCAAAATGAAATATGAAAAAACAAACAAAAAAAAAACTAAAAGAAACTTATGCACTGCTTTAGTCTCTACAACTAAATCAAAAAAGTTTTTAAATAAATTAATACAATAAGCAAATAAAAGAGAATATAGTTTATCTGACAACTGTCTTGTTGTTTTCCAATCCTATCAACTTCACATTTTAGTGTTTTTCACGCCGAACTTTTTTTTGAGATGCCCGGTGAATTTCTGGGTGACTGGATGTGAACAATCTGATAAATTAAATCATCCATATGAAATTTTGTGTGATGTATGAGCGCTTTTGCTCACTAGCATACGATTCCATGTTCTGTTTTACAAGAGAAGAATCTATAAACATGAAGAAGATATTTGAGCTTCGATTGGCAATGGCTAACTACAACAAGTTCGAGATAATCTCAACCAGACTGATAACTGGAAGGTTGCTGGTTTGAGGCCTTTAAGCATTTGTCAATTTTAGGCCATGTCTTGTGGGAAAAACATCCAAAATACACATTTATGTTAATCACTCATATCATTCATATCATTTACACATTACAAGCCAAAAGTGTTTTAATGTATCATACTTTACTTAATCAACAGGGCAAAGTATGGTTTTATCTATTAGTTAATATTTTCATCCAATTAACCTGTGGTTTCTTGCCTCACGGGTAAATTATCCATGTAAAAATCAGCCGTAAGTCATTTGAGATAAGAGCATCTGCTACATGGAATCAGCTGATATACACATGCTAAAAACTACTTTGACAGACACCAACTGTAATCAGCATCCCACAGTGCCATATTCAGTTGCAAAATACTTTAAAAGAAGTTAAATCCTTTGTTTATCCCTGTTTATCCAAGTATAAACATGTGCAGCAGACAAACAATTTCAGGCAAGTAACGTTAATCAGTAAACAATCCTTGTTACAGCAGTGACATGCTACATTTGCAAAGATTCTGGGTCTTTAAAAACAAACCTAGATGATAGGGGAGATATCAAGTTATCAACATGGAAATCCTGCTTCACCCTAAACAACGGCTGTTATTAAATAGGCCCAAATCTAGAAGGTTCTGATGCAGAAACGTAGTACACATTTAAGCACTTACGGCTAACGGCTAACCTGCTCATAAACACTGACCTTGATGTCAACTTCAATAATAAAACCACAATGAAAGTCAGACCGAATCTGCTGTTATATTTGAATCTCCGTCTGGCTGTGTCAGAATGGACTAGGCTGTCTGTTATTACACTGTTATTAATCAGATAACTGAGCCCTGGTTACGACTTAAGGTATCTGTCATGTAACGTTAACGTTAAGTAATCTCGAGTATTTGAGAACTAAATGCTTGTTCGGTTTCTTTATCCTGTTGTACATACACTGAACACTCACCAGCGTTAAAGCGGCTCTTGTTGGCAGTATTTTCCGTCTGCTAACCGCCCTCACAGTCGCCCGTGCTATGGAGGCTGACATGTTGAAGTTACTTATGTACTTCGTGTTTGGATGTAAACACCAGAGGTAATGCAAGGAAAGCCCGCCTCAGTGGACGCACATGATTGGTTGGTCGCTTGAGTGACAACGTGTAAAGCCTATGAGTGATCGCTACCGTAGGATTTAACACCATGTGACGATCTGAGTCTGTTACGCAACTAAAAATTATAACGTAAGGTCAGAACAGGACGCCTAGTTTGATTAATGATTGTAATATAACGAACGATTATAAAGATTATACAAATTATCTTAAACGTGAGTAAAAATGTATTTATTTTAACTAATGTATTTGACAATGAGGAGTCCTACGCTTGGGAGCGCATGGCGCTCAGAAAGCACTTTAACCCCCTACGTATGAATCATTAACTAAATAAATAATAACAATAATAAACGTTTGTTTTTACTTTTAAACAAGTGATAATCATGCTACAACCATGATGCTACGTACTAAATGGTTCAAAAGTAACTTACTTCCAAATAGCTGTCCACTGTAGTGATCATGAGGGTTAAGTTCACAAAAAAAGGTCTAATCTTTTAAATATATATTTTTGGGATTGCTAAGCAATATTATATTTTTTGGCGATTTACAAGTGGAAATCCATCCAAGCAATCTATAGTAACATACAACCTGGTTAATGTTGGCCCTTGGTTTACGCAGAGTAAAATGTTTCCACGTGACTTGATGCGCTGTTTAATGTAACTTTTGAAACGTTGATTTACTATTGAAAATATAATAATTGTGTTTTCGTAATCCTTTGGTAATTATATATCTTAGTACATAAAGACATATGCTAGTCGACATTTTTTTTACAAGAATAACGTGGGGAAAAGAAGAGTATTGAAAAGGGGACTAACTTTTCCACACAATAACTGGTCATTTTTATTTAAGCTGTACAAAACATACATTTCAAGTGACATTCCCTGAATTGTACTATTATCTGATAACATTGATCAAATGGCAATCTAATTTCAGTTCAAAAACACTTATGGGATGCTGTGAACTTTCATCATTAATGCACCAAAAATTGTGTATTGACATCAATTATGTTCCCTTCCCATTAAAACAAAACTGAAAAGGATGTATGAAAAAGTAAATTCATGTAATGAAACCAAAACACAGAGACCTCAATATAACAAAACATTTTTTCATCAGAAAAAAAAAAAGTACCAGAGTTAAATTATTAGTATGGAGGGAATTTGTTTTATTTATTGACATTGCAACAAATGCAATGAAGGCAACGGAGCTATTTTCCCCAAACATACACAAATAAAGTCTGAATATAAACTAAAATAAACCATAGCAACTAAAACCAAGCCCAGACAAACTGAAAAAGCACAATGACCAGCACAAAAACTCAACAATTAACCTGCAATAACATCAGCATAATTTTAAATACAGACCCCAACTATTATTTTATTATGTACATTTTATACAAAATAAAACGCTTCTTGGTACATGCACAAGGCGCACATCTGTGCAAAATTTTTACTAAAACTATTCAAGCAAATTCAAAAGCACACATTGGGGCTACAATCTAAATTACAAAGATAATCAACTGGACTCTTCAATTTAAAAAAAAAATTAATAAAAACGGATAAAATGAGAAACATCAAATTCATTTCACAATTAGAAAAAAATGAAATAAAAACCAGACACCTATACAAGGCACATTCATCAAGGTGTTCTAACTGGGGTTCATAATAATACTGAGCTCCGGCGGCTGTAGACCCAGAAACGGCTCACTTGAGAAGATTTAGTTGAAAGGGCTCCACTTCTCCATAGAAGCATTAAAGGATGCATTTCTGCTGCCTAGACTACCTACAATAACAAAGAAACATGACAACAGAATAGTAACAGTTTTATACTGAGCAAAGACAGCTGTTCCTAAATGACTAATGATGGTGTTTTGAACTCCTTTGCCAGTGTCAAATAAACCACTCTTAATCTGCCACTGCATTGGATTGTGGTTCAGCGCTGGCTTTATTGTTTGCTCAATTTTCTTTAACAACTGAATATAATAAATAATCCAGAAAAATTGACAAAAGCTTTAGAAAAGTATAAAATGATAAACCTCACATTTTAAGGGTTCAGTCAAAATTCTTTTGATTAAATTTAAAATATATGATCATACAGGTATGTAACATGATATGACCTAAACATAAACCTGTGATATTTGTTGACTGCATACTGCTCTGAAAGCATGAACCTGTAGAACACTATGTCTGGTAACATAAATGAGTCAAGATATATCTTGTTTTCTATGATTTCTTGAGCTGCACATACAGAAAAGACATGACTGATACACGTATAAGTATGTGATTACCGCTAGTTGTTCACTACGGGTGAAATCACCACTGAATTTAACCTCAGCGTGTATGTGGCCATATCTTAAATGTACAACATTAGTGCACTCACCTGCTTCAGGACCCAAAATCATCCTCTTTGCTTTTCGCTTCTTTTTTCTGTCCTGCTGAGGACTGTCCTAAAAACACACGAGAGATCTGGATTTTAATTCCAAGCCAAACTACAGTTTTAACACAAAATGACAACTGTAAACGAGATGGTATCGGACATACTAGTCTGTCCCTGTCTGACGCAGAGCTTCTTTGGTACGTGTTTGGGGAGGATTCTGCAAAGAGAAATACACGAGTGACTCCTAAACACATTCCTGCAGATCTGTAACGATGTGATGTGCGCAGCTACCTATGGATTTAGACAGCAGGCAGTCTTTCTTAATGTGACCGCTGGAGCCACACAGATAACAGCATTTCTCCTCCCTCGGCCGACGCCGTCCGTCAGTGTAAGGGGTCCCATCCATCATCACTCTGCCGTCATGTCTGTTCACATCCCGTCCACTGAACAATCCATCAGTGTCACGTCTTTGCCTTAGCAAACCAATAAAACGTTGAAAGATCTGAGTAAAAGCAACCAGTTTCTGGATTTATTATGATTTATTTTTAATTTAACGTGCAAATGTGCGCTACAGTTTGGGGTGATTTTGAAAGACTTCAAAAACAGGCACATTGTCGAATGTTTATACAACTTTAAAAAGAAAAAGGTTTTCTATGTGAATATATTGTCAAGTGTAATTTATTCAGTTTTTAGCACCATTATTCCAGTCTTCAGCATCACATGACCCTTCAGAAATCATTCTAATACGCCGATTTACTTCATGGAGATATTTTGCTTCTTATTACGTTATTATAATAAATTTTACAGTTTTACTGTTTTTTCTCAGACACATTACTTGAAAACAGTTATGCTGCTTCATATACTGACATTTTCAGGTTTCCTTTTTGAATAGTAACATTTATTAGAAAAAAAAATCTAACAATTTAAAAGCTTTTATGGTTAACGTTGATTAATATGATATTAATATAAGTGTAAAATTTGTGTAAAGATATTCTACAACAGATCTTGAATTACCTCTTTCGCATTGGACAGTCTTTCATAAAATGGCCAATCTTCCCACAAATCCGGCAGCAGCGGTCATTGGGTGCAAGCTTGCCCTCTGTCAGCACCTCTGGGTCAAAAAAATACTCCTGCAAACAAAAAGTGACATTAAATACAATGACTTGTAAAGCATTTTACAGAATTTGGTAATGCCCTGACCTATTTTTTGCATGACCGTAGTTTAGATCCCTTAACTCTACTCCATTCCTAAATTTAACAAGTACCTTACTATTATTAAGCAGCTAATTAGGAGTTTGAGGTAAAAGTCATAATTAATATGTAGTTAACAGTGAAAATTGGTCCCCAAACTAAAGTGTGTTCCAGAAGGTGTAAATACCATTTTATTGGGATACTCTTGTGGGAAGCCTCTGACAGCGGAGCCGAAAACTCTGCGGGCATTGATAAAGGCCTTGAGGATGAAAGTCGCCACTGCAAACATTAGACACAAACAGCCACCAGGTAAATACACTCCATTATCAAGACTAGGATGATTTTTTAAGAAGGTAGGGATGAGTAAGTGTTGACTACTATGTATTTATACAAGTGTGGTTAATGGCCGTTCAAACAGAGGGTTTTTTCTCTATTCTAATGCAATACTTTTCCATTGTTTTCTATGTAAACGCACTAGACGGATGTTTATGTTAGTTGCACATTTTTGCAGTGTTTTGTTAAAAGAATCGTAACTTTTACACGCAGTGCCGCTCATCCAAGTCACTTCCAAAACAATGGGCCAATCAGAAGACCCCAGAGGTGGGGCAAGCTTTTGTTTACAGTAGCAAGTTAGCATTACAACTATTTTATTTATCGCAAAAAGGCGAAGAAAGCATTCTGCACTGTGTTTTTTTAAACACCGTCCCGAGTGCTGAGTCTCACATTTTTAGATGCAAAGATGCATTTTGTGTGAACAAACCCTTTCAACGCTGAAATGGGTTAACAGTTGCTAAATGCAGGCATTTCTTTTAAGTATGGTGGCTAAATGCATTTAAATATAAAGCTACATCATGTGATAAAAGGTAGATTCTGTACCAAGGATTATAAATACAACAGTAAAAGAAAAGACATGTCATACTTCTCCGTGAAAGGCCAGCTCCAAGATTATGACTCAAATCAAAAGGATCTAAAAGAAACACACAATGACAGTTTTAATTATATTATAAAATACTTACAAATAAGTACAAAATATTATTTCTTTTGTTGTGTTTGTTATTTCTTGTGTCTTTTTCACTCATCTCATCTCTCAAAATGATGGATGTCATTTTATTGGTTGGTTTTATGGGGTGGTAACTTTTCAAATTGTATAAATATGCACCTTTTGAAAAGGTACTGGTCCAGTGGAAGCTTGAGTGCATAATGTTACTGCTGCATATTCTTAGGTCCTTGGTCTGATTTGCGCTTACCCTCAATGGCCAGATGTTTGGAGGTCCATTGCTTCTTGAAGGTGGTGAGAGGCTCTTTTCTGCGGATGCAGATGACAGTCTCCTTGAAGTCAAATGTCTCTGTGTAAAACTGCAGAAGTCCGAACCACAGCTGCCCCACAGACTCCTTGTTCTTTTTGTACTCCGGCCAGTACGTATGCTGAGGAATCAACAACAAACCCACACTTACTGGCCATTACAGCAGTAAAACAGTAATATTCTGAAATAATCAGAAATGTTTCTTGAGCAGCAAATTAAAATGATTTCTGATGGATCACGTGACACTGAAGACTGGAGTAATGATGCTTTAAAGCAAATATGTGAAAGCTGTAAAAGAGTCGTAATACTTGATTAGATCTTTGCACAAGAAACGTTAGTGAGTGATTACACTAGTCTGTTAAAATGTGTCAAGCTTTTATTTGTTGTTGATGTACCATAACATTATTTTAATATTATTTGATCTAAAAATCAAACCAGTAAATACAATTACAATCAGCTAAGCTATTGAAAATAACCTCACT
>JAUMHP010000046.1:21472509-21485871 GCA_032361065.1 Enteromius trimaculatus
TGATATATACACACACACTGTATGATATATATATATATATATATATATATATATATATATATATATATACACACACACACACACATACACTGTATTTATATGTGTGCATGTATATAATGTATGTATATGCGTGTGTTTGTGTATATACAGTATATGACAACATTTAATGAACTTCCTGGTAACACAGTATTTTATTAAGTATAATGCATTATGAAAATAGTTTGGATGCAATCATTTTGTCCTGTAAAGCACCAGATAACGCATAATATGATCTCATGAATAATTATAACAACAGACAAAACAAATGATACTAATCATCTATTCATTGTTACACCTTCAGAAAGTACAGTAATGCATTAAACACATGATTTTACCTTTTTTTTTTTGCATTATACGAAAAGTCAGCGGAGACACATTACCTGGCACTTGACATCTCAGGAAATTCTCTAAATCTTGTAAAATATGTTCTCTGACTTTCACCTCCACATCATCTGGCGCAAAGTCACCTACACAAATGTGCAAGCATAATTTCAACATTTGCATGGATTAATTCATGTTTATATGTGTATCACTTTTGTACAATAGGGCTCTACAATTATGGTTAAATGGCTAATCATGATTATATTGTCCATTTCTGTAATGCAGAGAGACCGTATGCATTGTTGGGAAAATTAAGTAAAACACTGGTCAGAAAAAAAAAAATCTATTTCAGAAAAAAGCCAGAGAAGGGGATTTAAACAATAGACAGCTGGGAACCGCAACTAGGAAAGCTGTTTGTTTGCTGGTTTGTTTCATATTAAGAGTGTAACTTTTACAAAAAAAATGTATTGCATATTTAATTTTTTTAAATTATTTTTATATAAAGAATTGCTAGGTCTAACCTTGTGGGCAGCACACTAACATATAATGCCATGGTGCTCCAGGCGTTCTGTGTGAGACCTTGGCTCGTGGACCTTTCCCAGTTCAGCCAACCCCTCTCTCTCTCTCACACACACACACACACACACACTTCTCTTCCTGTCACTGCTATACTGTCCTATCAATACTATACATAATAATAAAGGCAAAAATGTCAAATATATATCTTTAACAAAGGTTTCTATAATAATGATCATATGCTGAATCTAATTCTCATTACTGTAATTAATTCCATGATAATCAGCACATCAAATAATAAATTAGATAATATTCTTCATCTTCTGGTTTAGTTCTTAACGCCAACAAAAACAAAACAGAAATGTCTTGAAGATGAAGTTTCAAATATTGATCCTGTACTTACGGTAGCATTGCTCACAGACTTCATTGAGGAGCTTGATGAAGTCCAGAGTCATGTGTGGAAGGGGTTCCAGCTCCACTCGTTTGAAGTCCTCGGGACAGTCCGGTTTCAAATGTCCATCACTCTTACAAAGACTGCATATCAGAATAGGGGACTGACAAACAAAATGAAGGTTAGTCTGTGAGCCACATTAAACAAAATAAAATTCTAGTAGTGCTAGAAATGTCTGTGCAGGAATTCATTAAATGTCAAAGCTGTTACATTTTAAAATGTCAACAGAAATATTGAATACACTTTCTTAACCATGGCTTGAAAATAGCAGCTAAATGTTTTTTATTAATGTTATTTATTTATTTTTACTAATTAGGGGTGTGCAATATTTGATAATGATAACTGTTGATAACAATAATTAAATGATATTTTTCTGGCTGGTTTAGGCCTGTCAATGGATCAATGAATATGGCACTAAAACTGCCAGTAGGTGGCAGCAGTCCTACTGAGTGATTCATTGAATCATTCAATCAAATGATTCATTCAAAATGGCTGATTCATTCAGAAATTAAAGAACACTCCACCCCAAAATGATCATTTTGTCAACCACTTTTTGTTTGTCTTTAGAACACAACTTAAGATATGAAACGTGACTATGAAAGACATCATCAATATGTCCACAATACTCCTTATCTGCTATCAGTGTTTTAATCTGAATGTTATGAAGAGCCAAGAATACGTTTTATATGTAATACTAATTTGTCATTTTGGAGTATATCCGGTCCATAGTTGGGGGAAGTGGAGATTTTTTTAACAGTCTATGGTTATATATACACCGAATATATCAGGTGGGATTAAAATAATTTGTTCAAAATCAAATTCATTTAAGAATGTAACACAACAGTGTGTTTTTTGTATTAATAAATATTTTGTACAATCCCTTATTTTGATGGATTCACATAGACATGCACATAGACATGAAACTTCGTAACCATGCATTTATAACCAAAAAAAAAAAAAAAGATGAATGTTTACCTTGCCATTACTGAAAAAGCGTTTGCTGAAGACATACTGAAATCCTTCAGGGCCAGCCTGAGCTTCTACGGGAGATTCGAACTTGGTAACCTCAGCTTTGGGCTTGTCAGGGAAAGATGCTGTTTCCTCTGGACCAGCCACATCAGACCCTACATCGTCACTCGTTTCCCGCTCAAACGGGAAGATCTCATCGCCAGAATGATCACATCCAGATCCATTAAGCTCTATGTCATCATCTTCGTCTTCCTCTTCTTCACCCTTTAAATGATCATTTGTTATTCTCAACTGCACAAACTAATGTTTCTACACTACTGGACAAATCCTTCTAGCTGAAACAACACAACAAATTACTAATTAGGTGTGTCTTATGGAAAACATCCCAGCTTTTGTCGCTTAAAACAATTAAAAGAGAACTGAACACTTAAAGGTGCTCTATGCGATCTTGCGAAACACTATGGGTGCAGGACCCCACCTCTTCTTGCCGGTTGTTTGGCCGAAGTTTGTTTTTGTTGTGGTGCACAAAATGTTTCTTTCGATATTGCAGCCTCTGTGTTGTCTTTCGAGAGCAGGTATTTCCCCCAATGTATTCAGAGGGCAGACAGCAAGACGATCAAGGGGTGATGCATACGGTTTGAGAAGAAAAAAAATAAATAAAAAAATCGAGCTAAAATCCTGCAACATCGCATAGAGCACCTTTAAGCAGCTTAACTGCATTAATATAAAGGAATCACCACATTTTCCTTACTATTAGATGTTTTTCATTTTATTTTATGTTTTAGTCATTTTACTGTGTAATTTTGTCATTATTTATTGTTTGATTTTTCTATAAAGCATTTTTTTTTTTATTTAAGTTTTAGAAATTTTAGTTCTTAAGTTTTATTTCCGTTAACTGGCAAGGCAAGTTAAGTTTTTTTTCTTTATTAAGTCTTTATTTATTATGGAAAAATATAAACGCAAGTAAACAACTGTAATGAATTTGAACAGCCATTTTGTGTTGTTTTTTGTTTTTTTACTGATGGGGAAAAATTGGTAATTGGATAAGGTTTAAGTAGATTTCTATGTGCTTTAATCAATTTATTAGTTATATGTGTTTATACATATATGTATAGCAGGGCTTGACATTAACTTTTTTGCTCACCAGCCACTGTGGCTAGTGGTTTTCTAAATTTACTAGCCACTCAGCATTTTCACTAGCCACAATTTTCTTGTTAGGAAATTACATTTTATATGACTTAATAATGCATACAAATATTTAAAAGTCATTTGACCTATTTTAATATAATAAGATAATGTTACCAATCATATGAATGTGCGCCGGTGTTACAATGGTGCTTTTTACCCCCTGTGCGCTGATGCTCTCATCTGTTGACATATCCGAATGCCTTCCTTCAGTTGCTTAATAAAAGCGGGCTTTCCACACAAAAATGTGTCATTAGTGTGAGAAAAAAAAGATTTTAACTGAAGTTTTAACTTTAACTTCAAATTTAAATACTGAACTAAAATGTAATGATCCTATAATATTAAATATGTTAAGTCTATAATGTCAAATTTGCAATAGTGGTTTTCAGGAAACTTCGTTGACTTGGTCGTGTAATGTTGCTTAATGTATAATATTGTGTTAATGCCATGCCCTGTTAAGCACCGATTTTAATTTGGATTTATTTAAAAGTGACGATTTTTTGATGTTGAGAACAGCTTTGACAAATTCATTCTAGTTAATGAATAATTCGACCGTTCAGATAAAAAGCCTCAAAAATAAATAAATAAAAAAAACTGTAAGTAAGTAATAATATAAAAAAAGTATTAAAATGTCAGACTTAAAAAAAACTGTTCGTTCACATGTCAGACATGGAAACCATGAAGCTCTTTGTGCACTGTTCTTGAGCTAATCTGAACTTTGGAGGTCTGTAGCGATTGACTCTGCAGAAAGTTGGCGACCTTTTTGCATCCGCTGCCCATCACTTTACGTCGTCTGCCACTTCGTGGCTGAGCTGCTGTCGTTCCCAAACACTTCCACGTTCTTATAATACTTTATGCACAGGTAGTTGGAATTCACTGAGCTCCTGAAAGCGACCCATTCTTTCACAGATGTTTGTAAAAACAGAGTGCATGCCTAGGTGCTGGATTTTATACACCTGTGGCCATGGAAGTAATTGGAATACTTGATTACGATTATTTGGCAATATAGTGTATACACACACACTTTAATTCCTATTTCTAACCATTTTTCATTTAGATTTGAGTAAATTTTTTATTTCAGTTAGTTTTTAAGTTTTTCCCTCTAAAAAAACAAAACTAATTCTCAATAGTTTTAGTTAAAATCTCAAATGAACCAAATATTTTAATTTGTTTAGTAATTTAATCGTTTTTAATAGTCTTTAATAGTTTTGCTTTTGTCTTTTTACTAGCTTTACTAGCTTTCATTTTATTTCAGTTAGTTGCCAAAGTAAGGTTTTTATATTTTTCTTCTAGTATTTATATATGATTTCATTTTTAATTAACAAAAATGACTCTTAATGGTTTTAGTTAAGACCATCAATCCATTCACACCAATTGCAAACCTCAGTCTCCATGTCAGACTCGGCTTCTTCCTCCTCGTCCTGCTCCTGCTCAATCATGCAGTCAGAGTCCTCCAGCTCTTCTGCACTATGTGAACAGGATCTCGCATGAGCTTTTTCCAAATCCTCATCTAGCACTTTTATGCTTTTCTTCACTGAATCAACGTGATTCACAGATTTGTCAGTTTGACTGTTTGAGCTGACTTTCCCTGCTGTGCTTTTTGAAGGAGAAGCGAAGTATTTGTATGTTGTTTTGAGGCAATGCAACATATAGTCGAACATAATCTGACTATTCAAAGTCCGAGCCACGTTCCTCCGAACGGCGAAAGGATCTGAGAAGAAAACATCGATGAATTTTAACGCGTTTACTTTCTAGTAAGTGTATTAAAAAGTATCACATGATGTCTTGCGTACCTTCTATTGCAATCCTCTTTTTGGGCCAGTCTTTCAGATCACGCCACAGGTCACCGTTTGTGCGCACGCTAATGACTTTCTCAGGTATTTGAAATTCCAGTGAATAATATCGTAGCAACTCGACCCAAAGCTTCCCTAGCAGTACAGGAGGACTACGCCCTTTGAAAACCAGTGGACACTATTTAAAATAAGAATACAATCAGGAATATGAACCAAAAAAAATATGAAAAAGATTTTGCTGACTCTTTTTTGACTTGATCTCACCTTCCCCTTCTTGATTGCTTTGTCTTTATCTTGACAGGAATCACTTGAGGTTTGTTCATAGACCCAAAGCACATGTCCTTTCTCAACTCCAGTTAAGGAGAAACTCTTCAGTTTACTCATAGGGAAACCCTAAAACAGAAAAAACATTCATTTTTGAGTAAAATATCTCACTTCGCCTCTCATGGGTGAAGTCTTCATGAGAGTAAATGCTATGCTGTTTTTTAATAGACAGCTCTCCGAAATACTTGGATTTGGGTCCTGATCCCTGTGTTGGGTTTTATTTAGCTATAATGACCGGTGACTGCACATAGTCTTGTTTTACCTCTTTATAAAGTTCCAGATGCAATAATCAGGCATAGGTCCTATAAACTTTTATCAGTTGATGTATTAATGTTGAATCACACACACCACAGATTCTAGGTATGAAGGTAAGATGGGTTCTTTGCATCGCTGCAGGAAGCTGATGACCATGAGGGCAAAGCAGTAGGATGGAAGCCCACCTTCTTCCATCTGGTCCACACAACAAACCTAACTCACACACACAAAAAACATCACATATCATTAATTATTAAAAAAAAACCAAAAGAAACTCTAATCTACTGAAAATAATGAAAGTGCACGTCAGTCTCACCTTAGCCCAGTATCTAAAGCATACGACCAGAGGAGCAAGTTGTGGTTCTAGATTCGCCAGCTCAGCCAAATATGCTGTTGTCAAGCATGCACTTTCATTGCCTGCACTGACTTTGCAGATCAGACCACTTTAGAGATACAAAAAAGTCAATCAATAAACAAATATATATATAACCTGCACAATTTTTTACTAAAGTCAAAACGTTTGGGATGAGTAAGATGTTTAAATGTTTTATAAGACATTACTTCAAACTTCAAACGTAAAATACAGTAAAAATATTAATATTGTGAAATATTATTCCTGTGATGTTATTATCTGTTTGAGGATAATCTTTTTTCAGGATTCTTTGATGAACTGATGAAAATTCTTTTGTAACATCATAAATATTTTGATCAATTGAATGCATCCTTGCAGAGTAAGTAAATAAAACACAATATCCTACTGACTACAAACATTTAGGCTACATGATAAAGTATACACACCTTTAGAAGCAGGTAACTTTATATAAACTTTATAAAAGAATAATAAGCATGAAAATACAGACCTAGATTTCTCTTTGCACACAACTACTGGCATCCTCCTATAGAAGTCACCCTCAACGTTGACGAAAAGAGCTGCAAAAATCAAACGGATAATAAAAATGGTATTCTGTATTGATGGTTCTTTATTCTGAATGCTTAAAAAGTACAGTAAATGGTTTACATTTAGAAAAATAACAATCATACCGCTTCTCAGCTATAAAAATTGTAACACCATACCCTGCTCTTTTTTTTATTTAAGCACTGTTCCTTACTAATGCATTTCTACAGTCTTTACAACTGCTCATTGCTTTCACTGCTTTTAAACTTACCACTTTTAGAGAGATGCTCTTGAGCCATGAGCAGTACATCTGGATGCTGGAACTGATCAGAAAGGGGTTTTTTTGTCATTTAAAAACAATTATTGAGCAAAATTGAGCATTTTTGTAAAATGTAATCATATAACTTTGCGAAACGAATCTAATTAAACACATACGCCATCATTTATCTGTTTGCTGTCGAACCGTAATCACATTTGCCCAAATGTCAGAGATAAGTGTATCAGGTTTGAGCCAATAATATCTCACCTTCTGTGAGGCATAGACTGTGTAAAGTCTATAATAACAGAAAAGACTAAAGTTCACTTCATTCTAGGTTAAATAAAGATGTTGTGGCACCGCATGCCTTGCCAGAATTCCATAAGGAAACAACAACTAGACGATTATTGGTTTGAGGAAGCCTAGCCAGAAAGTTTAACAGATTAGATAAATGTTGCTAGCATATTGCTATCATTATTTAACATGTTAACAGCAAGTTTTAACACGAATAGCATGTTGTTAGCTTATTGATAACATATTGCTAGCACGTTTCTAACATGATTGACAGGTTCTCTACAGGATTCTAATGTGTTAACGTTTGTAGCACATTCATAGCATGATGCTAGCATTATTTGTTTGTTGATAGCATGATTAACATGTAGTTAGCATGATTAAATGAATGGTATGTTTCTAGCATGTTGTTAGCATGTTTCTAACAATGTGTTATTAGCATGGTTAGCATGTTGTCCTGGGATAGCAATTAAGCTTTGCTAGTTTTACACCAGTTAGGCTAATATAAAAGCATCAACTTATATTAAACTCATAGGGCAAAATAGCATGCATTACAATAAAAGCTTTGAGAATATTTGTGATAAGCACTTTCTACTCACATGGGATGGAAACTTCACATCAATGTTTACATCAGAGTCTTTGAAGCCAAACTTGGTGCAGGAAGAGCCGTATAATCTGAACTGACAATCTGCAGGAGAAACATGAACACAGAGGAATTGAAAAAGCCTTGAATATAGGATTTGGTGAGCTGTTCTGTTACACACCTGGAAGGACCGGCTGAAGGACTTTCTCAACGAGCGCGAGGACGTTTTGCCTTTGTTTCAAATCCTGATCGTTTAAACCAAATTCAGTGACCAGAGCTTCCAGAGCCGAGCTGATTGAATGACACTGAGGTTTTCCAGGTGGAGGGATGTTCAACAGCATCGTCAGCTTCTGCAGTTCCTGTGAGGAGGAGACACATTTCAACTTTAAATGGCAACCACAGATGCTTGAGTCGTTAATCATAATTTGGTAATGCGCGACTCCTTACCTTGGCTTTCTTCCTGTGGGCTCTTTCTCGGATGTGAATGAGCGCCGGTGACATATCTTCACAGTACACCTTACATTTCTCACATTTGAACTTCAGATTGATGCTTGACTAATAAAAATGCAAAAAAGAACCCACATCAGATTATTCATCGTTCAATGTACTGTACATTTATTCTGCATTAACATTAATATCATTTACAATGTTAAAAAACAAAACATTTTACAAAACATTTTTGTTTCAAATAAATGCTTTTTACTTTCTAAAAAACTGAAAACAAACGTGTGTGGAAAAACTTAAATGATTTCTGAAGGATCACGTGACACTGAAGACTGGAGCAATGATGAAAAGCAAATCAGCTTTGATAACAGGAATAAATTACATTTTACAATATATTCAAACATACTTAATTGTAATAATATTTCATAATATTAGAGTTTTTCTAGGTGAGCAAGACGTCTTTTAAAAATGTATCCAATTTTTTTTGCATGTAGTGTATTTAGCTGCTGTGTGATATGTCACAGTGACAAATATACAGCAATAATAACCTGTAAAGGCTATGGTCATCCCAAACTCATCTATATATTATAACTACTCAAACCATGCCACTATCCAAGTATACAAACCTCTTTAGGGTCACAATCTGCTTCTGCTTCCAAGCACAGCTGTAAAACGTCCCGTCTAGTAATGCAGCTTTCAATCGAAACAATCCTGCTCTTCTCCCTCCAGCTCTGCATGCTGTCTGATAGACAGAAAAGATACAGACAGACATTAGCTACATTTTTAATCTCGCTGCTTTATTACATGACAGGTTCTAACGCATTTTTACCAAGTCTGTCATGTTTCTGTCCATCTCGCTGTCGCTCTCTCCAGTTCCTCCGGTCAGCAGGTGAACCCTTCAGGATTCGGTCCTTGTGAGGACTCTGTCCGAACACTCGGCCCTCAGGAGAGCTGCACGAAAGCGAGGCTTTGGCTCTTCTGTTACCATCGCTTTCAAAGGTTCGGCCCTGACCCCGCTTGGCTTTAGGACTGTAACTTTGTTCATGGTTCACATTGTCCCGTCCATACGGGCTCCTCCAGCTCTCAGCTTCATCTGCTTCCTTCTGTCTCCTGTATCGTGGAGAAAACTTCCTGTTTCCCTTATCAGCCATTGTCGATCTGGATTAATGGGTGGGAACCACGATCAATATGAGGAAGAATAAAAACGGAATTTGAAATTTAAAAAAAGCCCAGGGCACTTTCTCATAAAATATGATGCAGTCTGTAGCAATTTTGCTTTCTATAACCATTTGTAATGTAAAGACATCTTGTATTATCCTATAATCAGCAGAATAACTGCCACAAAAGACATGATTCCTGTCCTCCTCTGAGAGAAATTACAAATGTTTGTTCCATTCTCAAACGATTTTTACATGTGTGTATACATATTCATATATATATAAAACACTCTTTAGACATTTTATAACTAATCCTCATTAAGGCAAACATGATCAAGACATTTTTTGCTAAGTTACATCTGTGGGTGCTTTATTACATCAAAACAGACAATACAGATTTTGTGGAGGAAAATATTATTTGTGTTAATGTAAAGGTCTGTGACAGTTAATTAAGTGTTTTAATAAACTGTTCTACTCTTCTGCTCATTTTAAGGTAAATGATACATTTTGAATAATTACTGTTGTCAAAAAAAACAAAAAACGTTTGACGGTTTTTGTTATTTTAAAAAGTATTTATATGCATAATGGAATATTTTTCAACATCTGGTAATACTGGAGATTTCAGTATATTTTTAAGATGCAAAGCTGCGTAATAATAATTTATATTATTAAGTAATTCATACCAGTTCTTTATGAATGCTGTCTTATCTCCGGTCTGATCACGCAAATTTTAGTAACATTACTTGTATCTCTTATGAAATTCCCATTTGCACACAACTGTCACAGTGTGAATAATTTTTATGGATCAAAGAAAGCGAAACATGTCGTGCAGCATTTATAGATGCATGTTGTCAAAATAACAAGGCTTAAGTAAAGACGAGCAGAGCTGCTGTGTAACTGCTTTCCCTCGAGGACAAAGAGCAGCTCGGAAGGAGTGTCATGCACGAGTCAAACTAACGTTACACGAACAACAACGCAACAGCCGGAATAAAGTCACCATGCTGAACTCACCTAGTATAAAATCAGTCGTGCTTTATAAATCTGTGCGCGGCATCCCGTGAAATTCTCCTGATAACTGTGACATGCAGGTGCCACAACATTAACAAGTCTGATACTGACCCAAACTCACTTCCGCCGGCTACACTTCTGCCAAATCAGCCGATGTTCATCTGTCTGAAGTGATTAAGAGAATAGAATTACCCGTGATGCATGTAATTAAGCATAAGTAAAGAAAAAATTTAATACTTTACTTTTTAAGTGACAAGCTCGACATTTGTTATTGAAATCGCTGTCTCATACGACATGCATTTGTTTTCATCTTCCACTTCCGGGTCCTACGTGACTTCAAAATAAAAGCTGCTTCTAGTGATTTAAAACGACAGCGCCTATTTCCAGCGCCTTCTTAACTTCTGTAAATTTATTTACAGAATGCATTTTAAATTACGACCTGGGGTCTTTGTAAACGAAGCTGTTCCCCTCCGTGCATGCATGGTACTTTAAAAATACCACAGTATTATTTCCACAAATCCTAAACACACATACCTTCACATTATACCATCTGACAGGATTTTTCTTTCTCTGAAACATGCAGCATACTTCAATAACCAACCAGGTTTGCCAGATCTAAATAGCTTAACTGAACCAATAACCAAGTAAACTAAAAATACACCAATATCTAAAATAAGTGTTATGCATTACACACAATTTCATAAAGGCCACTAGCAGTGCCCATCCTTTACAAAAAAAATAAAAAATAAAATAATAAAAGTGACTTCTGGGTAAATCAAAACTTCTTTACATACATTTTAGTTGAACATAAGTTCTGATAGAAATAATTAAACTAAAAAAATAACCAAACATAATCAAACAGGAAATCTGACTTGGCAACCCTGGGCAGAAACTGTTAATGTATGGATTAATTATTGCTAAATGGGGGGGAAAAATTCTGTACTCCAAAAATAAATTCATATTCCCATGTGTTCACATAATTGTATCAATATCCATAATGCATGTTTAGTTTACCTTTTAAATAACATCTCTAGTCAGGAATAAACACTAGAGTGATTTTAGTAGTGTTTATTTTCTTGCTTGTATCACAGTATTCGGTCCATTTAGCTACTAATAAGACACATTTACATTAGTAAAACATGGAATGTTTTGGAAAACAACTCAAATACAATTTTACAGTTATTAAGGCACACTACGATTTGAATAAAAGGATTAGTTTAAAAAAAATGTTATGCAACAATGACAACCAACTGCTATTGAAAGGAAAGAGAATTAGTGTTTTGTTACAGTCCATTCATCTGCTACGACTTGTTACAATAAATGCTACAAATCCGTTAGCCTCACTGCAGTTTAAAGGTATAGATACCACTTTTCAATGCAAGTACAAACTACTACTTGCAAAAACGGCCTCTAAGATATTAGTGGTTCTTCAGGAATTCGTCCATGTAGGTGCCAAGAGCCTTCACCTCTTCAACAGTCACTGCATTGTACAGGGAAGCCCGGATGCCACCCACAGACCTGAAAATGCATAGTGAAAAAAAAAAATCATAAAGCAGGTAAAAAATAATAAATCTAATCATTGTATAATGTGTATAAATTGAACTGCTATATCCCAAACAGACCAGCACCGATTTGCTCAAAAATTTGCCCATATTATGTTACGCCCAAATTACACATTATGGTAGTTGACAAATATAAACACAACATTACATGTACATAATGTGTACAACATTACTCTTCCATTAAAGCTAATAAAAAGGTTTTCTGTCAAGCTATGCAAACTGCATTAACAATGAATTAACACTAATTACAAAGACAGACGTCATATTTCACTAATTTTCTCACACCTGTGTCCTTTAAGTGAGATCATGCCAAGTTTAGAAGCACCATCAAGAAACGCCTTTTCAAGGCTTTCATCCCCTTCCTTCTTTCCAATGCGGAATGGAACGTTCATACGGCTGCGACACGCCACGTCAACCGGGCATCTGAAAGAGTCCATATTGTACACGATAAGGGGAGTTATTGTGAAGCAGTCATCTGAAGAGATATTATAATGGGGCAAATATTTGCATTTAGTGGTGGACAGTTTTTTGGATTCTTGATACTGTGGGGCTTTGCATAGAAATACAACATTAACATATATTATATGAATGTAAGGTGAAAAAAATATTAATAAAGAACATACTTTCTAAAGAGTCAGTTCCCCTCAGAGTATACAATACAGTAGGATTTTCATTTCACTCATAGTTTAACCATGGTATTTGTAATAAAACTGTACAAGAAAAACATGGAAAATTTTTGCAAGGGCTACAGTGTTTTCTCCAATTTTAATTGTATTATATCAACATTTTTTTTGTAATTTTTATTTAAGATTAAAGATTAGAATACTAACAAACTAACAATAAAATTAATAAACGAAATAATGATTAAAGACTAAGTTCAATGTTTTAATATTGTGTAATATTAATGTACAAGAAGAATATATTTTATTAGCAAAATTGTGATGCAGAATGTTAGAAATGTTAGGATGGTTACGAGTCAGATAAGGACGGAATCACTGACGAGTAAAATCCATTGGAGCGGTTGATGATGTCATAGATGATGTCAGATTTCTGTTTGTTTAGTCGTTCCATGGCATCTGCCCCTCCTTTGTTCTTGATCCACTCCAGAACCAATCCCATAATGTAAATACTGCAAGAAAGTCAAACACGTACAAGCATGTCTTAGCTACAAAATAGTCCATCGGTCACTACTGACCGGAATTTTTTTAATAAAATTTTTTTAAAAATCGTAGCTTCATCGGAATGGTACAAAACTTGGTGACTTTTATGGTACTTGGTATATGAACACACAAAAAAATTGGGGACAGGATTTG
>JAUMHP010000046.1:21498891-21515068 GCA_032361065.1 Enteromius trimaculatus
TGTGCTGTATTGGCTCCGGCAGCTTGATGTGTAGAGCATGACACTCGCAACATCCAAGTCATGGGTTCGATCCCTCAGTCGCTTTGGTTTAAAGCGTTTTCTCAGTGCGTTACAGAGATTCTTGCGTGTCTCTCTGTCAGACAAAATTGGTGAGTGATGCAGCAGATTTTAAAGCAGCGTAGTTCCGTTTCTGGGAGCGCAGCAGGGGCGTCTGGGTGTTGGCGTCCCGTACGGTGTTGTTGCTGCTGCTGAGAGAGCGAAAGTGCTGCTGTGTCCAGCCGTAAACCAGGCAGTTCAACAGACCCTGAGAAGCAGAGGTGAAGGCCTGTTGAGGAAAAAGAACAGGAACGTTTTACATTTGCATCATAGTTTGGGTAAAGCCATTGTTTTA
The DNA here is from genome assembly GCA_032361065.1 of Enteromius trimaculatus. NCBI lineage: Eukaryota > Metazoa > Chordata > Actinopteri > Cypriniformes > Cyprinidae > Enteromius > Enteromius trimaculatus. Next base: position 21,499,283 of record JAUMHP010000046.1, read on the forward strand.
CTAGGCGTTTTATGTGTATTGGCAAACCTGTAGGATGTAGAGGATGACTCCCATCTTTCCCTCTATTATGTCCGGTTTCACCAACATCATAGTGGCCAGACATATTGCTGAAATAAATAAGAGAACATAAAATGGAACTGAAAATGGAGTGTTTAGCTGTGGAGTTAGGCCTACATTTGAATTGTACATAAAATTTTTGCTTCAAACAGTTCCAACATAAACTAAGTAAATTAATGGGGTTCATATTTGTTCATCATGCATCATTTCCTGGCAAGATTTTTTTTTAATATAATTTATTTTATTTTATTTTTTATAAATATGCATGTTAGTTTTATAGCTAACATTTTTATAATACTTATAGTTACATATAAGTTAACACTCTGTTATTCAAATGTATTGAAATGTGCAGGGATTGTTAATAAATGAAAATAATACATTTGGCAACACTTATATATTTAAAAAATAATTATAACTAAAGTTAAAATGCATTATCATTTTTTGAAAGTTTGTCATTTGTGTTAACGCCTTTCTGTATGAATAAATATGTATAACTATATATCCTAATTGTGGTTAAAGTTATTCATAAGTTCATATAATGCATTATAAGGTTCATTACGAGCCATAATTATTGTATTCAAACATTTATAACGCATTAGACATAAAGGCTTTAAGTAAAGTGTTGTCATAAATTCAATTCAATTTTTAAAGGGAAACTTCTTATGTAAAAAAGAAAAGGCTCTTAGTCTTAGTAGAGTTATATATAAACTTGTAAATGGTAAAAAAGTGTACAGATGTGTGCGCACCTGGTCCCCAGCAGAAGAAGAAGGCTGAGGGATAAAGCAGCATACGGCGTTCCAAGAGACGCAGAGTTTCCCAATGATTGTCACCAAAGAAACCTTGAGACGTGATGACACGCTTGTACAGAGAGCGAGCTTTACACATGAAAGTCTAAAAATAAAAGAAGAGATACAATTAGATTATCTAGACTAGTCACACAGACCAGAGAATCATATATCATTAGACTTGCATTCCCTTACACTACCATTTAAAATCTGGGGTCTGTAGGATTTTAGATTTTTTTTTTTTGTGTATGGAGGGTCAGATGGCTCTCTGATATCATCAAAAATATCTTAATTTGTGTTCCGAAGATGAACGAAGGTCTTAAGAGTTTAAAACGACATGAGGGTGAGTAATTAATGAGAGAATTTTCATTTTTGGATGAACTAACCCTTTAAGTCTATTTAAAATATTAAGATATTTAAAAAAGAGATCAAGACACGTTCAGTGTTGAAGACGGCTCACCGTAATGCCAGTGAAGGTGACAAAGAAGGTAGTAAGGAAAATGGCCATGCAGTAGTCTTGAATGATACTACATGCTGTCATTTCTGTATTTACAGATGAGGTGAGATACACAGCCCCTGTATGCATCAGCAAACATCTGGAACACAGACACATCTGAATTAACATCTTATTAAACAACCGTCTGGAATGCATTCAAACCTCTAAACTATGGTTAGATGCAGCTATTGAATTCAATGTTATACGTGTTTAATAGGCTTATTTTAATAGGATGCTTTGATGAAGTTATGACAGTTTGTTAATCATTTCATGCGCATGTGTGAATATATTTTGACTGACCTGTAGGGCTGGGTGAAGTTTGTGTAACACTGAAACACATTTCCTGTTACAAAGACGGGTGCTGTGAGCATCAAAGGCAAAAGACTGTATGGAGAGATCAGGACAGATAAGCTTTATGTTCTTAATTTCTGCTCAACTATTTTGCAAGGTATCTGCCCTAAATAGCAGGCAAAATAGGTTTATTTATTGTAAATAATAACGCATATATACTACTTAATTATTTTGGATGCATTAAATCTAAATAATTGAGTAAACTACAAGCAAATATTCATATGTTTAACCATAACAAATCTTTGCTACATTGTTATAGCTTATGTTAATATATGGAATATGTAATTTTTTTGTGTTTTCTATTTTTATTTGTTGTGTGTATATACTGTACACTGAACAAAATTACAAATGCAACACTTTAATTTTTGCCCTCATTTTTCATGAGCTCAAAGATCTAAGACTTTTTCTATGTACACAAAAGGCCTATTTCTCTCAAATATTGTTCACAAATCTGTCTAAATCTGTGTTAGTGAGCACTTCTCCTTTGCCGAGATAATCCATCCACCTCACATGTGTGGCATATCAAGATGTTGATCTTGACACAGCATGGTTACTGATTACTGCAAAGGTTTGCCTAATGCTAAGTTCAGACTGGCAATCACAGGCAAATCGGTGCTTGTGACAATCACACAGTGTGAACTATCAAAGACGCGATCTGAGAGAATCACCGATGTGTCGCCAACATCTGTGAGATATTTGGCATGCCAAATATCTGGACCTGTCGGCGAATCAAAATCATGCCATGTGAAATGTGTTCTGACTGAAAATAACATCAGCGATTAACCTACAGCCAATGAGAGAAACACATCCAGGGCTCCGGGAAGTTGGGGGAGGAGTTACGAAGGTATAGAAGGTAAATATCCTCCTCCATAATCCTCTTTTAGTTTCAAATGAGCAAACATGCAATTTGTATGACAAGCTTCTTGATCCTCCTTGGATTGCCACCTTACCGTGGTGGAGGGGTTTGAGTGCTTGAATGATCCTAGAAGCTATGTTGTCAGGGGCTGTATGTCCCTGGTAGGGTCTCCCATGGCAAAAAGGACCTAAGTGACAGGCCAGACAAAGAGCGGTCCAAAACCCATATGGAAGCAAATGCAATCACAACTGTGACGTCACCCGGTACAGAGCAGCCGGGGCCCCACCCTGGAGCCAGGCCTGAGGTTGGGTCTCCTATGCAAGCGTCTGGTTGCCGGGTCTTTCCCCATGGGGCCCGTCTGGGCTAGAGTTAGACTCATATCGAGCCTGGCTGGCTTGTGGGGCTCCTGAGGCAGCTGATAGGTACCAGTGGGCCAAGCAAACTGCAGCCCGGGTGGTTGCGGAGGCAAAAACCCGGGTCTGGGACGAGTTCGGTGAGGCCATGGAGAAGGATTATCGGTCTGCCTTGAAGAGGTTCTGGCAAACTGTCAGAACCGCCTCAGGAGGGGGAAGCAGTGCCCTGCCAACACTGTATACAGTGAGGGTGGGAATCTGCTGACTTCAACTGAGGATATCGTCGGGCGGTGGGTAGAATACTTTGAGGATCTTCTCAAGAGGCGTCTTCCACTGAGGAAGCAGAGAATGGGGGCCCAGGGGTGGACCATTACCCAGGCTGAAGTTGCCGAGGTAGTTAAGAAACTCCTTGGTGGCAAGGCACAGGGGGTGGATGAGATCATGAAGTCTATGCCAGGGTACTGGAGAGGAGAATTTGACCGATAGTCGAACCTTGGATAGTGGAACACTGGACCAGCTCTATACCCTCTTTACGGTACTGGAGGGTTCGTGGGAGTTTGCTCAACCAGTTCACATGTGTTTTGTGGACTTGAAGAAGGCATTTGACCGCATCCCTCGCGGTGTCCTGTGGGGGGTGCTCTGGGAATATGGGGTCCGGCAGGAACATGCCAGCAGTAAGTCAGACTTGTTCCTGGTGCGTGTTGGACTCCGGCAGGGCTGCCCATTATCACCGGTCCTGTTCAATACTTTTTTTAAGGACAGGATTTCTAGTTTCTATTATCTATTTCTATTATTTTTAATAATAATCCCAGTCTCACGTGAAAACTCCGGTCTTGCACATGTGACCTCGTGTTGTTTTCATGTCACTTCCTGTGTGGGTTTGGCAGTGAGACAAAGTTGTCAGCAATTCTTCCTGTTGTAAAGTCATGTTGTGTGAACACAGCAGCGAATGAATGCTACACCGGATAACCATGCAGTTTGAATATATCTGTGACGCGATTACTTTGAAAATCATGCAGTCTGAACTCGGTATTAGGTTGGCAACAGTAAAAGGTCACTGTAATGCCCATAACATAACCCCACCGCCACTATGAACCACTCGATCCACAATGTTGACATCAGCAAACCGCTCACCCACACGACGCCATACACGCTATCTGCCATCTGCCCTGTACAATGAAAACCTGGATTCATCTGTGAAAAGAACACCTCTCCAAAGTGCCAGACGCCATCAAATGTGAGCATTTGCCCACTCAAGTCAGTTACAATGACAAACTGCAGTCAGGGAGAGACCCCGATTAGGATGCAGATGAGCTTCCCGGACAAGGTTTATGACAGATTGTGCAGAAATTCTTTTGTCATCAAACCGATTGTTGCAGCAGCTGTCTGGGTGGCTGGTCTCAGACGATCTTGGAGGTGAAGATGCTGGATGTGGAGGTCCTGGGCTGGTGTGGTTACACATGGTCTGTGGTTGTGAGGCCAGTTGGATGTACTGCTAAACTCTCTGAAACGCCTTTGGAGACTGCTTATGGTAGAGAAATGAACATTTAACTCACGGGCAACAGTTCTGGTGGACATTCCTGCAATCAGCATGCCAATTTCTCAAAACCTGTGACATCTGTGGGCTTGTGCTGTGTGATAAAACTGCACATTTTAGAGTGGCCTTTTACTGTGGCCAACCTAAGACACACCTGTGCAATAATCATGCTGTCTAATCAGCATCCTGATATTTCACACCTGAGAGGTGGATGGATTATTTTGGCAAAGGAGAAGTGCTCAGTGATCGAAATTCTAATGCTGAACTGATTTGAATAAACATGTTTCAATAAAAATATTTAGTTAAATAGTCATGAAAGTCAAAGAATTAATAAGAAGTGAAACTGCTGTGGTTATTTTATATGGTGGTAAATGTTTCCATGTTTGTCTATACTAGAGTCCCAATAAAGGCCTTCTGCCCCAGATGAAGTACATGTGAAGTAAAATTACCTATCAGTACTTTTTCAGCAACAAATTTATGTTTATCATATTTATATTTAATATCAGTTTGAGAAATTAATGTTCTTACCATGACAGTACAGGGCCAAGATATTTGCAGCTTCTTGTGTTTGCTTGATTCTGAAATAAACAAGCTAGTCAGCATCTTATGCTGCTTTATTACCATTATAATGTGTTATGTGTTATAATTATATAGGTTTTATACCTCGGCTGGGAAACCGTTGAGTCTCTTGTACTTGCCCTTTAGTCCAGTGTAGAGCACCCAAACATAGCGCAGCGTGTAGAAGAACGAGGCCATGTAAAGCGTCTGTAGGATGTGAAAGACAAATAGAGAAGTTAATGAAGTTTGAGATATTTTAGTTATAGTTCACATCCACATTCTAACCATGCTGTTGCAATACTGTAAGTCACTTTCATATTACTGTTTGTGTGATTGCAGTGCTTTCCAAACCCAACCCTGCAATGCAATATTTGGTCACACTTAATTTTAAGGTCCAGTTTTCACTATACAAACCCACAACTATGACTTTTGCTTCCATAAATTCTTAATTTATTATTATTATTATTTATTAATAGTTAGCTAGTTGTTAAGTTTAGGTGTTAGGAGGGATTTATTATGTAGAATAAGTGCTAATAAACAGCTAATATGTTAATAATAGGCATGCTAATAAGCAAGTAATAGTAAGAATAGTGGTCCCTATACTAAAGTGCCACCGATTTTATATCTCCCTTATCAAACACACCTGCTTCAGGTTATCAGCTGGGTCTGTGAGATGAGAGAGACATGTAAATGTGTACAGTCGGTGCTTCCCCGTGTGAAAAAAAGATGTACACTTCAGCATACTTTGCAGAATAAGAAAAGGACTTAATACAGAAGAAATGTACTTACAGTACTTAAGTATGCTTTCAGAAACCCTAATTGAATGCTAATTCAAAATCTATTACAGTTTAAATGTATATTAATGCAATTAATTATATTCATTTATATTCATTTTCTGAAAAAGCTGCAGTTCCGTACATTTTAAATGTAACTTTAAATGTAATAACACTACAGTTAAAACTAAAGATTTAAAGTACACTACAAGTTTTGTTATCCAAGACCAGGGTTGGAAAACATTGCCTTATGGCACCTTTGTTGACATTCATGTGAAAGCAACTCAAAGGTGCTAACATTCCTGAATTGAGAAACTTCTATATGATAAGATATCATATCATTCTCCTAGAAATGCCAACATGCCAACATGGTTTTCCTTTCTGTTTTGTTTGAACTCAGCTAACTGCAGAAGTTGTTGGTTATATTTGATCAGGGTGTGTATTGCCTGATTTTAACAGTCACAAAAAATATGTACACAGTACGTGCTATGTAAAAAAAGCAGAGTGAAATACGTCAGTGGGCTAAAGTAGAACACTGCATCGTATTTAGTGCAATATTGGATTAACACTGTGAGTCAAAGACATAAAGCTCATGAAAAGGTGAACGGATGCCAGTATAAGCCTAAAAAATGACAAAGAAACAGCGTCATAAAAATACATTAAAAAACTGTATTTTACAGTCCTGTTCCTTTTCTACATACTGTGTGCTTATTGTAGTAATTACAACAACGACATAACAACTTGGTACTAACCCTGAACCTAACCCTACCCCACATAGTTACCTTATATTGCCAGTACTTTCTTGGGTAAGTACACTGTAAGTACATGTAAGTACACATACTTTACAATAAAGTGCAGCCAACCAGTTCATACAACATGCAGCAATAGAATTTGGAGGATTGTCATTTTGGAAGAACTTTGGCTTGCTTGTTTATATTCTCTTTAGGTGATCTTACACTTCTGCTGAAACAGTTTAGTTTTCAGTACACTTCTGCTGTCCTATTAATATGAGAACTGTTATAATGCGTGCCTAATATTACATTATGGTCATGTTAAAAACGTTTTCCATATTGCGCATTGCGGTGGCTGTTTATGACGAGACAAACACTTGAGGAAGAGGAAAACCTAAACCGATAAAACCAAAGCATTTTGATCCGTCATCTGATTATTTTCGAGTTCTAAAAATGTAAACGTTTGTAATAAACTCAGGTATGAGTCACCAGTGAGTGAGTCACATGAGCTCAGGCAGGGTTTTCCAAACCTCAGGGCGTTTTCTCCATGTTGAGGATTGACTAACAGTTTGAAAAGTCAAAAACTGGGCATTTTCCCACAGACAGCAAGGGTTTAAATAGGGGTTAAACCTATTGTTTCTTTAATAAATGATTCTTACATTTATGTACCAGTAAGGTAAGTAACAGTGTTAAATAGCTGTGCTTGCAAATGGAGCCAACAATTTTTGCAATAACTGAGAAAAAGGAATTAAAGGAGCTAGTTTTAAGGAGAAAGGTTTACTGCAATAAATTGATTCATTTGAAAAGATTATATAAAAGTATGTTTACTCACACCCATGACAATCCACTTTTACAAACAAACATGTGCAAAAAAAGTGGGGCAGAACTAATTTTATCTGGGCAAAGAATATGAATAAAAATTTGCTGCTCCACTTCCTTTTCAGACTCGTCCCAGTTCCATGTTTGTTTTGTGCTTTAGAACCAACTGGTTTTAGTGTTTGAACTGAGGACAACTTGTTTTTGAAGTGAAACTGCCCAAGCACACATGATTTTATTCCCTGTGATTTTTTTAGTTAAATGACAAACAGGCAGGCCTCAGTAATGAGAAACACATGTTTAGGCCTGCAGTGTATTGGCAGAACGCAGGGAGAAAGCACAAACTTTTTTCTTTGAGCACACATTCTTTAAATCAATATCAGAGACAATTTATGGGCTAAAGACTTTCCATTCTTATGCAAACCAAACTAGCAGTATCATACTGAATAGTTACAATATTCATAAGTCGTGGCTGTCATACTTCAGGGTACTGGAAAATGTAACCCCCTTTTGTTAAAAACATTTTTATCTAAAAATGATGAATGAATGACTTGTTAAACATTTGAAAAAAAAATATAAATCTAAGTGTGTAATTGTTCTTTTGGTGGCATTTAAAATGGATAAGGAATACCCCACCCACACTAATGCTGATAATGTGCTCACCTTCAGGCCATCCAAGATGTAGATGAGTTTGTTTCAATGTATTTGAAGAAATGTAGCATTCCATCACTTACTCACCAAAGGCAGTGAATAGAAGTCCGATCAGCTGATAAAAACAGAACAATAATCCACAAGTAATACACACCACTTCAGTCCATCATTTAAAATCTTGTGAAGTAAAAAGCTGCATGTTTGTAACAAAAAAAAAAAGCATTAAGACACTTCTGACCAAACATTTGTACATAATCCATACAAATTCTTCCACTGAAAAGTGCATCGAAAGCTCCATTTAAAATATATTTTAAATAATTTTAAACAAAAAAAGGCAGCTTTTCACTTAGACATTAACTGATGGATTTCTGGTGTGGATTACTGTAATGTTTATATCATCTTCATTCTGACTGACGGCACCCATTCACTGCAAAGGATCCAAGTGATACAGATCTCCAAAACTGGTCTGAAACCAAATTTATCCACATGTTGGATAACCTAAGGGTGAGTAAATTTTTATTACATTTTCATATTTGGGTGAACTATTCCTTTAAAAATGTTGAATATGCCCTATTCAATCATACATGACTGCTTCTGTGCACGTGGCTTTATTTGTGGAAGTGGACGTTTGACGCAAAAACGTGCCATGTACAGAAAGGTGTTCCTTCTTCCTGCGATAAGCATTATTTCTGAATGATATTGTGTGGGTTTGTACCTGTTCCACTATGTGGAGGTTGTAGCAGGTGGAATAAGCTTTACAGGACTGGGTGAAGAGAAGACCTCCACACATCCAACTCAAAGCTAACAGCAGGTCTGTTACACTTAACAAGAATAACGGCATTACCTAAAACAGAGGATTGCTTCAGTGGTCAAAAGGATGTTTTGTTTGAACATATAATTAATAACAGTATGTGTATATATATAAATATATGAAATGAAGCTTACCTCTGGTTTTCTTACAAGTCCTTTTAAACAGGCACATACTATTATGGAGCCAGCACCTAAAGTGCTGGAAAGCAATTTATTAGTAAATATAAATACGTAAACAAGACATAAATAGGTATTTTTAATAAATGACTGCAAAACTTAAGTAAAATAAATAAACAGATACCTTAGGACGGCCATTGTTATTTGAATCCATCGAACTACAGAGTATATCTTAGAAAAGAAAAATAGTTTATTTAATCTGTCTGTGTTGATTTTAGGCAAGTAGAACACGAAACGAGATAATACATGACCCAGATGTGAAAAAAATATCTCATATTACGAAAGTCCGTGATTCATAAGAGTCAGCGTGTTTGAAATTGATTATTGTTTCTCAAATATTTTAAAGAATAGTAATCATTTTGCTGTTTACAAAGATTCCGTGACTAGTGTACAAGAGTCTGCATGTCTGCAGCAGAGTCTATCTAGACATGCTCTAGTTTATGTAAAATGCTGTAAATCTACTTACAGATGTCCAGTTTTCAGTCGGAGTGGTTGTGTTCATCTGTGACTTATTTTGGCCAAAAACATCCATATTGTAAAATGTAACAATATATTAATCAAGTTAATATGAAAATCCCACTCGAAATCCGTCCTATGTAACTACAGCCAATAACAGTTTATTTATGATTGCTACCAGAACATACAGAAATAGTAACGTCTCACTCTTAAGACACTGTAGTTGCAAAATGCGCTTTAGAAGTCCAGCACTGTAAATAATAAACACCAGGCAACGCCTACTTTTTCACAGAACGGTTTTGATTGGCTACGTTCCGATTGCGTCACGCTTTCGTCATGTTTTAATGTATACTCGGCGCTCAAAGCGACCGCTCGCTTCACTAGGCATGACAAAATATAGTGGCTCATTGTTTAGGCTCGCGGAACCGTCTGTTTTAGCAAGAACATCCTGTTTTTTCCACATTTTATCAAATTATGCATGAAACTAGACAGTCTATGTATATGTTTGGTATGGTGGGTGACTGATGTTCAAAATTGTATAATTTTTGTGTGTCTGTCAGTTTACATCAGGCATCAGGGCACTGCATCATCAAACACTGTCCTGCTTCATTAATGGCAGTATGCCTGAGAACAATGAACACAAGGACTGCCTATAAGAGCTTGTCTAATACAGTTTACGTCATTGCTTCATATCAGCCATGAACTGTACCACACACTAAGGTGAGGGAATCACTCATTATTAACGTACTGCTTCAGTGGAGATGAGGTCTGAGTACAGATTGTCATGACATTTCTCATTCCTATCTTTGTCCACTGTCCTGTCCAATAAAACAAAACATACGCTGCTCGTTTCATCTGAGCACATCTACACTAGCTATGATTTTAATGCAGTAAGTATTAAAAAAGTAGACAGAAAAATAAACATTGACAGACACGTAGGTAAAAGGTGAACATGGTTCACTGCTCTGCCACAATAGTCTTTCTGTCTATTATTTTAAATTTTATGTGCATACACTACTGTCTATTAAATTATGCAATTATGAACGTATTAAGTCCAGACTATTATAATGTTACAAAAGATTTCTGTTTGAGTTAAATGCTGCTTTTGAATTTTCCATTAATCAAAGAATCCTTGAAAATACCATGTGTCAAAAAAAACATATGAAGCAGTTCAACTGTTTTTTAAAAATCATAATCAGAAATGTTTCTAGAGCAAAAAAATCTAAATAAATTTCTGAAGGATCACGTGACACTGAAGACTGGAGTAATGACGCTGAAAATTCAGCTTTGATCACATGAAAAAAAATTACATTTTGCAATATATTAAAATAGAAAAGTTACTTAAAATGTAATTCTGTTTCGCAGTATCACTTTTTTCACTGTATTTTTGCTCAAATAAACGCAGTCTTGACGAGTAGAAGGAACTGCTTACAAAAGCAACGGCTTCTTTTGTGTTCGATATGGTTGACTCCATTCTCATTTCATAAACTCTAGTTTCTCTCACAAGTTTTCTTGTTTGCTTGAAGGAATAGTTAGCTCAAAAAATTTGCTCAAAAGTTGCTTAAAACTGACACGATGTCAGATCATCCAAGATATAGATGAGTTTCTTCATCAACAAGTTAATCACTAAGATCATATTAACTTCAAACCACTGCAAGTCTCCAGAATATTGCACCCTCCATAGTAAAAGTCTGAATCAGGAGAGATATATGCAGAGATCAAGCAAAAACTTATCCAAAATCAGTTTTAAACAAATATGTGGCTGGATTCTCAAGGACAATAGGGCCTGGACTTTTCCCTGGAGGAATTATTATTAAGGAATATGGACTATTTTCTAAGTAGCTAAAAGCAATAGCTTGAAGTAAATTTAAAAAAAAAATGTTAATTGATGGACCAGAGTGGTGTGGATTAATTTTTATCAGCTGTTTGGACTCTCATTCTGACGGCACCCATTCACTTCAGAGGATCCATTGGTGAGCAAGTGATTTAACACTGCATTTCTCTAAATCTACTCCCATGAACAAACAAACTCATCTTTGGATGGCCTGGGAGAGCAGGGATTTTGGGGTGAACATATCGTATAATGGACACTTTAGCTAGCATCTGTGTGATTTGATGCATCATTCCTTCCAGATAACTGATCCAAAATGTACTCTGAGAATCAACCAGACCGCAGGGTTTATCAGGAAAACCTGTGTTTGAGGGTAATGTGGAAATTGAGTCTTTGCATTTCAGTTCTTTTTTTAAATTATTATTTATTTTATTGAAATTCAGCATATTTTCTTTCTACTATCAAAAATACAATATAGTTTGCATATCTTACAAAAAATAAATAATACTAAGGATAAAGATATTACAGATGCTTTAGCCCCATGCATCATCATGATGTTTCGAATTAAAAACTGATATGTTTGTACGAAATACCAAAATAAAACCCCCTTTTCTCTCTTCCCCTTTTAATTTCCACTGAAATAAGTGTCACGATACACAGCTTGACCTGCTGTTGCTTACAAGAGTAACCGTGATACCTGGGAGCGAGAAAAAAAAATACAAATAAATAATTAAATGAAATGGATGGCCAGAACTATTGCGATACCTCTTCTTTTACTTGAATGTAAAATGTAATAAGGAATATGGGATAGTATATTATCTTCTATATAGTTGTATAACTTTCACTACATAACTTTCATTTGCATGTGTTTTTTGCCCCAGGAAACAAGACAATAGAAAAGTTCTGTGTAGACTTGATATTCATAGATTCAGGAACAAGGAAAACCCCTGACAGCCTCATGGGCCGGACTTTTTGATTTCCAGGACAGGCACGGAATATTTCAACAATGCCCAGACCATGTGACCACATAAACGTGAAATAAATAAATAAATAAAAACCATAAAAACACGGAAACAATCTATTGTCACACATATCAAATACTCACATACAGGGTGTTCTTAATAAAAATGCTGCTGGAAATATACACATTTCCAAACACAAAAACATTCTAGATATGTTATTTGATTAAATAATAAAGGTTCTAACAAACACGTATTATAAATCAACCTTTCTCATTTATGTAGATATTCAACTGCAAAAGACAAACAGTTAAATGTACCTACTAACTTCAAAACTTTCCATATTCACTTTCTTTTGGGGAAAGTGTGTAATGTGATTACGATAAAAGCATGGCTGGCTGCATAAGAGCATGTATCAGAATATCAGAATGATTTTTCATTATTATGTGACACTGAAGACTGGAGTAATGGTGCTGAAAATTAAGCTTTACATCAAAGGAATAAATTCGATTTTTAAATATATTCATAATATTAAAAGCATGACCTTACCCATGTTTGATTCAGAAATTGCTAGCAAGTCTCAAAGATAAGTAACACACTGAATTAAACATGACATTCTGAAATGGAAAGACAGATTTTTGTTTTCTTGTAAAATATACTTTTTGTAAAAAATAATCTTTATTTACATTATGTAATATATTTTAACGTGTATGGGATGTTGATTCAGGATGCATTTTTTCTCCAAACACAGTGATGCACATTTTTTTATTTTATTTTTATTGGGGCATTTGCCTTTCAGGGCTTACAAGAGAACTTTGTTGACGGATATTGTTGGTAATAAAAACATTCTTGTTTAAACCACAACAATATTTGATAATATACTGGCTCAAAATGTATTGGCACACTTAAGCCAGACTAAAATATCTGAATTTCATTGCATTGGCTACAATAATATTGAAATATTTATTTTTTTTTTAAAGTTATGTTTTTCCTCAGATTTGTGAGATATAAACTCCATAAAGATCCACCTCCCGATTTGATACCATCATGAAGCTTGGGCAAATTTCGAGTCTACAAGTATTGCGATTCGATATTGCCTTCGCACTCCGATTCCAAAACGATTCTTGATCTACATTTTTTCCCCAATTAATTCTTCTGCTGTGCAAATGCATCTTTACAATTCACATCTTAACCAACACTGGAGTTTCCATGCTGTTTGTGTATAGTTAAATTATCTGTGTGTCAGTACTGCCATCTTAAAAGTAGAGATGGTTTCACGATTTAGTTCAATTAAATGATCATTATCAACTCAATGGCCCGCTTTCACAAACGTGGCTTAGCTTAAGTCAAGTAGGCCTTAGTTAAATTAAGACATTTAAGCAGCTTTTACAAAAATGCTTTGCAAGATAACATTACAGGTGTGCATCCTGCTGAGTGAAACTAAGATATTTTAAGATGTGTCAGAGCAAAATATTTTCATTTTAGTCTATGTACTAGTTTAACCCTTGTCTGTGAAACCAGGGGAATATCATATTCTCAGTTCTCAATATTACTGCACATGACTACATTTTCATACACATTTTAAATCAAATAAGTCCAAGATCCATAATAATGCTTTCTCCAGTAAAAAACTAACCCACATATTGGATGGCCTGAGGGTGTGCACATTTTTATTTTGAGGTGTAGTTTGAATGTAAAAAACATGATTTAAAAGTGAAATCTTCTGCCATCTTGTGGGACTTTGTTTAACATCATCAAAAACTTTATTATGAAAAAAAAAATCAATTTTGAGACAAAAATGTAATACATAAATCCACTACAAATTTTTTAAAAATCATTCAAATATGAATGAAATGACATGAAACAGATTTCACGGTTAATAGTTAATTTCCTAAAGTGGAATCAAGCCTCTCGTTTCTCCCTCATACAGATCTGGAATGTGTCCGACAGGGGAGTTTATCATACTGACTGTACTCTTGCCGTGTAACTTGCGCTCGTACTCGATCAGCTGCCTCCAGAAGCCGCTGTTGGGTCTCACTATGGGTCTGAGTGATTTGAGCAGCGCGTGCGCCTCCGCTAGCGTCAGGCGACGGTGTTTCATCAGATACGCCAAAGATAGCGCCGCCGAGCGACTGACGCCCGCGTTACAGTGAAGCAGCACGCGTCCGTCTCCGTCACCGACATGCTGTATCTTATCAGCAACGCTGTCAAAATAGTCACAGAGTCTGGAATCGGGATCATCAGAGACAGGCACGTGCATGTATTCCACAGTAGGAATGTTTGTGTTGCTTATGTCCCGAGTCGCGTTAATAACACACGTGATGTTGAGAGAACCAATGACCGAAGAGTCGCTTGCTGTTTTGTTGTTGCCGATGTACAAACAGTCTGTTATACGAGCAAACCCGCCGAGTCCACCTGCTCTTCCCGACATGGTATGAATACTGGGGAAATGTGCAAGTGTTAGTATTGCAAACATCACAATTAAAAAGCATAATTTGACTAAAGTTAATGTTATGCTTGCTTGCATATTGAATCAGGACTGCAAAACGATTAATCGTACTCAAACGTTTATGTTTACATTCTATATGTGACTGTACTGTGTAGTATAAGCTGTTTATTATTTATAAATACACACATGCATGTATATAAATATGTTATGATATGTGCATGTGTGTTTATATATACAAAATAAATATATACAAACACTGTCTTTTGGGGGGGGGGGGGCATTTTAATGTTTTTGAAAAATGTTTTTATTAAAGCTTTCTTAAAATTGAAATTATTTGTGTAAATTCAGTGGTCAAATACTGGCCTCGCTCAGTTTTCTGAGTAGTTACTAGTGACTGTGAATGTCAACAAAACCGGCATATTTAGAGAGGTACATTTAAAAGATGAAAAAGAATAACTGGAGAATAAATTAATAATGCAATGCTATTGTGTGCATTGTGCACGTGTACCCTGAGAAACTGAGTATTTTAAAAGCTAGTATTATCTAATTATTAGATAATAAGAATTTGATTTCTCTATATAATCACATACTATCAGTTACTAACGTTAACTAACGTTACACTTGAAATGTTGACTAACTTACTGTATACAGCACACAGAGCTTTGTGATTGTGTAATATATATGTATTTGACACTAGATTCGCCGCTCTTTTCCGTGCACTGATAGCTTTAGTTACACATGATAAGCATTTTCCAGCTGTGTATCATCTTAAAAACTGAGACAGAAGTCGGTTTATTTATTAATAGTTTACGCAGCGTTATAAAAGATAAATCCTGGAGTGTCTGGAAAGCTTTAATAGTAGGCTATAACTGCCTCAAGTGCAAAAATATGAGCAACGATATTCCCCACCTGTGCGCGGCTGTCAGCTGATGAAGTCTTCTTCTACTCGATGCCGCTTGGAAACTGTAGGCTCTCATCGCCACCTAGCGTTGATATTGAGAACTATAAAAAACAAAAACGGAACTGCCAAATACATTGAGTGCTATCAGGGCCGGCCCGTGGCATAGGCAAATGCTAAGGGCGCTGTACATCTAGGGGGCGCCAGAAATGGAGGAAGAAAAAAAGTGTCACTTCCACTTA
>JAUMHP010000046.1:21516620-21553182 GCA_032361065.1 Enteromius trimaculatus
AAGGGGAATTTAAAACAGGGATGAAAAAAAGAAAAGAAAAAAACATTGGATGGATTTTTATCATTATAGGATGAATGTGTACACACACCTCCAACACACATTTATGTTCAAACAACTTAAAAAAATGTTTGCATCTGATGACCCCTTTAAGATGTATAGCCTACTTTGGTGTTTTGACTAACATACTGTACTAAAGCATGTGTACAAAAAATATATATATATATATAATTTGAACTGCTGTGGTTTAGTGTTTTTAAAGTTTTCTTTTTTTATTTTTATTTACAACATCATAAAATGTGTAATTACTAATATGTATTCAAATACATGACACAATTTTCAGTAGAAATTACATTAAAGGGTTTTAGTTCAATATTAATGCTTGTCAGTATATTCAGCATTAGTGTATGAAATTACATCAACTAACTGCATTTAATAAAAAAACATTTTCACTTAATTTCAATTAGCATACAATTAACCGTCTGAAAAAGTTACCGTTTTTCTATAAGAAGCTTTTAAAAGTATGCTGAAGTGTATTTCTTTTTCACAAGGGCACACACACAGTCCATCATAATAAAAAAAAAACTGTTGACTAAACTGATCACCTCAGATTTTCAGTTGGAATGCATCTTCATCAAGTGTTTTTTTTTTTTCTCTCAAATGTACAATTATGCATAACCAGACCACATGTCCTCTAAGGTCAGGATGAAAGAAAGTTCATCTCTCTGTTATAGGTGGGGAGAGGCTCGGTTGTTCTTGCCTTCCTTTTGAAGATCAAAGGAAACACGCTTCTGAAGGCCTTTCTGAAGTTGGCTCCCATGAATGCGTAGATCACGGGGTTGATGGAGGAATTGGAATAGGACATGCAGTGAGCCCATATCTTCAGTTTGTAGAGTGTATAGCTGTGACTCACATCTTCAGAACAGAATGCTTGTAAGAGAATCAGTATCTGGATTGGACCCCAGCAGACCAGAAACAGCAGCACCATCACAACCACCATCCTGGATACTCTAGTCCGCACCGCTTCAACCCGTTCTGCTGACGTCTGCAGCTACAAAACCAAAAGCACTCTTAGGCAAATTATATCTATTATGCTTTTATATAACTCTTTTTTTTTTTCAAGAGAACTCTTTTAAGTTAACAACGGTGTTATTTTTTACCCCACGATTTGATTAGCACTTACATAAAGTTCATTTATGAATACAGCCTAATTTGGGACGATATCGAAAATTCGATTTAATTGCAAGTTTACCTGCAACTGTACCTGGTTACAACCTTGAACAGGTTCCACCGTGGCTTGACCCATGCGTTTCAACATGAAAGTGTAACACATGCAGATGGTGATCAGGGGCAGCAAGTAAACAGCTAAGAATGAGTATAGAATGTAAGCCCTCTTGTGAATGAGCGAGGGAAATGCCTCGGTGCAGTACGTCTGCGGACCAAACCAGAATGAAGACTCTGTGTGCTGATACAACGCTATTGGCACTGATAGAAGCAATGAACCTGCGTTAAAAGATAATAATATCATTTATTTTACCACTATTGTAAACTTCATTTTTAAGAATGTATAACTAAGGCGATAGCGATGAAATTCTACTGATTGGAATGATCTTCATACATATCCAAATAGTGGTGCATACAGACAAAGCCATCTGTGGTGTTCGATGACGGAGGGACTGTAGTGGATAGACGGTCACGTAAAAACGATCCACACTCATTGCAGACAAAGTGATGCAGGTCGCCTGTGCAGTTACCTGTGAATTCAAAGACTCAACTACATAACCATATTCCACAATATAAATTATTCCATAATATAGCAGTTTAGACACATTTGTAGCCATTCATTCCATTCAACAGTTAGTATTTTTTCAGAGAGTCGCTGAGTATTGGGCCAGCTGAGCATTACATCAACAGGGACTGTAATGGGATTGCATTACGTTTGGAGTTGGTCTCTTTTTGGAGCTTTAGCAGCTTCTACACATCTGGGTAGTTTTTCTACATGATCATGTGGGAAAATTGTATCCAGCAGGGCATTAATTAGGTCAGATAGATACTGATGTTGGATGAGAAGGCCTGGCTCACAAAAGGTTCAATGGGGTTGAGGGGGTTCCACACCAAACTCATCCTACCACGTCTTTAGGGATCTTGCTTTGTGCATTCTGGCACAGTCGTGCTGAAATATAAAACGGCCTTCGCATAGTGTTTAATGCATGCAGAGTCCGATTTTTTTTTTAGCTTCAGGCTTCGATTTCTTTGATTCATAAACTTGAGAACAAAGGAACTGATTGAGATGCAATCTTACATTTTATTACACCCTTACTCTCTTTTCTTAATATAGTTTTCTTAGCATATATTCCATATTTAATTAAAAAATAACAAAATAAGATCTGAAAATGTTTATATGATATCTACCAATACAGATAGTTATTTTCTTTTAATACATTGCTTCAAATGAATGATAATTTTGGAAGAAATGTAAATTGTGTTTCATTGTAATTGGTCTCAATTGTAAACAGACAGCTCACTGATCACATGAACATTCTTAACTCACATTAATATAATTCTGAATATAAAATTGTTAAGATATCTGAACTACTTAGATGTTTTTAACATTACCATTAATATTAACTGAATTCTGAAAATCCACCTCTTAGGTTTATAATTCCGTCATTAAGTGTGTGTGGTGAATCAGTATTTTTATGTCTGTAGTAAATCATCTTGATTTTTACTTAAACTATGACATTTCATGCATTTTGTCGTTCTTCTTTACAGAAACATTATAGAGGGTAAAAATGCTGTCACCTGTTGCAGGTAATTGACCAGTCGACACATGAAGTCCCCAAATATCCAGCTAGGAAGACTGTACAAAGTGGCCGTGAAAGGAACACAACAGACCAGGAAAAGTATATCTGTGGTCGCAAGATTAACTGAAGAGAAACAAAGACTGTTCACTAAAACAAAGTCAAGTAAGTAAATATGATATTTGAAGAAACAAGGAATCTTTGATACCAATGTAGAGGTTTGTAACAGTTTTCATCTGCTGTTGTTTGACGACTACATAGATAACCAATGAGTTACCCACCAAACCTACAAACATAATAAGGGTAAAAAACACTGGCACCAGCCAGGCATCCGTCAGTGGGACTGGGCTTTGAGATCGCATGGGATCTGACTGATTGCAATCATAAATATTTGCTTCATTATTGCACAAGATAAGTTCAGCAACCTCATCGGTCCTGTTACTTTCTGCCACTAGACTCGCATGTGTCACCATGCTGATAATAACCTGAAACACAAAAAAATAAATATATTTTTTTAATAAATATGTTAATCTTCAAACGTCTTGCATTGAAATGATAACATTAAGTCTGGAAGTATTTCTATACCTCCATGCCATCATGATAAATAATTAAAGCTTCTTTAATATTATCCACCTGTTACACTGCAGAAACACTTTTTGTCTAGTTTATACTTTAACAATTTGATGAGAATAAGAAAATAACGCTGCCAGTGTAGCAAGACAAAATTGACTATTAAACACACATTATTAGCAAAACAAGTTTTAATATCTTAATATAGTGTATCTTATCTCAGATATTATTAAATATATTTAATGACATTTTGGTGACACTTTATTTTAACATGACAGTTACGTTACATCTACTTTCTATAGTAATAACAGTAAATTATGCATAATTACAACTAAACCTAAATCAAACCCTAAAATAAAGCATAAAACATAATTTCTGCAGTGTACCATTAAAGTCAAATTACTAAATGTACATACAGAAAAGTCTGCAATTTATTAAACACTGCACTCTCTTTTGTAACTTGGACTGGTAACACTTTAATTTAAGGAACATTTCCTATTGCATATTAATATGCATATTAATAGCATATTTGCACTTATAAAGCACATATTAATGTGTTATTCTGCATGATTATTTTTGGATCCCTTACCCATACCTAAACCTAACCACTTATGCACTAACTAGCCTATTAATAACAGCAGATTAGGAGTTTACTGAGGCAAAAGTCATAGTTGGATTTTTAGAGAGAACTAGAATTTAAAAATTAGTTGAAAAATTATATTAGCAATATTAGCTTACCTCTTTCAGTAACCTTTGGTTGGTATTCGTCCTAAAACATGACTCAATTCTATGAGAAAGTAAATGTTTCCAAGCTGTCTGTGCCTCTTCTTCACAGCAGTGGAGTGTCACACAGTGACACACATTTACTATTGCTGAAGTACTGCACAGGGGAGGAGCTAAATGATATTAAACAGGCTTTTAGAAAGACAACTGAGATCCATTTGCATGTGTGTGTTTTTTTTTTTTTTAGGAATTAGACTATTATATATACAATTATATATACACATACATACAGTGCCTTCCACTAATATTGGCACCCTTTGTAAATCTGAGCAAATCGCTGCAAAGGTGGCACAGATGTGCTTCTGCAGTGGCATTTAGGCGCTTTTCCACAGATTGTTCAAAGCTACTCAGAAATGGCATAAATGCATTTACACAGCAACACATACACCTTCAAGGGGCTGAAGTTGGTCAAAGCAGGAATAATTCAATCTAGCTTTTATGCTACATAGAGCAGATTTAACAGGACTATGTAAAAATATCTTGATTAACCAATAACAAATGTCTTAATAAATTTTTGCATAAGAAAGAAACTACAAAGATTTTGAACACAGTAGAACTGTTTTTTTCTTCTTAAACCGATGAATGATTCGGTGACTCTAAATTCAGCTGTCTTATAATCAGCATTTTAGAATGAATTTATGGAGTGAATAATACAGTGACTCACTTGTTTAATCTGCAGAAATAATCACTGAAAATCTGCAGACAATCACAAATCAATGCGAGACATTCTGTGCAAAAAGACAAGCGAGACGCCTGATTATGAGTTTGTCCTTTAAACCCTCTCTCTTTAAAGCTATTGGTCTTTTTCCGCGATTTAGAATTCACATGGTTCTTCTTTGTTCTTTGCTGAAGACCTCACCAAGCCAGGACTGCTCAGATTTTTTACATTTATAGTTCAAAATACCACTTTCTAATTCTTATTAACTCACTATTCTTTTATTATCCTTGTTCCTCAGCAGCAGGGAAGGCTTGAGATGTTGGAGCTATAACATGAATCCAATCAAGTAACACTAATAAAATATCACATCCTCAGATTAGAGTTTCTTTATTTACAAGCATTTCTGACTTGATATCTTAAAAAAAAAAAAAAAAAAGCTAAACTTATTTAAATTCTCACAGGTTTGATGTGAAAAAAGTTTATTGTCAAATTGTTGCTGTGATCAAAAATGCTGATGTCATTTCTGATCTTTAATGGGAGCAGTTCTAAGAATCAGTCATTAATCATATCATCATGATATGTCGATGTGCATTGTGGGTGAAAGTTCCTTCTAAAAGTAATGCATTAACGTCACTAGTTCTTAAATCCATTCATCTTATCAAGCCCACCAGGTGGTTGTCATACAAGGTTTGTGTATGCATTTCATAGAATTTGTTTTTGGTTGTGAACTCAGTTGCCACCTGATAAAAAATAAAAATAAAATTAATAATAATTTCATAGGTTTGAATGATGTAATAGTGACATGCATGATTATGACACAGCATGACATGTTATTTTCAAAAATCCAGCCTGTTGCTGTGAGAATTGTACTGTATGTACGACAGGTGTTAAACAAAAGAAGAAATTGATCAAATCTTAAGTCGTGGATATTTCTATGATGAATATACATATTTCTAGTTATGCCAAGTCCTTAAATGCTTTACCAGACAGAAATGGTTGAGAATTTGCTATTTGAATACAAAAACAAAAACCGTGTTATACCTGAATTTACATACACAAATCCATAACACATAGCGTGACCTCTAAAGAATATTCAGAATCACAGAACTTTATTTTATTCCTACAGCATACACTGAATCTTCATTGACCTGACAGATGTTGTATGTGCCACTGTAAGCATCCTCTGATAATACAAAAGTTTGCCGACAGCGCCAGATAAACATTTGATGACAAATGAACTCTCACATTAAATTGTGCAGTCCAATTTAGTTTCCCACAATTGTTAATGTAACATTATCTTACGTTCTTCTTTTTAATTAGTGACAACATGTTTTGATTCAATTTATTGAACTGAGCTGGTGAAATATAAAATGTTATCTAATATAGATAGTTTCCACCTATTTTTCATTATGAAAAGCAGAAATGAAAAGAGTGCAATTTCTTTAAAACATTTCTTTACTGCAGTCTGTAGTGAAAACAAATCATACCAGCAACAACTTGGTTTCGGCTAGAGATTTACAACAGACTACAGCCTGACCATGGAAAAAGGTCTGCAATAGAATACAAAAACATGTTTTGCAATCATATGCCTAATGACAATTATTATTAACAGTACAAAAGGGATTAAAATTTCAGCACTTGCTATTGGGAGTCCTGTAAATTTGTCTTTTCTTCAATGGCCTGTTTGACAATTTCAGCCAGCTTCAAGCGGTCTACTTTGTCTGAAAAGGATCTACCTGTGAAGAAAGAAAAACATAACTGGTTGATATTACACTTGATCGAAATGATGCAACTAATTCGTTAAGGGATGACCCGCACAGCTGTCTGTAATACTTACTGCTTGTGTTTTTCCAGTGTTAGTTTAAAACAACATGTCCACAACATCGCATTTCATTTCATTTGACGTTTTATTTATTTGATTCACTTTTTCAAATGAAAACTTACTTCATAAGCACTTAAAAGCTTAACAAAAATGTAACTGACATTTTGAACTAATCCTACATTTCATTTACAAAGAACTAAACCCTGCGAGCCCTTACCTGAATTTGTTTAGCTGCTATGCAAATACTTGTATATCCTTTGTAAAATGCCATTTTAGTCTAAATTTTGTCTTCAAAAGATCAAGAACATTATAAACTATTCTGACATTTCTTAGATGTTGCTCTTGACTGTTTCTAACCAACATTTTAACATTTAGATACAATTTGAAGTCATTAGTAATAATAAAATCCATTGATTCAAGATTCCTAACATTTTGATATGAGCTCACCTCAAATTCATAGAATCAGACGTCCACTGGTTTAGTCTATAGTAAAGAGTCTATAGTACCTTCAACCACAGCATAGCTATGAGTAAACCAACTCGTACCATTCCAACTTAACCCTTGCAATCCATCTCTGAGTAGTTTGCAATCTCGATTGAACCGCCATGCTTCATGCATAACTTCATTTAGCTTCTCATCCTCGTTGTCACCTGTAAAAACAGCACAAAGATACTATAAAGGGTTGAAGTCGCTGTCTACATGGCAATAGCTTGGTAGATTAAATTTGTTTCTTCATGTTTTAATGAAGGCTACACATCCAAAAACAAATGTATCTGGTCGTTATCACGATCGGAGTCAAATGATTAGCTGCTCATTCTTGAGTTATTGAAGCATAATCTGTAGATTGTAAACACCTCAAACCAACAATGCATGTCCATACGTACCAGCCTGTGGTAAGATGCACTGTGCGATTACATCTCGTAGTTTTTCCAGAGCCACGTTGGTGTCCTCGGTCTCATTCTCAGGATCATTGATGAAAAGCTCATCGTTGGGTTTGGTGCTGCATGAGGGAGAAATCAAACATTGATCTATAAGTGCATTCTGAAAAAATAGACACAGAATAATGTCAATTAAAGAAAAAGAACACACATCAAAAATCAGAGACTCACCCAAGTAGCTTTCTCTTTCTCAAAATGGGGTTGTTTACAGAGTTGAGCGGCTTTAGACTGAGATTCAGGTCCTGTATCCTCATATTGGCCAGTTGTTCAGCATGAGCCTGTTGAATTCCAGCCACAACTGCCTAAATAAACAATATAACAACGCATAACTTTTACACTGATTATGCATATAAAGCAACAGAATTCAACATATGAATGGTATTGCAGCAGATGCTTTTTTGCAGGGATGGGTACCGAAACTCTGTACTTAATCGGTACCGGTGCTAAATTATAAAATATCGATAAGCTCTGACGTTAACGGTTCTGCTATCGGTACTGGACAAAAATAAAATATATTTCCTATTTATTGCTAAATAATCGTTACCTAGCATATTTATTCTTTTCTAGTTTGCAATAATATTAAAGACATTTGCCTGCACTCATTATTGGCAATCTCCTGCGTGAAACTGTTCCGCTGTACACACAGAGCTCACGCACACATAACATGAAAGATCACGCTTAATAGAGTGATGATGACGAAGAGAACCTAACGATCTAAAGCAGTGGTTTTCAACTGGTTTGGCCTTCGGACCCACAGTGTCCCATGGTCATCAAGCCACAACCCACTATATATATAAAAATATATATAGTTAGAAAACAAAAACTATGCGCGCAACGAACACGACATAACATCTGTCACGAAAGGATCGTTTTTCTGAGGTGAGAGACTTTTATTTCATAATCAGTTACAAAAATAACGATAGAATAATGTCACTGACAATACATCTATCAACATCTCATCTGACGGCAGACACCGAATCAGACTGCTCGTTTTTAATTATTAAACTGGATCTGACAGAAGAACGTCTTTTAAAATAAAAATCTCGCATGAGAAAACATTTTTAATCACGTATGCTAGCAGTCTCCCAAAATAACGACATAAACATCACATAAGGTCTCTCTAAATTAGTATGCTACAATAATGTTAATAATTTTATAAGCACATATTACTGTAACCACTGTTCATTCTTTTACAGGAAATGTTTTTTGTTTATTTATTTGTTTTACAATCATTTGTTTTGTTTGTGTAATATTTGCTCAAATATTGGTGTTTGTTAGGCTACAGATAATTATTTTACATTTAAATTTTTTTTGGTCAATTCGGTTCTCTATTACTTTTTTTATTATAATTTTTTTAAATATTAAAAATTCAACAAAAAGTACAGATAAGAGTACCATTAAAGTACCAGATCAATAAGTGGCATCGGTAGTAATACACATTCATACTTTTCTGTATTGAGAGTTTATTCGGAGTTAAAGTCTTAAGCTCTGAAACTGACATTTTTTGACAGCTCTGTATATTTGCTGTGTAAAACCATCAGGTTTCACATTGGCAAATGTATCCACACTGCATTATTTAAGAAGTAAAAATGTCCTGATGTACACACAGCAACAATACAGTATGAACCCTTCATAATAGAGGCACTTTAAACATCGGCAGATACTAAGCTTTTAAATGTTCTCTTTCGTTGGAGCTCACCTTGTCCATCATCATTTGAGCAGAAGGAAGCACATTGTCTAGCGCTTCAGTGCAGTTGAGCCAGGGATGCGCTAACACTCCCTCTATGGTTAGTCTCTCCTCGGGCTTCACTTTGAGTAGCCTTAATGCAACACAATACATTAGATTTGAGGAACAAAATCATTGGTTTACACCACTGCAGTTTAAATCTAACTTACATAGCTAATTCATTATTTTTTACAATTTTTTGGATAAAAGCATCTACTTCATGCATAAATGTACCCATGTCAATCGTAAACTCCTAGTGGCATTAGACGATTTGAGCATAAAAAAGAAGTTGGCAAACCACAGCTCTATGTTTATTTCATGTGACGATTTGTATCAGTCTGATGAGGTTAAGAAGGGATAAAGCTGTGGCTAGCGGGCATTCAAACATCAATATATCCTGATTTTACTCACATTGTACAACAATAACTACTGCTTTAACATTATTGTAAACCGTTGATTTAGGGTAAGAAAAAAAGGCTCAAAACGTCACCTGTTGAGAACATAAAATGAGCTGTGGTGTGCTAACTTTTTCTTTTTATTGTTTACAATAGTTAAGCACCTTCATTGAGGTTTTAGTTTCCAGTCAGATGTGCATTTAGATTCATTTTTTGAATTGACATAATTTAAGCAATTGACATCAATTTTGGCAACAACGATTTTAAAACTCACCTTAATTATTTAGCAAAATTTCAAAGAATTTTATTATACAGATCTAGGGGATGCTGTAGACTCCAAGCCAAAAGAGTACAAAATTCAATACATGTCTATGCACGCTCTGTTCTTGGCCCGAAATAAGTAAGAAATCATTTTTAAGAAAACAGGAAGGAAAGACACTCACTTGCGGACAATGTCCTTGGCCATTTCAGATATTTGACTCCACTCCTCCTCTGGGAAGTCAAAGCTACCAGTCATGATTTTTTTGCGCATATCTTTTGGGATGGTACGGCTGTGGTGTTTGGAGTAAAATGGAGGATATCCACACAGCATTACATAGACGATCACCCCTAAGGACCATAGGTCACAGCTCTAAAGAGTGGCGAATAAAAAGAAATAATGCATTGGTTTCACAGCTAGCAAGCTTCTGACATAGCTAAAAATTCAAAATTGTGAAACTAGGGATACACAATACTGAATTTATGATACTTCATGTTTCGTCATCTTAAATTAAACAAACTAAAGCCTTCATTTAAAATAAAAGGCAATCACTGCATTTTAAATCATATATATAAATATATATACACACATACTAAATAAATACACACAATAAGCACATATTTTTCACACATATTCAAATGTGAACTAAAAAATAATTTAGGATGCGATTCATTATTTGACAGAACTAATCGTTTTCGAAGAATTAGCTACAACACAAGTGACAATGTTTACCTTGTTGTATGTGTAAGGTGTGGGTGAGGTAGGTATAATTCCGGACTTTTCTTTCTGGTGGCGTCTCTGTGCCTCCAGCACCTATCAAAGAAAGTAAGTTCAAAGTTTCGGAACTGATGGAAGATTTCATGTGTGGCTGGTAAAGATGGTTTTTATTTATCATCATCATTAAAAGATGAAAATGACAAATTTATGACCACTGTGACCATAGACACTTGTTGGATTTCCTTGCACTATTCAGACATCCATTAAATTGATTTAAAGTTAATTTTTTTTCATTTTATTATTATTAAGGAAACGTGGATTAAGGAAAAAAAACGGATAAAGGAAATATGACTTTGATTTGACCCCTTTGAAAGTAAGATTTATAAAAAGCTGACTTAAACATCTATAAAAAGTCAGGAAGGTCTTACCTGCGGCGCTACATAGTACGGAGTGAACTGTGGGGTCATTAAATCACCTTGGTCGATTTTGGCAAATCCAAAATCACACAGTTTTACGGGAGCGTCCTGATGGGGCAGTCAGACACAAGAAACATGTCCTTACTGAATAACATTTGCTTAATTTAGAAAGATTCTAAAGTTGGAAATTATTTAAGCGATAAGGATTTTTTTAAATGTACCAGTGAATTGTCCTTGAAGAGCAGGTTCTCTGGTTTCAGGTCTCGATGTGCAATATTCAGTGAATGACAGTGTTGTAATGCAAGGCTTATCTGTAAAAATGACACAAGTTCAAACTACTTGATGTGTGTGCTGATATAGAGAAGTTTGAAATAATACCAGTTTAGATGTTTATAATGTTACATTTTAAACAATCATAATGTCAATGTGTTTACTAAAAACAACACACTACACTACTTAATACACTAGTTATAACAATGCAATTGTAAACAACACTGTACTTGTTTACAGGGCCCATGTTTTACTACCGAGTTAATAAAAAGCAAACATTCATGAACAATCGTTTGGTCATCCATATGTAAGTCATACTGATGGAAACATGCCGAGTCATACAGTGGTTAATAAACACGGATTAGGTTTATGACTTCATGACATTTTTCCCAGCATTGCAAACAGTTATACATCCATGTTTTGGACCTTAATAGATATGGGCGTTGTTTCCTAAATACTGTCCGCATCATATGATACTAATGTTTATCATCAAATCCATTTACTATTACCATTAATGGGGAAGGGAATGTTTTCCATGTTTGTTGGATCTTGAGAATGAAAGTTAATGTTCACTTGTTAGTTCACAATTAAACTCAACAGAGCTGCCACGTCTTTTCATTATGGTTCCTTGGAAATGCATCTTATTTTACCATTAATTCTGTATTTTTCCCCATTTAAGTTTTTCTGGATTCTGTATTTTATGACTTAAAAAAACACAAATTTATCTTAAAAAATGGTGCCTAATAAGATTATTTAATAAAAGAATTCCATCTTTTCAAATGTAAATTTAAATAGGAATGTAACCATTAATTTACAAAAAATATTTTCTTTTATTTTATGTCAAATAAAACAACAGAAATGTATAAATTAAAACATGGAAGAAAAATAACTTAGTTTAAAATATAAATTATTCTATTCATATGTTCATGTCTTTGTGTATTGAAATGCGGATGCTTTAATTTACTGTGAGCGGCACGTGTTTTGAGTTTGACAAGTGTGACAAAACCACACCATGGAGTCCACAGAACATGCAGACACCTCCTGTGTGATTACTCCATATTGAGTCAAAATGTCCAGAACTTCACAATCTCAATCACAATATATGATATAATTTATCATCCAGCCCTAGACAATGGCCCTGGTCTCAAATGTCCGACCAATCAGGCTTTTTTTTGGAGGTTTGGACCGTAACAGCTGCTAAGAGTATCTCTAATAGCAGCTCATTTGTTGGTAAAAACAATTCCCAAAATAAACTACAGAAAAAAATGCAGATCACCAAAAATATTACGTATTGCCTCCAGGCAAAAGTCTGCATTCTCTCAGGACCTGATCTACTTCAACATTATAGCCTTATCATCTGTAAAGACTGTACCTGTTTAGTGACCTGGCTGGCCATCTTCTCTGTAAAGTGCTTGTGCTGGCTGATTCTGTGGAACAACTCACCACCTTCCATCATTTCCATGACAATCAGTAACCTTGCCCTATCAGAGAGAAGCAAAGAAAACAGAGTATTTATATTTTTAAATGGTTAGAGAATTAGCCAACATTTTCTTGTATGTTGCATGCGCTGATGCTGTTGAACTCCTCTACCTTGGACTGGATTCATGGGGAAACTGAACACTGTTGGCATACACCTCCATTATTTTCACAATGTTAGGGTGAGAGGCACACATCATATGAAGCCTAACCTGCAAATGAAAACGACAGGAGAGAATTTAAAGTTGCTCTTGGAGAGTCTGACATTTCAACTTCTAACACCAAACAAAGAAACTAAACCATGCACACCTACCTCATTTCTGGCTTTGGGTCTGTCAATCAAGATCTTTAGGGCAAACCGTTCCTGTGTCGACTTCTTCACACATACCCTGGAAAAAAACAAACAACAACATCAAAATCAATATGAATGCATTACAAATAATTGGCTTTTAGTAAACAGCAAACTTATGAATCCACTTAATACCTTAATAACTTTGAATATCTATCACATTAATGGAACAGTTTATTGAAAGGTTTATTAAGTCTGAATATGTGTATTTGTTGACATATTTGATACATCAGGCTTTCAGAATATGGGGGGGAAACATCCATACTGAGCAGAAATGTACAATCTGGTGCAGATGCTGATATGTAATGTAATAATGTAAACAATAATAATAATAACACTAGGGATGTAACGGTATTGTAAATACCGTCGTAACGCAATATAAAATCTTTTCGATAATACCGTGGTCGCATGACTCGATAAAACGATCGAGAAAAGTTCTGAGAAAAGTTTGCTCAGGCGAATGGAGCGAACTGGATGTAGCGGGAACTACAATTGCCATCAGCCCAAGCGTGCCCATCGTTCTTTGCGGTCTGTTGTTGTCGCTACAGATCAGTGTTGCCAACTTAGTGACTTTGTCGCTATATTTATCGACTTTTCAGACCCCTTGGCGACATTTTTCCCTAAGCGACAAATCTAGAGATTTCTTGGATAAACCTCAGCAAGTCTTTGGTACTGTCGCGCAAGCCCTTGTTTTCTCGGCGTGCACACACCTCTCTCTGCGTCTGTTCTGTTCAGAGAGAGACTGACAGGAGCAGGGCTTTCGGTTAAAATAGATATTATGTTGCAAATGCAATTATAGCCAAAATCACAGCATAGCCATTGTTTATATATTATGTGTACTTGGTTTCATTATTATGAATTATAAATACAGTATAATTCTAAACAATTATAAATAAGGATTTTAATCTAGATTAACATCTTGTAAGGTAGAGCTAGTTCAGTAGGTCTTATAAGGGCATGCATTTCAGTCACTATTTCATATTCATTCAGTTTTTCTGACAACAGAAACCATTAAATATATCAGTGAAAACAGTTATATTGAGAATAAGGGTGCATTGAATAACATTATGTGACCACAGAGAAGCAAGATAATATGACGCACTGATGTAATGAATATGCAAATTGACATATGATGTCATCTAGCAATCGGATGTGTGGAAGGTTTAATAATTTTTAGTTATTAAAATTGAAAAATTGAAGTTCCTGTTTCAAAGTTTACAGATAGATGGCTAATGTGTGTGCAATTGATTTGTTCGGTGTTCATGTAAACTGTTTAATAAACACTTTTGGCACCGAGGTATTACCGTACCGTGAAGTTTTGATACTGTTACATCCCAAGTAAATAATAAGAATAATAATGTAAAAGAGACTTTAAAACACTATATCAAACTGCTAACATATTAATGAAATAAATAAATGTAATTATTTCCAAATAATGTTTTGGAAAGATGATATTTAAATGTTTAGTTTTACGATCAGATCTCTGTAGTTTCAAAACATATTATGCAGTGCAATACAATGATCATATAGAGATGAACGTGATCCCAAATAATTCCTTGATGCGTCAAATTCAAAAATGCTGATTTTTGTTCTGGAGATTAGGAAAGGATTCAGAAATATAAACGGACATTAGTTCCTACAGCAGGAAAGAAGCTGTTAACTACTTCTGCTAGGGGAGATTTACAGTTGAACTTACCTTTCAATATACCATTTATCTAACTGGACATAACAGCCTACCTCACAGGACCACTGATCCCAGCTCCCAGCTTCTGTGTCCAATTGATGTTATACTCTTCCAGGATCGATGTCTCCTGTAACAAGAACATATAGTGTTTGGGAACAGTTCATTCAATACACTTATACGTCGACATGACTTTTAAACAGTATGCATAATTATTATACATGAAATTAATTACTTTGCCTCCGTTTAAAAATTGCTGCATAAACATATGTACTTAAAAACCAACCAATTAAGTGATTTAAGACCTGCAAGCTATATATTTCAATATTCTGAGAGGGATAATACAAATGATAATGATAAAAGCAACACAAGGAAAACCACAGTGACCTATCAGGCTTGGAGGGGCACTGCATCCTTGTCTGTTTGGGCAACATGACGTGGTGGCCTTAAAAATTGCTCCCTCTACAGAATGGTGAGATGCATAAAATGGGCACATAACCTGCGTTCACTCAGGGCAGCTCACGTCACATGAAAAAAGAACTGTCCATGCTGTATCTGTAGGAGAATGGAGACCACACCCTCAGTAGTTCAGGTGATTTGGTCGGTCTTTGAGAGGGCAGTGATGGACTTCACCTAAGATGACAATTCTCATTGCCCAACTTCCTCAAGTCATCAGGCGAGTAAATAAAATAAAATGCTCGGTTCTCTTGGTGGCCTCACTCGGAGTTGATTCTTGGCCAATCCCACTGAAGAAGAATATCCCCAGTGAGAGACATTGAGCTGGAACCTTCATGTCTGGCCCCTGAATGAGATCTTAACAGCTCTCTGCGAGGGGAACTAACACCATAGAGGCTAGAGCTCCGTTTATGAGATGCCTCTATGCCCTTAAGATGTTTGTGTTCTCCCCCATCCTCATGTGATAAAGAAGGGGTACACCCATTCTATGATCAAAGTATACGGGGCAGCTATTGTTGTGAATCACGCACTTGTCAGTTAGACGGCAAAAACAACTTTTTAGTTCAATTTCTGGGGAGAGCTAGAAGACTAAATCCACATGGTCCTCAAACTATATTGACCTGGAACTTATCCACAGTCCCCAGATACCCCTTTTCAAACAATGTTTACTCAAAGAACTCACATTTTATTTTACGGAAATGTATGCAAATGAATGCATATATAATTAGATAATATCTTTTTGTGCAGATTTAAACACAACACTTCAGGAAACTTGTTAATCAAACCAAATGTCTTAATTGTACTGAAATGAATGAACTGGGGTAAAATGAAATGAATGAACTGGTAAGATATGCGTCTTGCCACGGTATTACTGCAAACTTAATAGTTATTACTTAAAAATAATTACAGCGTGGGTTTAATTAATGAACAACATTCAACAAACCACAGAGTAAACCATGTACTTTTTTGTTATCGACATTATTGCAAATTCACCCAGAATGATCATTGTGTGGCTCTGAGTGAGTGCCTCAACTATTTTAGACACTTATGTTGGTTATGTAGCCTTTGGACTACTGTTTAAATCCAATGCTTGTTGTGGAAATATCATGTGTCCAAATCTAGACAGACTTTTGTGCTGAGAGAAAATGTTTCGCTAAATCCCCGTTTACATTACAAACAGAGAGAAGAAACCAAAATCAGGGTATTCATTACAAATAGAGAAATATTAACTGTATTCATAATGTACGCCATAACCCAATAATGTTTATGGGGTTGTTTATTTATAATATAGCTTTTTCTATAACGCTTTGTTACAAATGTTAGAAAACTAAACCTTAAAATAAACTTAACCTCTTCTCTCTGTATCTTAATGTTACTTATTAAAATTCTGGTACATACGTTTATTTGCTAAATATTCTAAATAATAAAAAAAGTGTGAAATGCATTTCACATCAACCGCGAATCATTTAAAGACAAATAGCGCCATCGCGCGTCTCACTCATGTACTGTAGTGAAAATGACCCAAGATGACTTCATTATTAAAAATACTGTAATATTCTGTAATACCAGAACACAGTGTTCAGATGTTTCTAGCTCAGCTATGTTTGCTAACTGAAACTGCCTTTTTATACATGGAGCTTTAAGATACTATGCACAATATCTTCAACCCAAATCGAAATGTACTTTTTATTTGTATTTTTGAAATTTGTAGCCATTTGACAAGTAGGATAATGTACGTTAAATACTGCAGTTATCTACCGCACCATGTTTTTGAGGTAATGGAAATTGTGTCATTATGCAAAAATGCAAACACATAACTACATACATAAGCTTATTATTTATCAGCCTTACCTTTATGAATCTGTCCACGCTTGAGTCCTCAGACATGGTGTTGACTGTGGCACTCACTGATCTTCACTCTTTGGCTTCAACAGGCTCGTACAGGTGCGATCTTACCTCAAACTTGACGTTGAACGAAGTCTAAGATGCCTTTTTATGTACAATTCCCATGCTGTCTGATGAACTTTGGAACACCAGCGCCTTTCCTCGTTGAATGCGTAACTGGCATTAAATGCAATACACTGTCAAACTCCACAAGACAGCAGGAAAGCAATAAAGACGCGCGTTTCTGAGACTATAACGTTACGTGCTTGGCTAACATTTTACGCATGCATTTTAGGGGCAAAAGTAGCACAGACGAGCCGTCGGTTACGTTATTGTTCTTCCAGGCACTATTTGCTAACTGCCGTACGCCGTTCTTGACAAGAGAGCAACAAAACCGAGAAAGAACAATAAAAGCGGTTATTCCTCGTCAGCTGCTCGTTATCAGCAGCAGCAGCAGCAGCCGTTAGCTCTGAAGCTCGAGTTCACCACAGATGCTAAGTCTCGTGCTCATCGCATTAACGTTACATGCGCGCGCGAGCTCCTGTATTCTGCGATTTTCGTTTGCCTATCCAGCGTTCAGCGTTTAACAGTGTTTTGAATAGCACCATAGAGACCAAATACTATCCCGGGTTTGTTTGCTAAGGTGCTAGTGCTACCTTTGATCCAAGGCTGGGAAAGATTGTTCTTCTGTATTATACGCCACATTCTGCGAGCAGCAATGCGGGCGCATTCCGCCACCTAATGCAGAGGAGCTCGGTCAGGCCGACCCTCGCTATATATACACACATATATATATATATATATATATATATATATATTCTGCTAAGCAAACAATAAAAGCCCAGTAGAAACCATCACAGAAATTCTAATGGTTTCCATTTAAAATTCCATTATGAACCATTAACTTCATTAAAATCCCTTTCTGTAGTGTGTTTTGGGCACTTTTCCAATAGGATTTACATTATTCTTTCTATTAAAACCAATACAATTCCTATTATTATTATTAAATCCATTAGGGTTATATTGTTTTTTTCAGCTGTATATATTTAGTTATAAGGTGAGAGACGACAGAATAGTGTATTATTGGTAATGAAGGAGTATTTATATAATATTTATAAAGTAAATGAAATATCAAACATGAATAAATGTGTAAACGCTGTAAAATGTAACAAAATTAATAGTTCGTTAACTTCTATCCCCGTTTATCCACAATAGAGTCAACATAGAATATTTACCGTCACAAATAGGCTGATATATATGGTTTATAAACATACATTGTTAGCCACTTTAGAAGTAATAAAACAGAAAAACTGAGAAATATGCATGTGTATTATAACAATCAATAAACAATTAATTTTTTAGTGGGCAATCATATATAATAAATGCTGCAAAATCACCAATAACAACATCCATTTATTGATCCAATAAATCTGTAAATTATTACAAAAAATGGTTAATCAGAAAAAGTCCAATATTTATGCACATTGAGAAAAAAAAAAATAAAATGGACAAAAGAATTAAACCAAATCTGAATTATTTCTTTCACAAAACAGCATATGCATGCATATAATTGTAGTGATTACGCTCTCTATATAATGCTTAAATGAAACAGAATGAAGTCACATTATTCCTCCTTTTGGCTGGTGAATAATCAAGCAATATATTTCTTTTAAATGAATTATACAGCATGTGAACTTTATTTATTTTACAGAACAAAATCTGTACTAAACGTATATTATTTTTCAGTAGAAATGAACACTAACACACGAGAATCAAAGTAATCACAGTTCATTCTAATAATGGCTGCCATGGCTCTTCTAATTCTGAAACAGCTTCTTTAAATGAATCCATCCATTTACGAATTTTTCTGAGGGACCTTAATTGTAACCTGTGGAGGAAAATATTTAGTAAATAACAATCCTGTGGAGATATATCTAAAACACTCAAAAAACAAACAGTGAATAAATAAATATACAATAACTAGCTTTATCTACTTGTGGCATCTTTGAAGTAAGCTTTTGGGCAAATGGAGATTATAAGACAGATACACTTGTAATATTTATAGTTTCCAATAAAGAGCGAATTATTAAAAACAAATGCACTTTTATATATCTGATGGTGAAAGCTTACCGTTTTGACCTCTGTGTAGTTGTCCAGTCCGTACTCTCCTAACTCACGACCAATTCCTGAGGCCTTGTATCCTCCAAATGGAGCCTGAACCCCGAACACGTCATAACAGTTAATCCTATAAAATAACAACAAGCACAGACCCCATTTCAGAAAACAACAAACAAATCTGACATACCAATATCCAAGATCCCATTAAAATAATGAAGCGCATCACATGCTCACCACACTGTGCCAGCGCGCAGGCTGCTGGATATGTAATGGGCCTTATCAATGTTTTGGGTAAAAACAGCAGCTGCAAGTCCATATTTGCTGTCATTGGCTCTCTCAATCACTTCCTCTATAGATTTAAACTTCAGAATTTGCATCACAGGTCCAAAGATCTGACAGTAACAAAAGGGAATAGCATGTTATATAATCTTACTGCATGAAAATCTTACAGCAAAATTAAATGAATGGACAGAATCTAAATAGAAATGCATCTATTCAGCACCCTGTGGCCATAATAGCATAAATTGAGCAATATAATTACATTATGCCAAGTTAAAAAGTGTATGTAAAATGGCAGATCTACAGTAGCTCCTTTGAGGGTAAATCATAAATAAAAAAACTAATATTATTAATCATACTAATATGGTTATATTGTGATTTGTGGTCTTCCCTACATTTGTTAAGTGCTGCTGTTTGTGTAACATCAAGTTTGTTTTACATTTGATGATGTATGAATGTAACTAATACAATCTGCAAAAATTTTTAAAAAAATAATAAATTATAATTTCTTTGCATGGCAATTCACTAAATTCCTCTTCCTGTTGACAAAATGCATTACTATATTTCACACTTAATGAATCTGTTAATCATAAAGTTATCACGTCTTCAGAAACTTGCTCCATTTCATATAGATTATGAAATATAACATTGTCTTTATTACCTTTTTTAAAGGGATGGACAGAAATAAGGTGAGCAGAAGTTATATAGATTTGGAACCAGCGTTATTATGCTTTACTAAATTAAAATGAAAATAAAATGTAAAAAATACAATTAGAAAAATTTATATACAGTGGGAGAATACGTTTTTACTTTTTTTTTTTTTTCACCAATTGTGCAAGTTCTCCCCGTAAGTATACCTCAACTATGAGAGACAAAATAAGAAAAAACAATCACATTTTATAATTAATTAATTGGTAAATTCCTCAGTAAAATAAGTATTTGGTCACCTACAAACAAGCAAGATTTCTGGCTCTCAGACCTGTAACAACGTCTTTAAGAGGCTCCTCTGTCCTCCACTCATTACCTGTATTAATGGCATCTGTTTAAACTCATTATCAGTATAAAAGACACCTGTTCACAACCTCAAACAGTCACACTCCAAACTCCACTACGGCCAAGACCGAAGAGCAGTCGAAGGACACCAGAAACAAGATTTTGGACCTGCACCGGGCTGGGAAGACTGAATCTGCAATAGTTATGCAGCTTGGTGTGAAGAAATCAACTGTGGGAGCAATTATTAGAAAATGGGAAACATACAAGACCACTGATAATCTCCCTCTATTGATCAATATGATCACAAGAACTGTGACCAACAATCCCAGAGCGCCTAGTGAATGACCTGCAGAGAGCTGGGACCAACGTAACAAAGCCTACCATCACTAGCACGCTGCTCCGCCAGGGACTCAAAACCTGCAGTGCCAGACGTGTCCCCCTGCTTAAACCTGTACATGTCCAGGCCCTTCTGAAGTTTGCTAGAGAGCATTTGCATTGTCCAGAAGAGGAATGGAAGAATCATATGAGCAGATGAAACCAAAATACAACTTTTTGGTAAAAACTCAACTTGTCATGTTTGGAGGAGAGAGAGAGAACACTGAGGTGCCCAGCGACAGCCCCAAAACATTACTGCATGGAGGAATGGGCCAAAATACCAGCAACAGTGTGTGAAAACCTTGTGAAGACTTACAGAAAACCTCTGACATGGCCAACAAAGTATAGAGATGAAATTTTGTTATTGACCAAATACTTATTTTCCACCATAATTTAGAAATAAATGTACAAATCCTACAATGTGATTTTTCTGGATTGTTTTTTCTTATTTTGTCTCTCATAGTTAAGGTATAGCTATAATGAAAATTTCAGGCCTCTCTCATCTTTGTGGGAGAACTTGCACAATTGGTGGCTGACTAAACACACACACAATGGGGCAAAAAATATTTAGTCAGACACACACACACACACACACACATATATATATATATATATATATATATTGGGAAGACTATAACAAACATTATTTAAAAAAATTAAACTTAACAGACATAAAAATGTATAAAAAAAAACTTTATAGACAACTAAAAGACATAAAACTAAATGAAAATGTAAGAACAAAATCTCAACCAATTCAGCCACTTACCAATCACAAAATGTGCTTATTATTTATTAATTGTTGTTAATACTAATTATTTAGTGAAGACTAAATATTAAATACACATTTTGGAGATTACGGAAAGCAAGATGAATGGAATCCTCAGTGAGAGTTAAAAAGTTTATTATGAAGTAAATGGAAGTCTTTTTCCTTAGTAATGTGCTAATTAAAGTACACAAACCTCCTCCCGAGCAATTGTCATGTCATCTTTGACATTGCCGAAGATAGTAGGCTGGATGAAGTAGCCACGGTCAGCTGCAGGTCCGCCGCCGTACATGAGCTTAGCGCCCTCACGCTTCCCACTGCCGATGTAGCCAAGAATCTTCTGGAACTGTTCCTCATCCACCTTCAGAGAGGAAATATTAACAGATGAATTATCAGAGCACTATGCTGGTCAAGGGCTTCTCGCCGTACATCAGTTACATTAGTGTTATTAAAAGAACAAGGCAACAGAAAGTCCTTGTTACACAAACACGCATGAACAAGCTTCAAAGGTTTATGACTGAATTGTACCTGGGGGCCCTGCTCCGTGTTGAAGTTAAAGGGATCTCCGACAATCCTCTTCTTAGCTCTCTCCACACTTCGCTCAACAAACTCATCATAGATGCTCTCCTGTACATATGTGCGAGAGCCTGCACAACAGCACTGGCCTTGGTTGAAGAACAGGGCAAAATGGGACTGCTCCACTGCCTCCTCCACTGCAAACACACTTTCATTAGAATGATCAGCGTACTGATTTAGTGAAATAAGGGTCATGACATGAGAAATCTATGGTAACAGTTCATTTTAAGGTCTCTTAACTAGTTAAGAATATTGTTAGCATGCATATCACTAGAATATTAGCCATTTATTAGTATTCTACATGACCTTATTTTACATTCCTAATCCTACCCAATACCTAAATGTAACAATTATCTTACGAACTACTAATAAGCAGCAAATTAGGAATTTATTGAGGGAAAGAAAAGCATAGTTAATAATGAATAAGTGTTTTTATTTTATTAGAAAGTGTTACCGAATCAACTTGTACTTCTATTTTTACATTTTAACATTCCTTTACCTGCCGGTGTCGCTGTTGATTTATACACTTAATAATTAATTTGGTAATACAGATATTCTTTTACTTTTAATCTACAAATATATATATATATATATATATATAAATAAATACACACATACAGTATATATATATTGAAAATATTTATAATAATATATATTTATATTCATAATAATAATATATATTTATATTCATACAATTTATATTATATAAAAATATATTTACTGAAATAAATACATCTATGTGACCGAAGTTTTGCACTTTTCTATCAACATTTGCTCAAATAGCACAAGAAAACCCCCACGATTGTGTTTTCATCACAAACTAAATAGAGAGAGATGGATAACGGCAGTAAGAAGTGAACAATGTCAAATTTACCCTCCCTCCCATAGACGCCGCATTAGCATAAACTTTTTTTTTTTTATTTGATGCAAAAGTAATTTAATACAAAGAATAAATGTTCATACATTAAAATGACCGTTAAGCACGTCTGGTGAAAAGGGTCCATTGGTGGACTATACATATACCGGCAAAGCTACACAACATGAATCAATTATGCAGATCCTTTCATTATTTCACAGTGTGTGTTTAAACTGATGCTTGCTGATTGAAGTTATTTGTCAGTTATTTGGTGATTGAAATCTATACTTGTAATTGTGACCGTCAGTGTGGTTTGTGTGTTGAAGGATAAGGTCCTCGCGCATCTGTTTGTGAACTGTGTTGCAGGTGTGCCGACTGTATTTTAACACTGGTGAACAAAGAATGCTCTTTCAACAGTTACATGGCCACCTGTATAGCCTGTGTGACAAGCCGGTACCGCCTCAAATGTTCTATCATTTAGTCTTTAAAAACAGAGTGTTTAATCAAGATAAGCTGGAAATGTTTCTGAACTACTAAATAATAGCGTCTGTTAAAACTTCACTAAATGTTATCAAACACAATCGGTAGACCTCAGGGAAAACCATAAAATATCATGCAACACAGGGTCAGGATGAACGTGAACTCACTATTAGCATCTGATAGAATGATGTTTGGACTCTTTCCTCCCAGCTCCAGTGTGACCTTCTTCAGATTACTGGTGCTTGAGGCTTTCATGATGAGGTGACCTACCTGTAAAACAACAGTACCAGAACAGAACCTTACTGTAAGCTGCAAATGTAATATATAAGCCTTGATATGCTGGCCTACACAATACTCAGTAGCAGCTCATATGCTAATGAGCACACTTGTTTATTTCATGATTAAAAGTTAAGTATTACAAATAGGCCTGTTTCATATACAGGGATTAGATAAAGCCAGGATTATGCCACACTTTGAGTCAGGACATTTAAGGAGCTTTTATAACTGTACCTGAGGGAAAAACACTACTAGTGTGCATCTAAGACAACAAAATGACACAGACATTTTTATTTTTTAAGTTATTTTTAACTTTATTTTGAAAGGAAAATGATTAGATTATTGGCATTATTAATATTAATAAAAATAACATTGCTTTAAATTGTCAGCACTCGTTTCTTGTTCGATTCACAATGAATAGTTAATTATTAGATGATGTAGAGCATTTTTCTTGTCAATACTATTATGTAACTAATATTAACCTGCATTTATGTTCAGGCTGCATGACAGAAAATTTGTTAAAGAGCAGGTCATATTTTAAAGCATATTTTAAATATTATGTTGGAGTCCCCTACAGCAGGTTTAAATGCATCTAAGTTCAGAAAACATTGTATTTTTCTTAGAATATGCATTTCAAATTAGAATCACTTTGCAATGACTTCGATACAGTTCGTTTTTCATCCGTTTGGATCTCAGGGTGTGTAAACCCCACCTTTCTATAAGCCAACTCTGCTCTGATTGGACAGTTGTCCAAGTCTGTTTTGATTGGTCACCACAAATAGATTTTTCACAAGGCTTTGACTTAGTTGAATAAATGAGCATTGCACGTTTCGAAATGTTTATATCGCTGTATTTCCGAAGGAAACTGACTGTCTTTAGGAGATTTCAGAAGTCATTTTCATTTCATCTTGCATGTAAAAAAAATCATTGTTTGCAAGCGGAGCGCTGCTTTGTATAGCGTTACCAGAGAAACCTAATCTCTACCATCACAACAGCACCTCCTGCTGCCAGAGAATGAATTTACATATATGCCGCCACAAAAAAGGTGCAAGTCTGTGGGAGACACTGCAGTCATTGGTAAAATGACCATGGCACAACAAAAGGTTCTCATTGTACTGCTGTGGTATTGTGTAAAAAATGTATTTTAACCACTGATTCTTCATCATCTTTAGGCAATAAATATAAAACACACTTGCTTTCACAGCAAAGTATTTGTGGGCAGATCAGACTTTGTATTTCGCAGGCAGGTGAGGATTATGCAGATTTTGTACCTAGTGACGTATACCGGTAAGAAGCAAAAGATACCGTAAAAAACTTAACAATTTGTTAAGAAGATTCGACACTGTCTTTTGAGAGACAATATTTTTTCTTTATCGTGCACCTTTTTGATTAACAACTTTTGCAGACTCTTTACAGCGAAGGACAGCTACATTACAAACTACAAATAAGATGTTTTTTTCAAAATCTATATTACCTGCTCTTTAATTTCTGATAAAAACTTAATTTACGCAGCACTGAAAGAAGACTTTTTGCACTGTACTTCATTACTGAAGCAAATTCTCTTACCTCAGTGGATCCAGTGAAAGCTACTTTGTCCACATCCATGTGAGATGCAATGGCTGCCCCTGCTGTGGGACCCAATCCTGGGACAATGTTGACAACACCAGCAGGGAAACCCACCTACAACCAATCAAAATGGTGATCAGGTGGGAAAACAAAATGACAGCGATCTTGTGCATGTAAACAATGTGCACTTGATGGTTATTCACCGGTTCACTCAGTATGGCTTCACGATTATAGGCTTCTTAACATGCTTATGCTGTATACTATCTACATCCTGATGTCACTTTTCCTTCGCATGGAATTTAGGTTAAAAGTCAAGATATTTTCATCCTGTGTTTTTCTTTTTACACAAAGGTTTTGAAAAAGGTGGTGGGTTACAAGTGTCTAAATGGGACAATAGAGATTGTTGGGCCATTCAATATTCTAACAACGAACAGGTAAACTTATCTACTCACTTTCACAGCCTCATTGGTGTTTATAACACAAACTGTAAAACATAAAAAGCCGAAAAAGTTTAAGGCAACCAGCTTTAGCAGTCGTTTTAATTCTATCAACTTGTTTTTGTAGGAGATTTTTAGTTTTTTCAACTTTTTGTGTTATTTTTGAAGATTCTCATGATGAATAGTGTCTAAGAATAATACATTTTTGTTGGTTGCAGAGCTAATAATCCAAAAGCCAATGCTAAAACCCAGGCTAATTTTTGTCAATCAGATGGACGCAAACAATTACAACTACTAAAAAAAAAATCTCTCACCACTGCAGCACTCTATACATAACGATATAAGTTCAAGTGTAGTGAATCGAGGCCAAGTCATCATTATTTATTTAGCGGATTTTACAATGCCAATTGTGTAAAAACAGCTTTCTTTATTAAAAGGGGAAACAGCGTGTCGAAATAATGTCTTCCTCCTCTGGCCAGAAAAAAACCCATCAGTTTAAAACTAGGCTGCAGCCATTTTAGATTGCACAAAAAACTCATCTGGTTCCTGTGCTTCAAGAAAACATTTTCTATTATTTGAAGTGCACATATACTGTAGGTAAGCCATTCACCTCTTTGATCAGACTGGCTACGTAGAGTGCAGTGAGAGGTGTCTGTTCTGCCACCTTCATCACCACTGTGTTTCCTGTGGCCAGAGCAGGGCCGAGTTTCCAGGCCTGCATCAACAGTGGGAAGTTCCACTGAAAGACGGTGTGAGAAAACAAAGACGACACGTGAAAGACATTGTATTACTCAGCAAATACATAATCGATTCTAAAATTCCACAGCACATACTTACAGGGATAATTTGGCCACACACTCCGATGGGCTCATGTCTAGTGTAGCAGAAGTAATCACCATCAATGGGAATGGTCTTGCCCTCCCATTTGTCTGCCCAGCCAGCATAATACCTACAAACCAACCAACACCCAGCAAAAAGCTGAATTCTGACATTATGATTAAAGTGACCCTATTATGCCTTTTCAAATATTTTCTTTCATGCAGTGTAGCTGTATGTGAACATAAAATATCTGCAAGGTTGTGACGCCGACAGTGCACGATAAATTACGTTTTTGTCTATCAAAAAAAAAAGTCGGCTCACATTCACTTAAACGAGTCGTCAGCAATTTAAATCTTTTTCGGCCAATCGTCAGGAAGTAACATATTTGCATAATGTCTGCTCACATTCTACGTCGCAAACACCTTGCCCGCCCACAAACAGTACAATTTCCACGTGGATTACATCATGTCAAGAAGACGCTGTATCCTGTGCTGTCATTCAGTTACGCAATGGGTGCTTCATTTTCCGACACACGCTCCAATCATAAAGGACTGCGCCATCTGACCAATCACAACAGTGAGGGCTCACGGGAGGGAGGGGTTTAGACTGACTGAGTCTACGAACTGTTCCACAAGAGTCGTTTACGAAACATTTAGAAATGGGGTAAAATTAAATCTATTTTTGGAGAAAACTAAAGTGTTTTTTGACCTTGCATACATGTAAACCTGTTTTAAGAGACTGATAAAACAATATTAGCAACCTTTAAAAAGGCATAATAGGGGAACTTTAATGTCACTCCATTTATCATATTTAACTGCATACCAAACATTATAAAGAACCTTTGAAATTCTAAAAATAGAAGAGGCAGATTTCATACATATACGCCACTTCTGAAACAAATATCTACTTTTTTGCATTTTAAAAGAACAAACTCATAAAAACAGAGAATACATAATTAAGAGATTCAACAAAAAAAAATTTAAGTTCACCTCAAGCATTTGACCACCATTGGCACGTCCACGGTGTAGGAGACTGCGTATGGTTTTCCGTTGTCCAGAGTCTCTAGTTCCTATTTAAAATAAATACAAATAATATTAACACCTGGTATGTATTTTTGTAGAGCAACTATAAATCAGTGCTGATATATACTTGATACGTTTCAAAATGAAAATTTCAGCAAGGAACCAAAAATTTCAATAAATAAATCACACCCGAATGTGACTCCCCAAATTATGTTTTCCTAAATTACACAATACTTTATACTAAGTACACACTTAAGTTGTACTACTTCAGTATTAAGTTACAAAGTATTTAGAGTTTTATTAGACTCAGTATTAACATTTTATTATCATCTTTGTCTGCTTTTGAATATGTGTTGTGTGGTTTATAATGGCTATTCTTGTTTTTTATTCGAATGCATTTTGGGAATTTGATGCCATTTCTTAATCCCTTTCTGAAGCAAGCAGTGAGTG
This sequence comes from Enteromius trimaculatus, assembly GCA_032361065.1. NCBI lineage: Eukaryota > Metazoa > Chordata > Actinopteri > Cypriniformes > Cyprinidae > Enteromius > Enteromius trimaculatus. The sequence goes on from JAUMHP010000046.1 coordinate 21,544,829, forward strand.
AAAAAGTAAGAAACAAAAGTGCTGAAAAGCTCAGATGTAAATTCTATAATTCATATAATTTAGACCTTTTTGATTCTGTGTTGTTTGATTCATTTTGCTGAATCATACTGACAATGTTGTTTTATATGTTTGATAAATCTGCTCAGTGTCAATGAGGACAAAGGTTGTTTGAGTGACTCACAGCTAAATAGGCAGCGTCTCTCTCTATGCAGTCTGCTAATTTGCTCAAGAGCAGCCCGCGGTTGGATGCATCCATACGCCGCCAGGGAGACCCAAGTTTGAAGGCATCTTTGGCAGCTTTGACAGCCTTTTCCACATCTGCCTGGATGCAAAAAAAAAAACAAAAAAAAAAACAGAGACAAACATAGTCTGAAAATGTCATGCAAGACTCCATATGGGTGGTCATAGCTGATGTGAGAATGATTCAGGCCAGCTAAGGCAACTTCGCTGATTTCTTCGCTGGCAGAATTACTTGATATACACTGCACCAAATGCAGATATACTAATGAGTTCATTTCAGTACCCGAGACTTTATTAAGTTATGCTTATTACATTATATTTGTTAGTTCAGTTAAGGCTGGCTATTGGACGTGCTAAATAAATATGCGTGGCTATTTTTAATCCCAGCTCCTGGTTTATATCTGCCATGTTGGCATAGGAACGTCAAGCAGATGCATGTTTATCAGTGAGAACAGGGCTGTGTTAAGCAAACACAGGTGAGGAAACAAATAACAGTAGAGTTAATTTGAAAGATATTTTAAAAATGTTGATAACCAAACGGTTGATGTTAACAACTGGCTTCCACAATATAATTTTAAAGTCAATATTGACATCTAACATTATAATTTTGCCTTCATAATGTTAATTAACGGTTTTTAATGTTTTTAATAAATTGGTCTTATTTTCACCAATGCTGCATTTATTTGATAAAAAAAATACAGAGGAAACAGTAACATTGTGAAATATTATTTATTTAAAATAACTTTTTTTTATTTGAGTAGATTTTAAATTATAATTTATACTTGTGTTCAATCAGTGTCACATGATCCATCAGAAATCAATCTAATAGGCTGATTTGCAGAGTTTATTTTTTTCCCCTTTTTATTCTTTAAAACAAATTCTGAAAAAATGTAAAATTTTTTCCAGTTTCCACAAAAATGAAGCAGGTTTGACCTTATGAACTGAATGCTTCAATTGGATACGTTAACTTTGATAATATTCATAGGAAATATTTCTTGAGCATCAAATCGGCACATTGAAATGATTTCTCAAGAATCACATGACACTTAAATCTTGAATGATTCTGAAAATTCTGTTTTGCATCACAGATATAAATTACATTTTACAATATATTCAAATAGAAAAAGGTTTTTTGCAATGTTTTCACTTGATCCAATAAATGCAGGATTGACAAGTATAAGAGAATTCTTTCAAAAACATTACAAATGTATTTTATTACAATTACAGACAATAAAATCTGAGTGCATTTATTCACATAAAATAAAACTAAAAGTTATTTAATATAATAAAAGTTATCAGTTGAATTTTTACATTTTTAATATTTTAAATTGTGTGAATGCTTAAAAAATTAAAACTAAAAAATTCATTATTTACTCACCCTCGAATAGTTCCACATCATTATGAATTTCTTTGTTCTGCCGAACAAATAAAAGTTTGTAACCAGGCTGTTTTGGATCATCATTGACTTTCATAATATTTTCTTACTACTACTCAAGTCAATGGTGACCCAAAACAGCCTTGTTACAAACTTTCTTCAAAAGATCTTCCTTTGTGTTCATTTTTGGCTAACCTGTTCTATAAACTTAACTTTGTCTGGTATATACTACTACAGCTCATTTCAATTTATCCCTAAATAGAGAGCTGTTACATGGATTAATAATCAACATATGCAGCATTCTAAAATACGATTTTGATATTTACACTATACTTTATATCTTCATTCCTCAGTAACTTGATTTTATTACAGGCTTACTTTGCTATTGCATGCATTATCCTGCACGTCTGATTACTGACATTCCCTGAAAACTGTCAGGACCTCCTTTTCTTAAACGCAAGTATTTGGATGTATCACATGACACTTTACAGTCACAATGGCACTGAATGATTACATTCTACTGTAATTTATTGAGATGCACCTGTATTCAGTATATGCTTCACAACTCTATAGACCTGGCATGTATTAACACACCAACTACAATAAAATAATCAGCCCTGGTTATTATTTGTCAGATTTGATTCGTCAGTGGAGTGAAGTCTATTTCTCATACAAAGCTATCATGTTGCTTCAAAGACTTTTGGCCCTTTTCAAGTTATTGTATAGAGAAAAAAAAATCTTAATGCTCAGCTGGTTTGACCAGTCAGCCAGTCTCTCAACCTGACAAGCCTAAAGTGCCTAAAACATGAACCGTTTACCAGCTGAGACCAGCAAGCCGGCTGTTTTAAGACATTTTTATTTTGCGCAGATGTACTTGGATTTTGAATTTAAAATGTAAAATTCATACACCTACCTTATCCCCCTCTGCGACGTGGCAGATAACCTCACCAGTAGAAGGATTGATGGTTGGAAAGGTTCTCTTGTTTACTGCGTCGTGCCATTCGTTGTTGATGAAAATCTGCAGCGAAAACAAGAAAAACATCGACATGCTCTGGCAGCTGAATAGGTCAAAAGGTCAAATACAAATTTTACTGGTATTTTTTTCACACTGCAGATCAATGGACCGAAACGGAGCAAGTATTTACATGTCACTGTTTATAAATTATGACAGGTAAAGCTTTAGACCAGGGGTCTCCAACCTTATTTAATTTGAGAGCTACAAATGTTATACAATACTTAATCTCTTAAATGATGTATCAGTCCAAACTGTTTATACATAGCATTGTCAAAATTTGCTGGAAATATCAGAAAAGTACTTATACACACAGTAAAATCATTTTACGAAGTTTTATGACAAAAGCCAAGAAAAAAAAGAAGCTTTTTTTCCAAGAGAAATTGTGAGTTGTGTCACTGTACTGCGTTTTAATATATGTAACAGTATGTATATTTTTTATGTTTCAAAACCAACTCTTAAGTGTGTGTTGTGTGTGTGTGTGTGAGAGAGAGAGAGAGAGAGAGAGAGAGGAGGGGGGGGCGCAGCCTAAAATGGTGAAAAAGATAAGATAAAACAGGAATGCCATTTTTTCGATGGAGGTGGAGTTTGAAAACATGCCAAGTTCATTAACCTGCTGCAAAGTACTTTTATATTAAATGCAAATGTCATAACTCTACAGCACAGCAATTAGACCATCATAAAGATGTTATGATACTTCAGCGTGATAAGTCTGCAAACGTTTAAGAAATGCGAGTTAAAATATGAGCACCATACACGCATGTCATTTTCTAACGTTACCTGTCACTAAACACGTGTAGTCTCAGAATTTGGTCGTTACCTTGTTGTAGTGAACGTCTGGATGAACATTTGGTGCAGGAATCGTTGAATGCTGACATGCCGAGATACGCGAAACTTGTGGAAAAGTTCTGGAGAAAACAGTGCGCAGCATTTTCACTCACTTGCCTTCAACACAGCGACTGTTGATGAACTCGGACTTCAGAGCAGAAATGCTCTCTTGTTGCCAGATATTTGCGAAAAAAACGAAGTCATAAAACCAATCAACATCCGCGCGTTTAGGTAAGACACTATAATTTTTTTACACCCGTTATAGATGCATTAACAACGTAATTATATCAATATTATCAGAAAAATCGTAATTTACAACAAATAACTCTGAGTGTCAAGCAACGGAAATGTGTCGATACGTGTGGACCTGGCAACAAACAAACGCTGAGAACGTGTATGTAAAAGTCGTGATTAATCCAAAATAATTTTCACTAAACGTAACTAATAAAATAATAAAAATGGTTAAGCTATATTGGAAAATACTGAAATAAAATGTTCATATGCTGGCTTTTATTTTGAAAGACAAATCACGTGACATCCCGAGGCCGTGAAAGTCATATGATTGTGGTTTAGGAAATATGGCGTCACATTTGTTTTGCGGCAGAGTTAACTTGAATATTTTGCGAGAAGCTGCACGAAAAGACCTGCGAGAATTTTTAGATAAATGTTCGGGGAGCAAGGTAAAGCTGTTTGCTTTTATACTAACTAATGCAGATTGGTCTCTAACACGGTCCCTTTCCTGCTGTCACACCTGTCACTTTCTCAAATGCCCAAAACGGGCTAATCTTTTTTAAACAATGTGAACTATAACGTTACTGTATGTTGTGGTTGCAAATTATTATTAATACAAGTACTGTTCGGTGATGTGAACGTTTGGAGCTTTATTGTCCTTTAATGTGTTTTAAGGCCATAGTCTGGGACGAGTATCTCACTGGACCCTTTGGCTTAATTGCTCAGTATTCCCTTTTGAAGGTGAGAGAAATTGTACCAAAATACACATAAAGTGAACAAAATCTAATTTCATATTTCAAAGACAATAGACTATTTTAAGGATTATTTTATGCTTGTTTAAGAAGGTGATTGTCTTCATTTAATTTTTAAAAGGAACATGAAGTGGAGAAAATGTTCACCCTCAAAGGTGGCCGTATACCATCGGCTGCCGTCAAGAATATTGTCTTTTTTGTTCGACCAAGGTTGGAATTGATGGACATCATTGCAGAAAATGTTGCAAAGTAAGTAAACAAAACATATCAAATTTAACAAATCTAATTTCTTTTGGTAGGACTATCCAGCACTAAAACCTGGGACAAGTATAAACTTTTAACCAGTTTGAACAAATATAATAGGGTCCCATCAACCTTTGTTCTGTCTACTGTAAGCCGTATCGAAGATGTTGATTTTGAATTTTGACAATGTTTGTACAATAACATTAAAGAAAATGAAAAGGTAGTTTCAATAATGTACTTTGATTTCTGTGAGTAGTCTGTGAGAGTAATGCTGTGTTGCTGATGATATTACATTTTAATATTTGCATTGCAGTGAGGATAAATTACAACCACGAGAATTCCACATCCTGTTTGTGCCTCGCCGAAGTCTCCTGTGTGAGCAGCGGCTGAAGGAGAAAGGGGTTCTGAACTCTTTCACAAACATCGATGAATACATTCTGGACCTTATACCTTATGACGGAGATCTTCTTTCCATGGAGTCTGAGAGTTCCTTTAGAGTAAGACAGTGTTCAAATATCAGGTTAATTATGGATTTGAGTTCATTTTGGATTCCACATTATTTAGGCCTTGACTAGAAATATCTATGAATGCAAAATATGCTTTGTTAATGCATTTATTGTTGTTGGTATTAAGGTTTTAGGGGACATATAGGATAGTTCTAAATGCATACAGGTGCTGTGCATATTTAGCTTTATGGAGTAATGCCAGACACGTGAATAATAGACATTAAAAATCTACTCTTTTATGAACTGTTTATTTAATCACAAGCCTGAGCAAAAATATGCAATTTAGTGCATCGACAAAAAATAAGGTGAAAAACTGATTGTTATTAACAAAATAACAGACTACTTGCATAAAATGATGTTATCAGAAACAGTTGTCCTTCTATATTTCCCAGTAATGTGGCATTTATTTGTAAATGATTAGTTTGATGGTCAAAGCTCCATTAAGCTGTTGTTTCAAAACATTTAATGCAATACAATAATAGAGAAAAGAACAAATGAATTGCCTTCTATTTGATACCCACATTCACACTCATTCAAAAATCTCTGAAATCATAATAACATCAGACATTTCCCAAACTTTGTACTGACGTATGCATGAGCAGATTGTGACATTCACATAACTGTTTTGTATGATGTAGGAGTGTTATTTAGAGAATGACCAGACAAGCCTGTATCACGCTGCCAAGGGCCTCATGACTTTGCAAACACTTTATGGAACAATTCCGCAAATCTTTGGCAAGGGCGAGTGTTCAAGGGTGAGTAGAAAAGCATTTGCCGGCTTTGCCTATTTTGTACCTTTTTGTGTCTTTTCAGACATTCGATGACATCTCGCATCTAGTTCTTCCTCAGTATTTGTTGTAGTTCTGTTTTCACGTTGCACTGAGTTATTTATTTATTTTTTTTGCATGTGGTAATGGGCTGATTTATTATTTTTTTTCACAGCATGTGGCCAACATGATGTTGCGTATGAAGAGAGAGTTTGCAGGAAGTCATACTCAGATCCTGCCTGTGTTTGATACCCTCCTCCTGTTGGATCGCAACGTGGACTTGCTTACACCGCTGGCCACCCAACTTACCTATGAGGGTCTTATCGATGAGATCTTTGGCATCACCAATGGTAAATGAGTTTTAAATTTGTGCAGATACAAAATAAATACTTGTATATAACTTGTATAAACTATAAACTATTTAATTTATTTCCAGTATTATTGCTATAAAGATTGTATGTTCTCTCGTTTTCCGCAGTAGTCTGTTATGTCATACCTTTTTTGCTTTGACAGGTTATGTGAAGCTTCCGCCTGAGAAATTTGCACAAAAGAAACAGGGAGAAGGTGGGAAAGATCTCCCAACTGAACCGAAGAAACTGCAGCTCAACTCAGCTGAGGAGCTTTATGCAGAAATAAGGGACAAGAACTTCAATGCTGTGGGAGCAGCTCTCAGCAAGAAAGCCAAGATCATATCAGCTGCGTTTGAGGTGCTTAAAACTACTGATTTTAAATCAATTTAGCAAGAAAGTCTTGCATCCCTTGTCTGTGATTTAAGTGAAGCATTTGCATTTATATGATCAACAACACAGTAAAACAGTTATGCTATGTGATATTATAATTAAAAAGAACACAATATCATTTTAAAAATAATTTTCAGTGGTATTACAGCATTTTTAGTGTCCCTTGATCCTTCAGGAATCATTTAGTATGCTGATTACTTTGCCATTAATGATCTTGTATTCCTGCATGCTAGGAACGACACAATGCAAAAACTGTTGGAGAGATAAAACAGTTTGTTTCGCAGTTGCCTCACATGCAGGCGGCTCGAGGTTCCCTGGCTAATCACACCTCTATTGCTGAACTCATTAAGGACATAACAAGTACGTTTGAGAGCAATCATTTCTTCATTCAATAAACACTTCTGGTTCTTTTCTGCTTCAGCTCTCTGAAACGCTCTCAGTTACAACAGACAATAATTGTAGCTCTTCCCACAGTTTCTACACAAAAAAAATGTAAACTTGTTTATAGTCATAGTTTACAGAGAATATCATTCTTACTGGATATGTAGAGTGACCAGCTAACAACATACTAAGAATAGCTTTTATATTTTATAACTTACAATTATAATTTATTTGAACAATAGATCTTTGTAAGTGTATGGTTAAAATGCTGTTGGTACGGTCTTGTTGTTTTTCTTACTCCTTTCATGCTGTAAACTTAAAGGATTAACCAGGATTACGTTGTTCAGTGAAGTGCAATTGCTAATTCTTCTAATTAGGTTTATTTTTAGAACTTCTGCCATAAGTAGTAATCGTTCTTTTGCTGATATCATGAATTAGCATTTAGTTAATATCATTTTGCATTCATATACTGTGATATCCTGCTTTTGGAATTCAGCAAAATGTGATGTGGTTGCTGGACATCCATTGTACTGTAAAGGTGTTTCACTGTCATTTTAACAAACTGAACAAGTCCTGTGGTAAAACAATTTGGTAATATTACGAGATCTGACATGAGTTTACATTTATTTTTTTACTTGCCAGTTTTGGATCTTTTTCTCAAACTGCCTTGCTTTCCTGTGTTTCAGCCTCAGAAGACTTCTTTGACAGTCTGACCGTTGAACAAGAGTTTATGACTGGAGTAGACACAGACAAGGTGTCTTGTTTTGTTTAAGATTCCAATGTGAATGCAGTATATTTTAAGTATGTTAAAAGGAGTCATACAAAGCCAATTTTCCTCTAGCTTATATGATTCTTTAGGGTCTTAATGGAAAGTTTGTAATATAGTTTGCTTTAAAATTTCTCAAAGATAGTGTAAAAAAAATGCTAATTTTACCCTGTCAAAAACAGCTCTTTTGAAGTCACTCTGTTCTGCGTACTTCCCCTTTAAATCTTCACAAGCTCTGCTGACCCCGCCCCTCTTTTCCGAGGCATTCTCTGAGGATCTTTTTTTAGCCGTATTCATAGTGAAACTCGCTAATGAGCACATTATTAGCAAAGATTCATTAAAAGACATTATACTCATTGCTTCTGTAGGTGAGCCGGGATCATGAATGATTCGTGTGGACATAAACGCATTTCGGTTGATCAAGGGCACGTTTTCGTTCAGAACCAAATGTAACGTTAATCCTCTGCGTCTTCAGTCACTCATGTCAGAGGTAAATGACTACTGCTATGTTCA
>JAUMHP010000046.1:21559499-21585931 GCA_032361065.1 Enteromius trimaculatus
AATACTGTTTTTTCAAGGAGAGTTTATTTACAGAAAGGGAGATGCTGACACTGGAATTAATACCTGATATTAATTGGCAAGGTTAATCTGTGTCTGGACAAAAAAGGTAAAAACATCTTCCAGCGTCTCTCACCTGGAACAACTTTTGCTGGCAATTTTTTATGGGAACATAAACACAGAGAAACTGCCGTAGCTGCAAATTATGTGGATATTGCCATACTCTCCAAAGACGATTTGTAAGATGTGGCTCTCTTATGTCCATCTGTTAATAAACTGTTAAAGAGCTCTTCTGAAATGTCACAGCTGTAGTACACGTGACACACTTATTTGATTCCTTATTGATTGCTTTCAACCAGTTATTGACACTTTCTACCATTATAACAAAAATGTTAATGTAAAAACATTACATAACCTAACTTTAACTTGACATAACATGCATTTGATGCAAAATAGTTATAATATATAAGCTAGTTGTGCATTATTAACTATAAGATTAGGTTAAACAATTAACCTTATAATTTCTTTAATGATTCTTTATAATTTAAAGAGTGTGTTCTTTATCCAATTATCCAATGAAGCCTCATCAAAAGTGCATACCTGCACTCATTCAATCTCTAAACAATCAATATCCATCACTGATATGTAAATATGGCAATTCTTTAAAATATTTTTTTTGTGTAAAGACACATGAAAATAATCAATTGCCCATTCAGTTTTTTACCAGATAATTTAATCTTAAATTCGGTGACATACTTTCAAAGGTCTCTCAGTTAATGTGCAATGTGGTCATACACACACACTGGTGTCAATGATACAAATGCTTTATGAAGAGCAGTCATCATCGTCATCATCATCATAAGTAAAGTTTGATGAGCTCATCACTGACAGCAGAGGGCGTCAGCACACCGAGATCAGTAAAGAGTAACGTGATGAGGGATGGAGGGGTGTAGTCGATCATGGGGTGCTCTTGGTTCAGATCTTTCACCGTTTTCAAGATATCTGCTTTATACTGAAAGACAAGAAACAAGAGCGATGTTATGCATCTATTCTGTATAATGTGTGCAAATAAATAAGCATTCTGTTCAGTTACCTTGAATCTGTCAGGTACGTCTTGCTGGTTAAGAGGGTAGAGTCGCACAAACTTAAAACTTTCTGCCACCACATAAAACGGTTTGTTGTGTGATTTGGAGCACACGGCCATCTGATAGGTTCCAATCTGCAAAACAAATGGAATTATTTTAGAAAATATTTCGAAATTAATGCAATAATGAAAACAACAAAGACACTAAACAAAAATATGTTTCAGACCTTGTTTATGACACCTCCACTTTCCACAACGCCCTCAGCACCAACAATTACCAGGTCAACCTTCTCCATTATGTACCTGAAAATAACACCAAATGAACAGCAAATGTTTATACGCAAGCAAAAACTTAAAAAGCAACGACACAAAATCCAAAGTTTAGCTCCCCTTAAAACGGTCAAAGAGAATAGAAATGTTCATACTATTGGTATTTCTGATTAATAGTTTTTGGAATAACCAATTAATTAATCTAAACGCTGATTAGTAGTACAAAAATTAAAGCAAAAAAGTACAAACTTACCCAACTGCAGCGTCGAGCACTACTGTGACGGGTATATTGAGGTTGCGTAATTTTTTAGCCATAAGTTTACTAAGGAGCAAAAAAAACATTCATTCATAAAAAAAAAAACTATGTAAACAAAATACAAAAGCAAATATATTTTCATAGCGAGCATAGGGAACATACTGATTCTCCAGGTCGGGATTTTTGTGTTATTTTTCCTAGTAAGACGTTGTATAATTAAGTTTAATAACAGTTTTTTCATTTTAGTCAATCCAGTGTATAACAAAATAAAAACATAAAATTCCTTTACACAAAAATACTTTTTCATATATATTACTGTTTAACAGAATAATAAAAAATAAACAGTAGGATACTGTAGACTAGTTTTATTCAACATGTCCTAAGAAACACTACAGAAATGTACAAATTAAAAATAAATAAAACACTGCGTAGTCTTTATAGTTTGAATTACATATAAATTGGTTCAAAATGAAAATACATAAGTGATTCAGATTGGACTAAGATAGGTAAGACCTCAACTATTTATCAGGCTGCTGTCCCTTTAAGAATAAATGCTAATCTAATATACTTTCTAATAAGCCGTTTATGTTCAAGTATGACTGTTTATGTGAATGCTCTTATGTGAAATGCCATTTTAAAAAATCTGAAGCCACTGCGCTTGGTTCCAGTATTACGCTACAGCATGTTATCTATGTAGGGCAGAACAGTAGACAGCAGCAGACACTCGAGCGGTGTTGTGAAGACTCACCCTGCTGAATCCGGCTGTGATTCAGTGACATATACCGTGAAGCGTTTGTTATCAGCTGCTGCGTTTTCCAGAACTTTTAAAACCACTCGGGACGATGAGTGTGTCAGGATTTTCTGCAGATGGAAGGCAGGAATGAGTATCACCAACAGGATGACAAGAGACATGCCCTAGTTCCTCTACTGCTGTACTTACAGCTCCGTCTTTGATAAAGGTGTGGCACAGTTTACCCACTTTGCCCCTAGAGAGGGAGATTTTCTTCAGGAAGAGTTCACCTCGCTCTATCATCACATTCTTACATTGTGAGAGATCCTGTGAAAAAGGGAGAAACAGCAGATGGAGGCGGCATTACTCTCCCATTTCAATACGCTTGATCTAAATCCTGGAATGTGATGCGATCTTAACACACTTAACAGCTGCAATATTAAACACACAGCAACTAGACTGACTGAAGTGCTGAACCGACCGGATGTTCCAGTGACGTGAGGCTGATAAAGCGCAGGAAGAGCTCTCCTCCAGAAGAAACCGCCACTGATGAATCGGTCTCTTCAAGCCTTTGTATGGCTTTTTTCATGTTCTCTCGCAGGCCAAGGATCGTCTCACCTAGAGAAGGACAAGCATCGGTTCACATGTGCATCTGAACACTTTCCTGAAAACAAAACAAAACTCACTTTGATCTCTTTTGAGGAATTCAAGCAGCGATCGTATAGCAGCCACCGCTGAAGCCACATCCGGGTCTTCTCTGATCTGCGCTCGGAAATATTCCACCAGTTCTGAGAGGGACATTTTTTTTTATACATGAATATGTTTCAGTGTTTGGCTAAATGGAGTTTGAACGTAAACAACATTAAATTCCCATTGTGAGAATGTGAAGGCAAAGCATTACAAACATAATAAATACTTCAATAACACTCTGGCCTGTTAAGTTAGGTTAAACCTCACTTATTCAATTACTTTTTCATACATTAGTTTACCTTATCTTAATTTCAACGTTTGCACATTCCTAAAATCAAAACTTGTCTTTTAACATGTTAACGCATTGTAGTGTGTGAACTAAAATGAACAATTACATTTATATAAACTAAAATTACATATGGTTCATTGTTTGTCCATATTAGCTAATGCATTAATTGATGTTAAGAAGTGATAACTCATACTGTAAAGTGTTACCAGTAAATGTTAAAACAATTTAATAATTTAAGCGTATTTTAGTTCATTTTTAATAAATAAATACGCAACATCTGCCCTAATGTTGTTTACAACATAACGGACTGAACAACATAACTAATTAAACACAAACTAGAAGATGATCAGGCGATCACAGCTACTAGAAAACTGGCATGACCCGTTATAGCAATGCATATATGATACTTTTCGTTGTCTTTCTCAAAACTCACCTCCTTCTTCCATATTAAAACTCCTCAACGCGTCTCTGTTGATGAATGATATGATTCACGGGCAAATATTCACTTACAACGCTTTGCTGATGCAATGTTCTCTCATGACACTCTACGAGACTGAACCCGATGTAATATTTTCACTTTGCCAAAAGAATAAGATTTATGCTATTAACTCGAATTCAAATGAGCGACTTTGTCAACAGAATGATGCTTGTTTTATCAATTTACTTAAAATTATCAACGCCATGCAGTAAGAAAGTGTACTTGCGCTTTCTTCTTCTTCTTTAATGACGGATTTACCATTTTTGGCATGTACCGCCGCCTACAGGGTTAAAACGAAAAAGCACCTAGAATAATTTTTTTACTCTCTAAACTATGTAATACTATTCTCAAAATACATCTATATTTATCGATGGATGTATTTACTATTATATGAAATAAAACATGGAGGAATATGGAGAATTAAGGGTGGTTATTTATTTACAAATGTAATTTATTTCCTGCTCCAGCACAGAAGGTGGCGGTGTGCACTTATTTAGTTGGTTCGCAAACCCTTCAATGAATTCACAGAAGAAGATGTCATTATGAATCGGAGCAACACAACTTTAACAAACTGGAGAAAATACCAACTGAAATACCTCTCCGTTGCGATTTAGAGATAAAAGAATCGCAATAATGGCCTCTGGTTTGTAAATCTAATAGACCATGTTTTAAAAATGTATTCAAAACTTGTCATTTGTTTCTTATAAATTTGTGGAAGAGTATTTGACTGGAGTAACGTTACATCAATTGTGATGCTCTTAAAGTAGACATGTAAAACATTACGTCACGTGTGATATATGTGACTAATCACGATCAATAATGTTTCCAGATGACGAAATTAATATTCTGGTCGTTGTGTTAGATGTCAACCCTATTTGGTGGGGTCAGCAAGCTCAGCGGGAACCTCAGGTATTTTCATTTTTAATGTAATTTTGACCCTATAATGTGTCCTTATGATTATTATCTCATTGCCCTTATTTTTATATTTTTAAGTTCACTCTTTCAACATGCCTGGATTCTTTGATGGTCCTGGCAAATGCCCATTTAGTCATGTCAAGAACCAACAAACTAGCTGTCATTGCAAACCTGTATCAAAACAGGTAAACAATTAACTGTTCATATTATGTTCAAAAGTAACAAACTTATTCTGAAACTATAAAAAATGTTTCTTTTTAAGCCACTTTCTATATCCAAGTAAGCAGTGGAAATCGGGGGATGAAATACCTGCAAGTAGTGATGGCAAATATGAACTTCTGTCAGTTACCAATGATCTCTTTGCGGAAGAGATCAAGAATCTCATGGACAGAAGTAAGTTTTTTAATTAATTAATTACTGTTAGTCGGGTAAAATAAATTGTATTACTTTTGCTGGGTGATTGACTGCATCTAGCATAATATCTAACGCCATTCCTGACAGTTTTTGTTCTTTTGCATTGTTTTAATGGATGATATTACAAGAGAATAATAATGTTTTTATTTTCTTCATTAACAGCAGAGGTCAATGGCAACCAAACAGACAGCTTGTTGGCCGTATCACTCGCCAAAGCTCTGTGCTGTATCCTCAACCTCTGGTTTATGCAGATCAGCAGCTCAGATTTTCTAATTTATTAATATTTAAAATACAGACTTCTGTTTTCTTTAATTTCTGACTCTCAGATATTCATCGAATCTCAAAGGATGTGCAAGGTAAACACATCTTCCCCTGGATTATGCTTCGGAACATAATCAAATCTAAGCACATCGTGCACAACTTACATATTTTAGAGAGACAGTTGCGTAAAGAAATGTGAAGGAATGTGCTCCTCCTATACTACATGTTTAAATAGATCGTATATAGTATTTGTAACCCTTAGACTGAACTCCTATGCTTTTACTTACAGCTGGACAGGATGTGAAATCAAGGATTCTGGTAAGAACATATTTGGGATTAAGAGTGAAACATGCAACGTTTAGTTCTACAGCTGCGTACCGTTTTCATTGGTTTTCAGGTAATAAAAGCCGCTGAGGATTCTACGTTACAGTACATGAACTTCATGAATGTGATCTTCGCAGCACAAAAGAAGGTGGAATTAACACATGAACTAGCATCATAGATTATGTATTCTCATATATGCTTCCATTATTTAACTTTGATTGTCCCTGTTTTCAAAGAATATCCTGATTGATGCTTGTGTGCTGGATGCTGACTCAGGACTACTGCAGCAGGTATTGTGTTTGATCACAGTGAATAAGGCACAATAAATGCATTTTATTAAAATTGTATGTCCAATTTGTAAAGCTGAAGATGATGATACCAAAAAATACATCAATGTGTAGGAACGTGATTACTCTTTTAAATGATGGTGCAAATGATTGTTCAGACAACACACAAAAAATAGACAGATTATGCATCCTTCTACAAGTTTTTTTCCCACTAGTCTGAAATGATGTTATGGAGGTAAAGCAGCCTCAGAATTCTTGATATTTTGCCTGCAGTGTCTTACCTTAAAGTAGAAGCAGGTATCATTGTTTATAGTGGCACTCGTTTCTAATTTAAATTAAATGCATGACAATTTTTGTGCTGTCATGTAACAGCACATTTGCAAGTGCATTGATTAGTTCTTTCTCGTAAAAGAGGTTAGACACTAGCCTGACTTCCGCGACTATTAAACTCATAGGAGCTTAATCTACCTTACGGCTTAACCTGCGTCCATCAGATGCCTCTGAATCTACAACCAATCAGACCACTTCCCATTTTTTTGGGGAACTGAAATGCTCTAAAACGGCAGCCTGACTTCGCTCGCGAAAGAATGTAGCGTCAAAGGAAGTATGGGCGGGCCCAGGCTAGTTAGACACTGTATTGATTTTAAAATGTCAAACTGTATTACTTTTAATAGACATTTTGTCAGCTGTATGTTGTTACACAACATGAACACACTGTACTTCAATCCTTTTTTAATTCCGATGAAACATTAAATATGGCTATTTTTATTTGCAGCTTTTATGATGCACATTTGCATTAATCATGTAATAAATATACCATACATCATCATCATGTATTGATTAAATATTATGATTAAATGTGAAACTATTTACATTTCTGTTTGTCTTTTTACAGGCTTGTGACATAACTGGAGGCTTGTATCTCAGAATTCCCCAGAAGATTGCTCTCACACAGTATTTGTTGGTGAGATCAACCATCCAGGCCATTTTATATTGTTTGTATAATGTATAATGTAAACTGTAACTGCTGGTTGTGTGTCAGTGGGTGTTTTTACCAGACGCAGACCAGAGATCCCAGCTGTTGTTACCTCCTCCGGTACATGTAGACTACAGGGCCGCCTGCTTCTGCCACCGCAATCTGATTGAAATTGGCTACGTCTGTTCAGTGTGCCTTTCAAGTATGTCTCCATCTACCCCTTATAAAAACTCTTTTCTGTTTGAATATATTGTGGGGTGCGATTTAATCCTGTGGTCTTCAGTGTCACACGATCCTTCAGAAATCATTCTCAAATACATGCTCAGATATTTCTGATTAATGTTGAAAACTGATTTTCAGTATTATTTGAAGAATGCAAAGTTAAAAATAAAGCATTTATTTAAAATAGAACTATTTATATATATATTATTCACTGCTCATGTTTACAGTCTGAATACTGTGAACTGAATATGGTCAGTGACATGATGACGTGTCTCTTAAAGGAATAGTTGAAAAGTGAAAATTATTTAATAATTTACTCACCCTCAAGTAGTTCCAAATCTGTATGAATTTCTTTGTTCTGCTGATGCCAAAGATGTTTTGGGGGGAAAAAAAAGTGTAACCAGGCTTTTTTAGGTCACCACTGATTTCCATAGCAGGGGGAAAAGAAATACGATGTCAATGGTGACCCAAATTTTTTTCCTTTGCGTTCAGCAGAACAAAGACATTCGTACAGACTTGGAACTACTCGAGTGCGAGTGAAGCATGACAGAATTAGAATTTTTTGGTGAATTATTCCTTTGAAAAATAGTTTTTATTAGCGTGAACGTTTTAAAATGTATCTTTTTAGAGACCATGAAATATGTTAAAAGATCCTACATAGCAGAGAGATTTCTGTGTGTGGTTTAACTGTTGCATCTTTTCTTCCTTTACCAGTATTCTGTAACTTCAGTCCAATTTGCACAACATGCGAGTGAGTCTTTTTAACGTTTTGAACCATGTCTGACAGATAACATGACGGCCTTCGGTTTTTCATTCAACCTTAAACATTGTGTTCTTCTGTTCATAGGACTGCTTTCAAAATGCCCCTGCCTCAGATGACCAAAACAAAGAAGAAAAAAGTTAAAACTGCAAACTGACCTCATCAATAAATGTGTGTGTGTGTTTAGTATTTTGTTGAATAGCATACTTTTTTACTGTGATTTGGAACGGTCGAAAAATAGTAATGTTTACTTGAACAATATGTTTTGGTATTGTAGCCAATGCTTTAAATAAAAAAATCCCTGAATCAAAGCCAGAGAAGCACATTCATGTCAAGTGTCATGTTTCAGTCAAGTGGATTTCACTACAAATTAGCTATTTAGATTTACTGAAATTAGGTCTTAAACTAAATATCATAACACAGTGTATATATCTATATGTATAGATAGATATCTATATGTATATAGATATATCTATATATATATAAATCTATCTAATATATATATATATATATATATATACCCACACACACACAAACATTACAGTACAGTTTTTATTACCAAGCTGTGCAAAAAGACTCCTCACTGCAGAGACCAACAAAATGACTTCCTGTTTTAACAACTTATTGGTCATGGTGGGATTTCTGTACCCTGCCGCCAACCACAGACCAACTTCATCTCCACTGTGAATGTACAGAAACCTGCATTAGAGATGACAGTCTTCGGCTGCAAGGGACATTTAGATATGAAACTTGGTCCCAAGATCCTTAGTTGATGTTCACTGTCATAAAGAAATGGTCCATACTAAATAATCCTTGTGCTTCGGTGCCATGATGCCATTTATAATACGCTGAAAAAATCTGTCACCTGGATCGGGGGGAAAATATATACTCAATACGTAGTTTATGTGGTGTCAACATACATACACAGAAACTAAAAGAATACTCGTACATACAGCATTTTGTATTTAGCAAAGACCTTTATGCAAAGCGACTTATAAATGAGGAATTGAAACATGCAATTTTAGTTAATGCACAAAAAGACTGCTAAAAGTCTGTCAGAGATGTTCTGAGGAAGGCATACCTTTGTTAAGAGATCGCCTTGAACCTTACTGTTCTTCTCAAACTCCACTTCAGCATCCAGAACCAGCACCGGCACCTTCGCCAGGTGCTCAAAATGAACCCTATGATGGGGAAGAGAAGAGCACACATCAAGTACATGCTACCGTCATCATCACTAGCTTACACGCAAAATAAAGTGTTGGCCAAAAATATTAGAACACCAGTATTTTCGCCAGTTAAAAAAAAGGTTTTATTAAGCCTGTCATCTTTTTCTATAGTGTGTCAGCATAAAATATAAGTTGACATTTCCTAATATTAGTTTTGCCATCAATATCTGAAGGGTGGTCGAGATCCGAGTGATCATAGGTTTGGGCTGTGGAGTAGAGAAGACATGTACCCGGGAACCAGGAATGTTACAGACACAAGTGGTGCAGTTTAAGACTCAAGCTTATTAACAGGCCAGTGTATATTTATAGTGTTAGACAGAAGTGAAAGATATGACTGTCATGTTTCAAGTAAATATTGAGTAATGTCAAAAGCAAAACGTATCTAGCGCAAAAGGAACAGAATGTTCTCTTGAATCTCTTTTGGTGAGAAAGCACATGGTGGTACAACTAACAAAGTAAGAGCACTCACTTTGTACTTTTGTTGATGAGCCAGTCTTCATGTTTCATGTGGAGTTTCTCGAGGTAGTCGAGCTGAATTCCGTGTTCCTCCATTCGACCTCGTCTGCCTAACCTCTCCATGCAGGTCTGGAGAACATAACATTGAAATGCATTAACTCGTATTTAATGATTCTCAAGGAGATTAATGAAAGCGATGCACACCTCTGGAGATGCTCGGAGATATATGATGCCCTCCAGTTGAATTCGATGACCAAACTGCTCAACGAGAAAGGAGTGCCAATCCTGATACACAGCCCACTCGGTTGAATTTATACAGCCAAGCTCAAACATGTTTAAAGCAAAAATGTACCTGAGAAAGGAATGGAAATCATGTTTAGTTTACAACAACTGTTTTCAGTACATGAGTACACAGTACTCTCGAGTACATTCAGTAGTACTTATATTTTAACCGTAAGGAGTTACATAAAGTGGGGTCAAAAAAAGTGGACCTAACCATCACCTGTCGCTGTAGACAGAGCGCTCGAACACCTGCCCCGCCGAGCCCGTGGACTGCAGTAATCTGGCAGCAATGGGCTGCAGTTGTGTACGCATGCGACTCATACAGGAGAACGTCTGGAAAGTGTAGGACCAGCGCTTTGGATCCTGATACATCATCTCCAACAGGTTACTGGATGATTGCTGAGCACTATCTGCTGTCTGCTACACACAAAGGAAAACACATTAGTGTACGTAACATATAAAGTGTTAGTCAAGCATCCCAAAGGTATTTGGACAATTATGGCAGTTTTGTCACTGCATATTGAGCTGAAAGAATATTAAAACACTTCAAAATAGCACATGTACATCACTGAATCAATGAAATACACGTGATTAATAGAATTAGAATAAACCTAACATAAGTTACAATTAATTACAAAACTGTGTTTGATGTTTTATATCATGCAGGCTCTATCTAGAGTTTAACATACATGGCCAGGATATAATCTTACTGTAAGAGGGTTAAATAGCACTGTTGATTTATCGATTATGTGTACTGTAGTGACACTGACCTCAGCGGTTTGGTCCACATTTTGCCATTTGCTGACGGGCTCTGCTATCACTTCCCAATTCTGTCCTGCCTTCTGTAGCAGCTTGGCAAACGTTGACTTCCCGACCGCTTGTTCAGAGGACACACACTTACATTACCAACTAAACTTTAAAGCGACACTGCTACACCTGAGAACCAGTCTGTTCATGTGCACAGGCCACATTAAATAGCCATGACTTTATTATTTTTCAAATTTCATCACACTCATATAAACATTAATCATTTGTCAAAAACACTACAATAAGCAAAACATACCAATGTTTCCTTCGAGAGAGACTCTCTTTATTTCATTGCTTCCGACGTTACTCATGTGGCTGCTCGCAAAACGGCAAAAAGCAGAGCTTGAGAAAAGGCGTTTTATCGCTATCATACTCAACTCTGACATCACGCAAAAACTATATTTACATCATTTATATATGTATACACCATTTGACCATTTTATTTGCACCAAGCATCTTAGCAGAAACATGCTTCCGGGTGAGGGGAGTTTTAGTTTCAAAATAAAAGTTTCACTTTTTCTATTTGAAAAAAATATCAACCTCACAAAATCGTTAAAAAATAACATGTACAAAAACTAAATAAAACATTTTTTTTACTACAATAATCCTTATAGTGCATCTTTTATAAGATGTCTAAAACAAGTAATGCAAAATACAGTGTAATTCATGAAAACAAAAAATAAAACGTTGAACAAAATCATTTTGTAGTTTAAAATGACATGATAATTTTTACTAACATACATTTTCTATAGCCTAAACATTACCAATGCTTGCGAAAATCTGATTAGGAACATGGTAGAAAGTCAGTATAAATAAAAGAAAAATGAATTTGATGGTTCCATTACGCATGAAATACTGCTTAACGGTCTGAAAATAAATCTAGAGCTTCACCTAAAACCAAAATAATCTTCGCTGTTGAATATGAAACCACATACAAATGAAAACATAAAAAACTATTTGTCTTCAAACTTATACAAGAATAAAAAAAAATAATAATAAAATAAAAAATTAATATTGATCCCTTCCTCCAATACATCTTTTTTTCACGCATTATAAAAGTACTGACTAAAAATGCTGGTTTTATTTTTACTTCCATCAAAACTAAACTCTGATATATTTGCTTTACATCCCAGTCCATTACAAACACATTAAAAAAGCTCCACAGTGTAATACTGACAACAGAACAAACAGATAGAGAAAATCCACACATAAATCAAGAGTTTTTCAGGATGACTACTTCTATGAGCTTCAGGAAGCACAGCTGAGATACAACGAAGACAATCAGCGTGCACAAAACAAATTCAGACTCCGAAAACTGGACAGGACAAAAGAAAGGCTTTCTGGAAAATGCATTAAGGCTGACCAATATGGTATTCATATCAGTGTCTATCTATCCTTGCTGCCTAGTTTCTCAATAAGGTCCTGCAGGGGTGCCAGCTCTCTGCGATCAATGAGATTGAACTCCTAAAAAAAAAAAAAAAAAAAAAAGGAAAATTTTTAATCAGTTCAAGAGTATTGATGCAACAATTTAGACATTGTCACTCATGACCTATGCGTGTGTGTTAATGCACTGACCTGTACGAAGAAGATAAAATGCTTGAAGGAGGTGTTAAGATGAGCTTCCTCCTGAAGCTGCATGACCGAGTCAAAATGCTGATGATAAATATGAGCATAAACCCTGAACAGGCGCTTCAGTATAGTTTTTGCAACTGACATGAAGTTCTTTGGGAAAGGAACGCCTGGAGGGAGTAAAACATCCAATAAATGAAAGAGCCTTGATGACAAGCTTACACTACATAACAACTGGAATCAAACAAACCGATCTTAGACGGGAAGAGAGTTTCATCATCCAGCTGATCCTGAACCCAGGTCATCAAGTAGTCAATGTACTTGGGAGCAGAACACTTGATGGGCTTTTTGATGTTGGTGCCGTCTGCCCAGTGATATTCATATCTTTATGGAAAAAGCAATTACATTTTAGACAAACGATCCACCATTTTTATAACAAACATTATGTATGTAAACATTTCAGGCAGCATAAAAATGTATAAAATTTCATATTTTTGGTCATTTTGAACCATAGAGGAGTTTCTCTTTTTCCTGAAATTGCTAATGAATGTTGTCACACTGGAATAAAACTGGTTGGCTTTGACTTTTAACACAACTTAATTGTGTGTCCTGCCTTGTAACAAGTTTGGTGTTCCTGGGCAAAAATGATACAAAACGTCTTGTTATATGCTGTCGCCACATGTTGGTTTCTATCATCTTATCAACTTGTTTTCTTTCAATTAGCACAGGTTTTGTATTTCTTTTTGGAATTGATTGATTGGCTGTCTCATTGATCTGAGTTTATGCACCTCAGTTTTTGAATGCTAAAGCATTATCTGTGGATTATTTTGGCAATGTTCACTCAGCTTGCATGAACTCATATCAACAAGGCAGACAATCAATCGGTTCCAAAAAGTGATACAAAAGCATGTGCTATTTGAAAGAACAACAATTGAATCCAATATTCTGTGATGATATAGAATAATGAGACATCTACAAGAAATGTTGTAAAAGCTGGTCATCTTTAACTGGAATTTAAAGAAAGGGATTTTCAGCACAGAATAAAGCTTAAGTGACAATTCTAAAGCATTGAAAAGAAGCTTTTTTATTTTACCTGGGACCCGCAGACATAACAGAGCAGCTGGTTTCTGTGCAAAATTCAGTGATTGTGCCATAGAGCATGTTGATCTGGTTGAAAAAGTCCACAGCTGAAATAAATGCATATGAATTAATTCACATAGCCATTTGTTTTCTCAAAAATACTTTTACTGACAAACTTACTGTTGACACAATGTAAAGGTATAGGAGATGAAGACTGGCAGGCCAAGGTGTTATTTGGTGATAAAAATACAATAATGTAATTGGTATGGTTTTTTTCTGATTAAAATGTACCATAAAAAGTTTTTGATGCTGACACATTGTTATTATTGATACACTGTTGGGTATGGGTCACTGACCACACGTCACTTAATTTACACTATTAAATAAACATTGTCATTTTAAATCACCTATTTTACAAAAAATTAAATCCGGAAGAAGGTTTCGTTTTGAAATAGATCCTTGTGGTTTCTGTTCAAAAGAGAATGAAACTAGCAAGAGTTTATATCTTTTTGGTTCAGTCACACTGCAGTTCTGGCAGGTTCCTTATATCTGGGTAAACACTGAGACGGGCAATCCTACATTTGATTTATTTCATGTTTTGATTTATGTGTCAAAGATGGTCAACATAGTCATTATTATGGGTAAATATCATACATATCATTTTAAGTGGTTTAAATCCACCTCAATGTGTTTACATTTTTTTTTTTTTTTTGCATTTTTTATGTATCTTAGGATGCAAGCCTTTTCTTAAGATAAAGTATGTTATACAAATATAAATACTGTTTTATTTCAGCTTGCATTATGTGTGTAACAATTATTTTGTATTGTTTTTTAATAACGTTTTCATTTTTATCACTTGAAGGATAGGAGTAACCATATGTACTCTAATGTGCATATTATGATGCATGTATTTTAGGCTTCCGCATGGAACTTAATGTAAATTTGAATTGCTTAATTAAAAACAAAATCAACTCACTATTGACAGCAATCCATTCGTTAAGGTCCTCTCCCTCTGGTAACATCACCGCAGCTCGGAGATTTCCGCTTCCTAATGTGGCCTCTGCATGTTTCAGCAGTTCATACTGATGAGAGCCTTCTGGGATATTCTTCTTGGGCTTGAAAGTCTTTGATGAACGGCTTCCACTACAATACAAAGTCACAACAGCCAATTTTACTAGAAAAACGCACAGATTAAACTGACTACAAGCAATATATTAATATAGCACGAGTGTGCGAATTTAAAAGTAAAAAATATGTAACATTCAAAACAAGCTAACTGAAGTCGAAGTTTTCATGCTAAACACAGGAACAGACATGTCAACCGGAAACGTTGAAAGTTCAACGTTATCAGCGCGAGTAATGTTTATTTGTTGATGGACGTGCTTCTATATTTCCAATTCGTCTGAGAATATAAAGCTGCTTGGTAATATATCTGTAATACGCGATTACGGCAAGAAAGAAAAGGTTAACATACTGTTTCAGCGGCTAAAATACTTACAATAAGAAACTCATCTCCGGCTCTGTTCCTCTTCAAAACTGCTTTTAGAAGGCAATGCGAACTGCTACGACTATAAAGTTAATCCTCAAAGGCCACTAAACACCATTTATAAGTTACTCTTCGAAGTTCGGTGTTTTGCAGACGAAAGATATAAGTAGGCGTAGAAACTAGAGACTCAGGAAATGTCTACGATTGGTTCCCCGCGAGTGCCATGTAACTAACCACAGAAAGAAAGCGCGTGATTACGTCCAAACTTCCTCATTTACCCGGATCGAAAATTGTTACAAGTATTCGGTACTTGTGACTACACTTTATAAACAATTATTAGTGAAACTATAAATAAAAAAGCCACCTGGCAGCTAAAACCCTGTAGTTATACCGCGCATGCGTGTTTCGGTCGAGGGGCGGTAACGTTAGTTTGTCCTCGCGGATAATATAGTGACGCAATAGCCACGCACGGGGCAACGGGGTTATAAACTGATACTGAATTTTAGTGTGCTCACCTTTCTGCCTTATTGCCACCAGGTCGGTTTGGGGTCGCATAGGTGCGATTTAGCGGGTTTCAATCTTTTTTATATTTTATTCTTATTTATAACGCCCACTAATGGCTAACGTTACACTCCGGGCATTGCGGAAACTATGCCGGCATTCTCACAATCAGGCATGCAGTTTTCATTTTTCATCTTCACGGTAAGTGTCCGAGAGCTGTCTTACGTTACGTTACTGACATTAGTGATAGAATAAAACCGGGCTACAAATGTCACAGCATTCTGATCCGCTCTCGTTAAACCGGCTGTCACAAACAGCGGAAGCGTAATTCTGTATCAGTAATACAGTTGTGATTATCTCACTGTATTACACTTAGTTTCTTGATAAAACGTGTCATCTGCGACTTCTCTTTCGATGTTTTAGTTATGTAACAAACGCCGGTTTAATTGTTCGGTTGACTGTGCGCCCCCGAGCGGCTCGCCGGCTCCCGGAGCTCCCGGCTGATGTAATGTCATTAACTGCTTGCAAGCAGCCGGCGTCAAGTTTCCACAGAGGGACCCTTCTCTTCTAATTTCAGTGCTCATGTGTTGAGTTTCCTCTGGGTAGTTGTGCATGACTGCTCAAATTCAGCACATACTCGTTTTCATTTATGCTCCGCGTGGTCATTAACTTTATGGGATTAATTTAACGGTGGTGACTAAACTTTCTACACGTGACTTGACTGAGACGTCTTCAATTAAGCCGCATTCAAGCAGCAAGGCATTTCAATTTTCCCCCTGTTTAAAAGAGGGGGGGGGGGGGGGTATATCTTCCAAAAATGTGTATCTTCGACATAGATTGCATGCAGAGTATACATTTGGTCACACATGCATTCTGCAGGATTCGAACCCATAACCTTCCCGTGACCAGCACAGTACTGTTTCAAATGGCTTCTGAATAATAAAAAAAGAATAATCACTATTTTTTGTTTTACATTTGTCGAGAATATCCAAAATAGTTTTTACAAAAAAAACAATTCAATAGTTTGACACAAAGTATCATCGTATCTGAAAATTGTCAATTGTTATGAACACTTTTAGGAAACTCAAGGCTTTTGTAAATGAAAGCAAATAATAGTAAAATTTCTCAGTTTTTGCATTGATTATTTTGTGTACAAGTAAGTCTACAAACAAGTCCCCTACATTTATGTGGAATAATTTAGAAGACACATTTCTCCAAAGCACTTTACAAACAGTGTCCTGTTATATTATTGTCCAAATGTCTTTATTTAGACTGTTGTCTGTCACACCAGCACAGTGCTTATCTTTAGGCAGCAGCTTTGAACCGATGAATTCCACTGAAACACTATTTTTCAAACTTATTTTTCTGTATGTAGCCAAAGTTAACCAGGGCAGAAGCAGCTTTGTAGTTATTTTGCAGTTACTCCTCAATGTTTTATTTTCCAGACAAGAGGCGGTGGTCATCTCAGGCAGAAAACTGGCACGGCAGATCCGTAACGAGGCGCGTGATGACGTGGAGGAGTGGGTCGCTGCTGGAAACCGACGGCCTCACCTTAGTGTCGTGTTAGTGGGTGATAATCCAGCCAGTCACTCGTACGTTCTCAATAAGACCCGAGCAGCAGCAGAAGTGGGTAAGATATGTTACAAGGCCAGATGGGAGTCATTTCCTTTTCATTCAAAACAACTTGTGAAATAGTATTTAGAGTATTTACACAAATGTTTGGTCATGTGGACTTTCAGTGGAGGAACAGAAATCTCATCGAAGGTTTTGTCTTCATTTGTATTTTAATAAAAGCCTGGTTTGAAACGACACGAGAGTGAGCAAATTATGACAGAATATTTGTGCCTACATATTAATTTCTTCATAAAATTGCAATTAAGTTTTTTTTTTTTTTTTTAATTATGAAATGGATGAATTGAAAGTTATAGTCAATAAAAAATGAAAAGCAGCCACAAGTCTGTTTTTGTCATCAGTATTGCTGTTTAATGTTAGAGATGGGTGTCACTTTTCACTGTTGGCTGTATACAGTATGGAAATCTATTTTGAGTGTACATGTGACTCCTTACAGGACCTTACACTCTGGCACTACACAAACTTACACAAGCAAATCTGACTAGAGTAGCACTTTGGGGCCTATTGGCATAAACACCTTTTTATAAATGGATATATATGATTTATATATGTTTATATAATACATATATTTGCATGTTGTATCATTACTCTTTCTTATTCTCTATAGGCATTAGTAGCGAGACTATCCTGAAACCTTCCAGCACTGGTGAAGAGGAGCTACTTGACCTTATCGAGAAACTCAACTCCGACCACAGAGTAGATGGTCTGCTAGTACAGCTACCACTTCCTGGTAGGTTAACTGAAGAGCTGTACTGATGTAGTGCCTCGTTGGTTATTGGACTGTTGTGAACCGGATTCTTAGTTTTGTTTATTCCAGATAGAGTTTCCAAAAAGGACTTTAAAGCTTCCTCTAGACTTACACTTATTATTTTCAGTTATATTATAAGATTGTCAAGTTCTTTTAAATGGTTTCCTCTCATATACAGATCACATTGATGAGCGACGTATATGCAATGCTGTGTGTCCTGGGAAAGATGTCGATGGTTTCCATGTGGTCAATGTTGGTCGCATGTGTCTGGATCAGTCAACTATGCTGCCTGCCACTCCTTGGGGGGTTTGGGAGATTATCAAACGCACAGGTGAGAAACCCATTACTTAACCAACTAATGATACTGTGTCATTTGGACCCCAGGAGTTAGTTTGAAAGCTTTTGGACTTGGTATTTTCATTTGGTGATTAAAAATGATATCTCAAACGGTGTGGATAGTTGAGGTGCTGTTGCCTTTTTAAGCAATCAGATGCAGATATTAAAATGGGTTTACAAATCCTATAAACATGGACTAAAAGAGACGCCCAATTAGAGACTTGAGAAAGTAAGCAACCATCTAGGGCAGATTGCCCCAAATGAAGGTTTGTTTACAACTAATGCAATGCAAATCACAGTTATTGAATAAAAGTCTGCAATTTAGCAAAGAATTATGTTTCAAAGCAGTTCAGTTTTCAATAAATTCTCTGTCTGCTCTGAGTTTAACATGCATTTCCAACATTACTGTATATTCAGTGTGGCTGTGAATGTTTGTCATGCTGACTAAAACTCTATTTTGTCATAGGCATACAGACGCTGGGTAAGAACGTGGTAGTTGCTGGTCGCTCCAAAAACGTTGGGATGCCCATTGCAATGCTGCTACACACAGATGGCAGACATGAAAGGCCAGGAGGTGAGTCTGTGAGGAGAGACAAAGCATTTCTGAGGAGCTTTGGCCATACAAGGCAATTATTATAAAGCGTCCTGAATTTTTGTTTCAGGTGATGCCACAGTGACCATCTCCCACCGTTACACTCCCAAAGAACAGCTCTGTCAGCATACACAGATCGCAGACATTATCGTCGCTGCTGCAGGTTCAGATTTCAATTCAATTACCATTTATTGCATGTTTACCGCAATGTGCACACAGGGACCCAGATTCACAAACACTGTTAACTCCCTTTAGGTATTCCCAACCTCATCACTGCTGATATGATAAAGGAGGGTGCAGCAGTTATAGATGTTGGAATCAACAGAATATTGGACCCCTTGACTGGGAAGAACAGGCTTGTTGGTGATGTGGACTTCGAAGGTAATGAGGAAGCGCAACTAGTACTGTGATTGGTGTAATAATGGGATAAAAGCCTTTCTGAGTTTATCGGTTAAAATAAGTGTTGTGCTTGCACTTTACCATATCATCTTTCAGACATTCTAGTTTGTAGTGTAGAATGAACCACCATCTTGGGAGTTTGTTTCGGTTTACAGTAGCTTTTCATTTTGAATTCTATTTTAGGATTGTTTGAAAATCTTCTGTCGACTTAGACTGATTAGTGCTAGAAAATTCTAAAATAGGGTGACCATACGTGCCATTTTCACCGGACGCGTCCTTGCCAGGATTTCTATAAGGATATAGGTTTTGGCTTGGTTTGCGTGTGCAGACCGATCGGTATGACAATCACTTCCTTATGTTTCCAAAACCCTCTTGATGTACAAATCAAAACAATATAGAAATCCTGGCAAGGACGCGTCCGGGGAAAATGGCACGTATGGTCACCCTAGCTAAAACATGTTAGTTATGCGCCAAATGTTAGAAACATGCTAGCATTGTGCTAAATCATGCGAGCAACATGCTTAAACAAGCGTTAAATCATGTTAGCAGTGTGCTAAATATGTTGATGCATGTTAAATCTGGCTAGAAACATTCTTGCAACTTGCTAAATCATGCAGGCAGTGTGTTAAGTGATGTCAGCAACAAGTTAAGACATGTTAACAATGTGCTTTAATAATCTTAGCAAAGTTCAAAATCATGCTAGCAAGAAACAAAGACTAAGTTTCATTGACTTTTTCTGACTTCTTAGAGAAACTTAGTTATTTTAGCCTTTGTCAAAGGTCACTCATCTAGTATTTAAATCACTTCTGATATGTCTTCACAGGTGTTAAAAAGAAGGCCAGCTTCATTACTCCAGTTCCTGGCGGTGTTGGACCTATGACCGTAGCCATGCTAATGAAAAATACAATCAAAGCAGCAAAAAATGTCATTTTAACCCCACCTCAACGTGTTCGAATGGCAGCAACCTCATAACGGCCTCATTCTCAGCACACTCCACATTCCACGTTGTGCTTCCCTCTGACTTCATTTGGAGGGTCTCCTAGTGGAAAATCAATATTTTTATCAGCTATTTTTGCTTTCCATGGTCTAGTTAAATATATTTAAAGGTTTAAGAATGTGAATGCACTTTTTCATTCAGATCTTAAACAAAATATACATTATTTAGTGTATATTTTTCAGTTACTTGGCCAAGCATTAAACAGAAGTTTAGTTTTCACTGTTACAGCTTTGCTTTTTTTGTATGTTTAAGTATGATGATAGGAGATTTTGCAGTATATTTATTCATAAAGGAACACATAAGAAATGTGAACCAATCTAAAAGAACAGAAGTCAGTGTTTATACAGGTTCCTGCAGAACTGATCTGTGGAATGAGTCACATGTCCAATACTGGTCAATACTTGTGAAACAGCATGAAAGATAACTGACCGAATAACCTTTGCAACAACAATGTATTCTTCGAAGGAATATTTGTGGCTGAATTGACCAATCACTTCTTTTATTTTATTTATGTCCTCCTTCTGGACAAAGAGGGTGCAAAGAACGATGATAATGGTGCCATGGTTGGGGAAATGCAGTTCTAAATCTAAAAGAATGAGAGGAAATTTGGCGGAATTTAGATGAAATTCTTTGCTAGTTTTTTTTAGCTGTATGAATATTTACATACAAGTCCCGATTTCAATTTTGCATATTAACATGTAATGCCTTTTTAAAGCACTACAATAAATGTATCATATGTAAACTGATGTATTATTTGAATCCTGTGAGCCTATTTGTATTTAAAGAAATACAAAATTAGTTTTTTGTTAAAGCCTAGCAGTTGGTGTGGTTGCATTTTTATTCATTTTATGAATATGTACTATATTTGGATTATTTCTGTAGTTTAAATAGTAGAGCATATACGTCAAGGTTATGGGTTTAACTCCCAGAAAATGCACGAACTGGTAAAATGCATATGGTAAAGGTGGATTGAAACACTTTTTTCATTGAAATGATTTAGGAGAAATTTCCCAATCCAGCTGAATTCAACCTAGCTTAAATTTAAGTACATATTTAAGTACACAATTAAATATATAATTCAGTGTTTTTATGTTCGTTTTTTACAATGAATGCGCGAAGTCTTTTATTTTGAAAGAATGACGAAAACGGATTTCCGGCATGGTGTTCTTCGTTACTGCAGAGTGGACAAGTACAAGCTACTGATTTAAAGCAGATACATAGCATCCTGGGTTAGTGAACAAGTAACGTTAAGTATTAATTGGCTTCGTTTATTGAGTCACTATTATAAAGATGTGTTGGCGTCATTTATATCAGATTAGTAGAGACCTGGAAGAGATCTAATTCTCTGTATGTTTCCAGCTTAGGGTCTGTCTCAGTAAGTTACACACACTTGAGGTTGTGCTGCGGTTCTGAAGCTTTGTATATGCTACCGTTCAGTAACGTTAGCCGAGTTTTAAACGAAATTCTCGCCGTTGCATATTTTTTTCCAGAAACGATAACGTTAGGTGACAGTGCAGAAAAGGCATGTTAAACTGTACTTTCAACATTTAATTCGTCTTCTTAAATTAAAGACTTTCTTGTATTTATTAGATTGATAAATAATCATTTTATTTTTGGTTTGCACGGTGGGGGGAAATAGCAGTTACTGTTGTCTGTATCCCACGGTGAATAAAGGATTGATGTTACCAGCATTCTATATTTGGTATATCTTGCACTATTATGTTGTTTTTAAACTGCACTGACAGCATTTTTAATTAGGTCATATTGCTTTAAAAAGCAACAAAACAGGACTACTTTCCTGAAGACTTCTACTCATGGGAGGGAGTGATGCTGACAGCAGATCTAAGAGCAGACACCGAGATGAGAGGAAATCCAGAAGCTTGTCTTCATCAAGTGCCAGGAGATCAAGTCCAAGCCCTCAAAAGAGACATGAACGTTCGTCTGGTAAGGGAAAGTGCTGCTTTCACTACAGAATACGTGCATGGTTTTTATACTGTACTGATAATCAAGTAAACCTTACAATGTTACAGTTTTTCTTACATTTACTTCATAAAATCAGTAAATACTTAACAGCAAATACTCTAGCCTAAAGGTGGACATTTGTACAGTTGAACTAAAACAAACAAAGAAGAGAACTGTCAATTAGACAACAGAAGGCATGTGATAGGTTATTTATTCATAAATTATTACATGTGTACGTAAAATGCCTCCTAACTTCTGATATGAATGTAGACAGAAAAAAGATGAAAAGGAGAAGTCCCTCCAGCTCTTCATCATCTTCCAGCTCCACCTCCTCATCCAGAGAAAAAAAAGCCAAGAAAAAAAAGAAACGACAAGAAGTTAAGAAACTGAAGCGTGAAAAGAAAAAAGAGAAAAAGGAAAAGAAGCGGCAAAAAAAACTAGCATTGAAAGCTGAAAGAGCAGCGGCTTCCGTATCGAATGCTGTTTCTGAAGAAACACCTCAAACGTACCTGAAGACCTGGCTAAGTGAGGAGGCTAAAGAACACGGCCCCGGTATGTGCATAAACAAGTAACATCTAATATTGTTTAATATCGAAAATAATTTAAATGAATATTTTTGCTGATGATAAATTTACGTTTGTCTCTCATTGTAGTCATGACTGATGAACAGAAGGACAGTTTTTGCACCAAGAGACCAATGACAAAGGAAGAATATGAGGCAAGACAAAGCGTCATCCGTCGGGTCCTGGACCCTGAGACTGGACGAACCAGGTGAAAAAATGGCAAAAGTCAAGTCAGACCAGATAATAACAACAACAGTAATAAACTAATTAACATGATAAACTTTCAAACAGGCTTGTAAGAGGTGATGGGGAAATTTTAGAAGAAATTGTCAGCCAGGAGAGGCACAAGGACATCAACAAGGTGCGTCTCTCTGAACCATTCTGTTCATGTTTTGTGAATAGGAAAAATGTTTACATTTGTCATAATTTTTTCTTGTTTTTTTAACACAGAAAGCCACTAAGGGAGATGGTGATGCCTTCCAGAAGAGATTGGGGATCAACAGGTAGCGAGGTGTCAAGTCCACGCCAATCCAAAGCCTTCTCCTGCGTTTCTACAAGAATTCAACTTTATAACATTTTCTTAGTTCGTTTAGATTCCGCCCTGTTGAATAAACGACTCCAAAACAACATTTTGCCCTCAGATGTGCTACAGGAACGAGCAACATTCAGTGTGCAATCATGGTCCTGGCATAGTTGAACAATATTTAGTTTTGGTAGAAAATTAATTGTCACAGGCTCGTTAACCCTATTCACTTCAACACTGTTTACTATTTGAATTTCCTCCAAGTCAAAGCAGGAAGTCTATCTTGTTTATTTGTTAATGTGGAAAGACTTTCTTTTTTGTAGATGGATAGTAATTTGCGGTCTGGTAGTATTCATTACCACTGAAGCTCAGCATCTCTTAAATATCAACTGATGGTATTAAAGACGACTGCTGCAACATAAATAAAATATCTTTCTTAAACATTGTGTTGGTTTTCTTTCTTAAAAATAGGATTGCATCCAAACTTCAATTCATAACATTTTAGTTTAAATATGTAGATAAGCCCATACATTTAACCTGTTGACCCAATGCAAAGTATCAGTCAGAACATGCAAGATTAATTTTAATTCTGTATTTGACTGAATTACATATAAAACAATGTTGTAATTTTAAAAACTATATAAAGATTTTCAGATAGGACTGGCTGGTCAGAGGTCAAGTGCACTGTTTAAGCTTGATGGAACTGTTCAGATAGTTTAAACCTTCAGAGGATGACAATGGTTTTTAATTAAAGGGACACTTTATCTAGATCACAATTTTTGTCACCTGAACCCCTTTGGCCTAAATTATTTTCTCTGCATACTGCTGTAAATGAATTGACATTGTTACTAAAGATTAAATTTTCTTATAATTATAGTCAATATTATCCCTGTATTGTCAGATGTGCTTGAAATGTTATAAATGTACTCAAAAACAAATAATATCACCAGTTTTTATGTCAAAAAACACTAAATGATTTTGGTTGGGTGACTGCTAACATATACTGCAAATAACTACCTTGCAAATAACATTTTTTGGATTGAATACAAATTAAAATATTACAGCTGGACTATTATAAGTACAGTTGAATGTAATTACATAAAGAGAAAAAGGGAAAATATTATACAATTATGTACAATTATATAGTAATTGTAAGTTTTATATATTATATATTAAATCTGGTAGATTTATTATTACTATTACTAACAGTGGTAGCATAATCCAGATACAATGTTTTGCATTCTATTTATCATTATTATTATTTGTATTATGTTCCTGTTTGTATTATATTTTTGTAGTTTTTTATGTATGTATCACGAAGTATTTTTTATTATCATTTAAGGATTATATTTAAGCAGATATGTGTCAGTCTGTACTTGCACTTGTCTATATCGCTGTTAAATAAAATAAATCTGATTGCATAACAGACAACAGCCCTGTAGGTGGCGGTATAAACACTCTGTGAATCACGTAAAACTAAAAGAAGAAGTAATTCGTGAAGTTCAATGTGTATGTTGTACATTACCTCATAACGTTGTGCATTTCAATCTGAATTGGACTTTCGTGTTAGTTTACTTTCAGGGATGTTACTTGAATGCGTGTAACTGGTTTATATTTCGACCAGTCTTCTATGTGGCTACAGGGGGAAACATTTGAGGATGACTTCGCCTCTTTTAGTCCATCAGCGCCTTTTCGCTGCCTTGAAGCTGCCCTGGGGATCGCTGAACACGGGGACGAGTCTCGTACCCTATCAGCCGTGGCGGGTAACAGGCTGGTCATGTGTTTTCGCTGCTGGTAAGAAATACCAAGTTGACCTGCCAGTAGTTCACGAGGAAGACCTTGATGAACAGTTTGTTCGTGGATCTGGCCCTGGAGGACAAGCTACCAACAAAACCAGCAACTGCGTGGTGCTCAGGCATATTCCCACGGGTGTCGTCGTGAAGGTGAGTTCATTCATTCATTGATATTGACATATGGATGTGATAATAGCATACTTGATGATAACCATATAAATCATAATGTCATATTATCTATCAATTACAGAACACATAAATAAAACAAGATAACGGATATCAACAACAACAAAAGATGAATTTTCCAATAGCACTTATCAAGTAAAAGATAATGTAAATAACAGAGATGGAGAGGGGGGAAAAGTACAATTAAAAAGAAATCTTAAACATAGCACAAATTCTAGACGTTTTTATAGCGTTTTTTTGTTAACAGAGATACATATTGTACTTAAATAAAATCGCAATTCTTGTTTGAAATAGAAATGGAGATTTCTTCCTGTGCAAAATATTACAGTTGTTCCAAATAAAAAAATTGTGTGGCGAGAAATTATGCTTATAAATAAGTTTCCAAGCCAAAAGCATCTGCTGATGATATCTAGAAAGTCTGATAGGGAGTTAATTAACAGAAGTTGATAAAACTTATATGAAATGTATATTAGTTTTACTCAGTTTCATGCTATGTACATTTAACTGTCAATTACTGCACTGAATAAAATGTGGTCTGATCCATAAGTGAGAAACAGCTACAGACATAAATAGTTGTCTGCATGAATATGTGTTATTTTTCCAAAGGCTTGGTGCTCATCAGTTATTTTAAATTGCTAATACATTTATAACTTTTTCTGATTTTATCTTTATCTGATTGCTAAATGACCTAACATTGCTTACGTTACATTTTCTTTTTCTAAAATATCACACAAGAAGTTTCTGGAATCAGTTGAGGCTGAATCTAAAGTGTATGAACAAAGAAATACTATATGCTACTCTTTTTCCCTTTTGTTCTAGCCATTTATGACTTGATTTTAACCATTATTATTATTACCGTTATTTATGATTTTCATCAACCTGTATTTTGTGTTGACGAATCAAGTTATTACTAAAGGTTTAAATTCCCTTTAACATGTAGCAGTGAGTTATTTCTTTAATTAAAACTATAGTACAAAAATGTATTTAAGTATTGTCTAGCATGTTTATAACTGAAAGTCTGTGGGAATTGGAAATAATTTTGTAAGAATGGAAAAAAAACATTTAAACATCTTAAAAAGGTAGGTGACTTCTTGTTAGGTGAGGGTGAATGGTTTTAACTTGTGAGTAGAAGATAAAAAGCTTTAGCCAATATGGTTGATCCTAACAAATAAAAAAAAGTTGAATCCAAACTATTCAAGTTATTTGAGTAATATAAGTGTATATCTAATGATAATTAAAGGAGAAGTTCACTTTTGAAAAAACATTTGCTGATAATTTACTCACCCCCATGTCATCCAAGATGTCCATGTCTTTCTTTCTTCAGTCGAAAAGAAATTAATG
>JAUMHP010000046.1:21597459-21608467 GCA_032361065.1 Enteromius trimaculatus
ATAGAAAAATAATGGAAGTGCTAGGACACATTTTGCTGTTTGATGTGATTTTGCTGTTAGTTTTCTCCAAAACTATACAGTAAAATACACTAAAAATAGGTACAGTGTTAGTCAGGGTCACTCTGAAAATAAATCAATTAAAAGAAAGAGCTAACCTATAAAGGAATATTTTTTATGAGTATTTGAATATACAGAAATAAGAAAAGTGTTAGGATGCATTTTGCTGTTTGATGTGATTTTGCTGTTAGTTTTCTCCAAAACTATACAGTAAAATGCTCTGAAAATAAGTATAGGGATAGTCAGGGTCACTCTGAATCTATATCAATTGAAAGAATGAGCTAACCTACAGTCAGTCTCACATTGTACAAATATTATATATTAATAATAATTAGTCACATAAATATTTTTACCTACACACACATATAATAAAAAATACAAACAAATAAAAAAGATTAATGTTATTTATATTAATATTATTTGTAATAATCAATGCACAATACAAACGTTTATGTACAAATGTAATCTATTTGCGAACATTAAAGTAAAACATTAAATTAAAATAAGCAAAAGTATAAAGGAAATAACGGCATAACAGCTCATTTTGACTGTTCGCAACACACGAGTACACGCGCAACGTAAAAAAAGGGGCGGCTGGCTTGACCGTGTTTTTCAACACGCGGCTGGCTTGACCGCAGTGCTCAACTGGCAGGACTAGTTGAAATGACCGAATTTATAATTATTTTTTTTCCAATATTATTAGGATTAATAGGATTAACATTTTCAGCATGACATCCAGTGTGTTAAATGACAAAACGAATAGACACAAATGTATTTATTTATTTATGCAGAATACATAAAATGTCATAAAATAAGTCCGTTTTTTAAAAATTTAGTAGCCTACTGAATAAACTATTTCACAGATGTCAAAGATGTCACAGATTATATATCAAAACACAAAATAAATGTTTAGTAAGCTTCTTCTTGGTGTGGGTAAAACCACTGTGTGGCAGTAGATGTGCATTTTCTCTGGTATCAGGTCTCATCACTGTTCCTTTGGTCTTCATAGAGAGAAATGGTGGAGGAATGGTCACTGATCTTCACTTAAGCGTATGCTTTTTTTTCTTCTTAGCTCTGTTCCAGATTACAGTGGTGTTGCAGTTGTGTACTGACTCAAGTTAATTTGTGCTGTGTAGATTTAGTCACTTTACATGAGGGTAGGACTATCCTTATCCTTTATTAACATTGTAGTTCAGTAGCTATTATATGTATTGTAGGAATGTCCTTCAGATGCAAATAATGAGCTATAAATTACGTAGTGTAGTAAATGGCTATTGGCTGCATATGTTTGGTTACCAACATCATTCCAAATATCCTCTTTTGAGCTCAACAGACAAAAGAAACTCAAACAGGTATAACTTGTGGCTAAGCAAATGATTACAAAATGTATTTTTTTGTGTGTGTGGGCTGTCCCTTTAAACATGCAGTTCAATCAATATTTTAACATATAGGTACATGATTATTGACATTGTGTTTTATGTGTACAGCCAGAGGGAAACATGTCCCCTGGTGAGTAACTCGACCAGGCTCCTTGTGGTGACGTAATCATCTGTGAGCGAGACACACTGCGCATGCTCAGTATCCTCCTCGTTCCAGAGGGAATCATCCAGCGCCTTCATTGCTGGCGAGTCGGCGACGTTCTCAACAGTTCATGTGCTGAAGCCAGTTCTTTTGCGAGCCTCGTAATGGACTCTCAGAAAGTAAGTGGCGAACAGTTAAAGTTTTTAGTTAGAATTGAGTACCTGAAATGTCGCAGGGGTCCGTTGTGACGGAACCATGCGTTTATTGCTCTATCATAGCGCTTTTATACGCAGCACCGTTAAGAATCGCCCGGCTCTGTAAATAGACCCTGCTTTACATTCATACCAATGAAACGTAAAACGAATATGCTATATTCACAGTAGGTGTCAACTGCTCTTGAGGCCTTTATGAATTGACATTTTAAAAATAGTGTTTGACCTGTAGCTGTAGACAGCTATATTCATGAAGGGGATTTATATTAGACCGAATCTGGCACCCATGTGTTTTGTATTGCCGGTTGTAAAAATGTTACCTTCATGTCCCGTGTTACGTTACATCGGACTAAGCCCTTGTTACATAACACAAATAGGCTATATTCTGTGCTATGCATTACAGTAGCTCAACGTTGTGCCCAGTTCCGTAAAATGTTATTATATAAGGAGAGAGTAAAATGCCAAAATATTAACATTTAACCACTATTACTAAATATGCAGGTTGCATAAGTGCAGTAAGTATTGTATGCTATAGGTTTTTATAATTGCAGAGCACCTGCGCTCCCATGTTTACTTAGCAGATAAAGAGAGGGGAAGTGACTTCAGGAGAGGCAGGAATAAATAACAGTGTGCACATGAACAGAAACAGATCACTAAACACATGACACTTCATTCTTGATTACTGTGTAATTCTTCCACAGTATGTTCTGATAACTGATGGATCTACAAGGAAGTCATCTTTGTCTTGAGTGTTTGCATGGGTGTGTTGCATCTTTGTATTTTTAGTGTACTTACTCGACATTATTTAATGCAAGTCATACTGAGTTTAGCGTGGCGTGCAATGACTAATTTGAATGCAGTAATTATAATGCAGCTACGTTGTGGTCATGTTTTTTATTATTGAATCACTTGGGAGAGTATTGTATATATATAAAAAAAAAAAAAACTCTGTGAATGTTTGCTGTATCAGGGCCGATCGAGGAAGGGAATAGCGCATAATCTAAATTCAGCCCGACTGTATTGTCAGGAAGTGGGTCATACCGTTGTGGGTCTTCAATGGAGTCAGATTTCAGCGCGATGCAGGGTGTAACGTTGGACTTTTCAACGGGGGGGACCGTTCTATTCACCTGCAGCTTAAAATCCATCTCATCTAAAGTCCAGCAGTCTGAGGAAACGTGAGGGGATCAGATTGCAGCCCCTGAAAGTTAGATCAGGTTTACTGGCCTCCATAAACTCGTCAAGAGATATAGCGTAAACATGTAAATCTATTACAGAGGTGGACCTTTTTGTTATTCTGCGCTTCAGGGTGTGGATCTGAGATGGCCAAAGAGCAAATTACTGATACTTAGAACCAAATGTGACTTATATGTCTGAACTAGGTCAGCCATGCCCTCTCATGTTTCCCTTTGCAGTTGACTGTCAATAGTTTTGTGTTGACTAAGCTTAGAGTTGTGGAATTGCAAGCTGAATGTAACAGAAAGACGGTTTCAAGTGTGTGAATCTGAATGGCAAGCATCCTTAACAGATTGAGACAAACACCAGTGCCAGTATTCTTTTAAAGGGCATGCTCACATTATATTTATTTGGTTGTTTGACTTGTTTCTTTGTTTTTCTTCAGACATCATTGTCTCACATTTCATCTCAAGCACGTTCATCACTACAAGATCTGGCGCTTGTTATGTATCATTGCGACTTTAAACGTAATGCTCTCCTCAGCAGAATAAAATGCAAGTCATGTTGAGAGGTCTATCATGTTGTTAATTAATGTTGCTTCATACTTAATTGTATAATTACACTGTAACAAGCACATGCACACATAAAGTGTAAACTAATATTTTTCTAATTGATTTTTATAGTTGAAGACCAAAAGCGTGGCTCTGACACAAAGGTAGAACAATAAAAGCATGTGAAGTGCAGGATAAAGGCATAATATAAAAGCAGTATTGCTATAGATAGTGGCACTGTGTTCTTCATATGACAATATAGTAAACATTTAAATCCCTTCATTTGAGAAACACAGTTTTTTGATTTTGTGTTGAGCTCCTGAAACATTTGGCCTTAATGATAGGCTTTTAGAATAAGTTCGGATGCATCTTGTGCATTCCTAGCTATGACAATGACCAAAACACAGTCGATTACTTCTGTTTTAGGTCATGCAAGCTGGCAATGACATGACAAGCATGACAAACCCAGCAAATGGAAAGGTTGTGTATTCGATGCGTTTATTAGATTAGAGTCTGAATCTGACAGCAGTATCTTTGGATTAGGCCCAAAAGCCCTTATCCTTAACTAGCACTCTCCCCTGGACACAGACTATATAGAGTGTGGTGTGGATTTGAGGGAATTAGGGACCGTCTGACCAAAATAGTATGCTCTACGTCATTCAGTCCCTATTGTTGTCTTTGTGCATGTCTCTGTACAGTGCTTTTTTTAACAACTCTGTCAATGTTTATGTCCTTGGGTTTTGTATTGAGAGGAAATAGTTGTTCAGTACATTATAATTATAAGAGATATATTGTAGCACAGCCTAGCATATGTGGTATGACTCCGTATGTTTAGTATGGTATATAGGGTTTTTATATTTAGTAAATACATCAATAGTACTTCATTGACAGTGATTGTCCTTTCTGCTGAACTAATCTCTCAGCTTGCTTAATCATGGCATGCTTCTCTCTCACAGCGTCTGATCTGATAAGCATTTACTCCTCTCGGTTATTCATGCATATTGGGTTTCTTCAACCAGCCTCTCCTGCTAGCACTAGGAATTTTGTACAGAAACGTGTGGATGTATCAATAATTCAGTGTTGGTATGGTACAGTTATATACATGAAAAGCAACAACTTTAAAAGTACCAGTTATATTTCAGATTAACATACTTCACTACAAACACTGGCTCAGTTAATGCAGAGATACAGAATTTGTCTGCAACACATTCTTTTCATGCCATAAGTCAAATGCAAGCAGTACATTGACTATTTAACCTTCTTTCCATGACAATTCTCTTATTATTTATTCACCCTCATGTTATTCAGAATGCATATGATATGCTTATGCTTATGTCTATAATTGTTGCTGCTTGACAGAAACATAACAGACATCTCAGCTCAGCTTGTCCTCCATGAGGGTCACACAACATCAATTTTTAACGTTGCGTTAATAATGAAATACACCTCCTCTAAAGGACAAAACGGTCATTTATCAGTACTAATAGTCTCTGCCTTTTCTTGTGGATCTTTTAAAAAAAAAACATCTTTTGCTAACATCTAATGATTGTCTGTTTGGTTAAAATGCTGTGGCAAATTCTGTGGTCTGGAGAGAAGTGGTGCGAACACTGGACACGGGAAGCTACTGCGCACACTATCAAACAGAGAATGCTTTGAAAGGCTGGGTGCTCGATTTAATTCATACTTAATGATTCAAGTTGCTGAGGAAGTTAGAAAGTTGAAAAGTTAAAAGAGCGGCAAAGTACAAGGGGTGGATGATATTCACCTTAAGATCCTGGAAGGCCCTGGATGTTATTGAGCTGCTATTTGTGGATGATGCTGTTCTCGTGGCGTAGCGTGCACTTGGGTGGTTGAGGTTCTAGGATTTCATCATTAGCAGGCTTAGTCGTGAGTGAGAATGTGAAGCACATGTCCTTTAACATCTCTAAAGAGACCATAGTCTAAGTAGTGACTCTAAATTGGAATTACTGTATTAAAGTATTTTAAGAAAAGACACAAATTGAAACTCACATAATCTTATAAATGCATTCATTACTTAGTAACCTTAAAGATAACCATAACCCATGTTATTTCAAATTTCTTGCGTACCGTAAAAAAGGGCTATGATTTTAATAGAAAAAAACTGTGAAAATGCTACCTAAATGGTTAATGGTAAATTCAAACTGACATTCCCAGAATTCCCTCATTGCATTTAATTTATTATTTTTTTTTTTTAAATTTGATGTTTTTTCTTTGTTTCTTCTTAGTTTTTTCTTATCAGTTATGTATATTAAGGTTGTATGTTACATGTTATGTTGTGAAATTAATGTTTATAGCATATTTTAGTTTAATGAGTCTATGATGCTGTTTAGTGTATGTGTGAATGACACTGAGCACCTTTTAATATGTTCATATTTAAAAGCTGCTTGTGATGGGCTTTGGTTCATCATGTGACTTTCTCATCACCACCTGCATTTGGTGCTTATCAGTGTATTTCTAAGCTACAAAACAGATTTTAATGATTGGTCACTGCGTTCCTAAAATCATAATCAGTATTAATCTCTTTGCAAAACCAGGCTAAATGTAGTTTTCAACCAGTGAGGATGATTTTGTTGTTCTCTTGCTTCTTAAAAAGAAAGAAAAAAAAGGAAATATTGGGTCCATCCAGTCAGGGGCATTATGTGCTCATTATTTTTGAGTGAAAGGGTCGTCATGTGACACAGAGCAGCCACAATAGCACTCATGCTTCATAAATTTTTTTCCTAAACAACTATATCAACTGTATATGAAAACTATATGAAATATCTGATTGGTCATTGCATTTATAAGCTGTAAGCTGATCCTGCAGCAGGTTTGTCTGAAACCCTCTACCTCCCGCAGCTCCACCTGTCTAGATCTGATACAGGATTTATGCATGGCTACTCATTCAATTAACAGTAGCAAGTACCTACTTGCACTGCAGCAGCAGCAGCAGCGTGCTTAGCAGGTCTAGTCCTCTACTAGTATTAGTAGCCTAGTACTAATCTAGTTTTAGGGCATTGTCCATTAACAGTCACGTATGAGTCTTTGTGACGTTACTTTGTATAGGCTCTGCAAACGAAGCTTTGCTCTGTGACGACGCTTATAGGGGATAAAAAAGGAGAGAGATAAAAAGTGAATTTTGTATAATGGGTCCCCTTTCAGCTTCTCTGAATTACAGCGACCTGCCTGATCCACAAACTTAATGGATACTTTTTGCTTATTTTCCTCCTTAGACCAATGGCTTGTCCCTCCATGGAAATTTTAGTAGCTTTGCATATAGCCATGCCATTGAAACCTGCAGTGGTGGCATTACTGCACTTCTCCTTAAAGAGACCATATGGAGAATTCAGAAGCCTTTGTTATTAAAGATATTGGCGGGCATTAAATAAACTGCAGCCTGTGTGCACATAATTTATAGTAAAGCAAGCAAGCGTCATCACAAAAATGTAAACTAAACTAGATTAAACAGCATTATGGTGGCAGATGAGCAAATTAAAAGTACACTGTTGAAAGCTTTTCTATAAACTATCTATGAGACTACGGATTGTATTTGACTTTATTAGTTGAAAAGAGTGTCTTGCAGGCAAATTGTCTTTCTGTGCATCACCTAGCAGAGTCAGCATTTGTTAGCTGCACAAGTTCACAAGCGGAAACAATCCCAACTGAACATGCAAACTCTGAAAACTTTAACGTGATGCATGGTTCACTAATAGAGAGCAATCGGCTAAAATATTCAGGTTAAAAAACAAACAAAACAAAAAACCATCTGTGCGTCACACTTCAGATGACCAACTCCTGTCTGTGGTAGCAGTTACAGTTATTGACCTGGCATCAGAATTTGTCAGTTCCGTGAGCGTTTATTGATCTGTTTGGTGGTATTAGTTTTTTAAAGGCAGTCTGTATTGTATTTCTGTATTGCATAGCAAATAAAAAAGCAGCAAGAAGCAGAGCATCTGAGAAGTTTCCACATGAGTGGCCATATGGGACACAGTGAACAAGCCTTAGAGGACAGAGATGAATATATATTAAATAGGTCGCAATTCTTCTGCTATATAATAACACAGCAATGGCCAAGGCAAATAAATATTGTTTTAAAATATTTATTCATAAATGTATATAATTTTAAAATAAACAGAATGGATTGTTTTTTTTTTTAGATAATGCAGTGATGTGATATGTGATGCAATTCATGTGTCATCAAATAAATGTGGCAAGCAATGTATTCTTTGGTCATTAGACTTTATAAATAAAACAGCACAATTTGATTAAATCATCCTGCTGAAGATAATCTCTTTCTGATCCTGTCTGCACGTTTACATCACTAGGTGTTCACATGCATAACACAGAAGTAGTGTGCTTTTTGGCATACAGAGAACATGAAAGAGAATATATGGATGAGCCGTACAACTGTGTTGTGTCCCAATAAAAAAATATTCCCAAATGGCACAATACACAGAAGGTGATGTTCATATACTGAACAAAGGTGAGATGACAGACATCTGCAAGGCAGAATGCTTAGATGTCTTATAACTTTTGTGTATTATTTTGTATGTTGTTTTTAACTTGAAAAAAAAAAGCCAATAAACAATGCTAAAAGACTTTGCAATAATTGCAGGAAAGGTCAGAGGCAAAATTCTTAGATATTCTCCATAGCACCAGTGCAAACACGAGGGGCTGGAACTGGAAACAAGAGAGTTGGAGGTAGAAGTGCAGTGCATGTTAAAAAGCTGGTCACATTGCAAGGCATTGTCTAGACCTCATCAAGTCTTGTGTGTCATGCAAGTAGAAGAGTGTTCATGCA
This sequence comes from Enteromius trimaculatus, assembly GCA_032361065.1. Classification (NCBI taxonomy): domain Eukaryota; kingdom Metazoa; phylum Chordata; class Actinopteri; order Cypriniformes; family Cyprinidae; genus Enteromius; species Enteromius trimaculatus. The sequence continues at coordinate 21,605,775 of JAUMHP010000046.1, forward strand.
AATGAAACGCCTTCCCAGACACACCAGTGCATGAACGCTGTAATCAGAATCTTTAATCGTGATAGTCATCTGGGATTTCGATGGTATGTTTAATTTCACAATTCAAGATGACAATTTTAGCATCATGTGAAACATGAAAGAACTACCTAATGTAGGTAAAATATTCTCAAGGAATAGTTGAAGAGTATTGAATAGTCAGCAATAAAATAAGCACAAAATGAGCAAATGATGAAAAATAGGATGGATACAGTAACGCTACATAACAAAGAGACAAATGGTAAATGATTTTTGTATTCATGTATGATTTTTTGCAGGATGCCTTACAGAGGATAATTGCCACATTAGCGAACAAAAATGAGGAGCTCCAGAATTTCATTGAAACGCTGAATCACACTTTGGGTCGGGTTCAGGTGAGTACTCTAAAAGCACTCTAAAATTAAGCTATGATGTACAAACTGTATTCCACTGTATACATTAGCTACCGTTTACACCACCAGAGTTGCTAGGGGGTATTTCTCATCCTGTTGACTAGCAACAAAGGTCATTACCCAACAATAATTTTGTCAATAAAACAATTGCATTTATTTAAAGAGTTTTGACTATTTGTCATAATTTAATTTCTTATCTCTGATGTTTTATCTTCTTATTATGAGTACGTAGCTCATCTTTTTATGCTATGACAATAATTTAGCATTTCAGTAGAATTGGAAAGTTGCCTAGCCTTGTTGAACATGAATGAGTTTAGGTCACACTGTTACTGCAGGTCACTGGTGGTGTGAGTGGGGTTGGCAAAAAAAAAATTCTGTCAGGTTTAAAATAGTTTAAGAGTAACGGTGATAAACAGATTTTGGTTTTCCTTCATTTCAAAATTTTGTCATGTTTCAGGTCAACTCCACACAGGTGGTGTCGGATTTAGAGGAGGAATTTGACACGCTTTACTCCGTCCTGGATGAGATGAAGGAGAGTATGACAAACACCATCAAGCAGGAAACAGTCCGGAAATCACATGAGCTTCAGGTAACTGTCTCGAACAACTTTGGGGAATGGCGCATGTATTAAGATGTAGTAAATCCCCAAACTAATGCAGAATCAATGTAAGAAATAATTAAAATAATACTTGTTTAGTCGGATAGCCTTGTGGGCAGTGCACCGACATATAGTGCCGTTGACTCAAGGACCTTTCCCGATTCCGCCCCCCTCTCTCCCACTTCGTTTCCTGTCAGTACTGATCTGCCCTATCACAATAAAGGCTACAAAATGCCAAAAATAAATCTTAAAAAAATAAAAAAAATAATACTTGTTTAATATCAGTCCTAATACAGATTCCTCTTAAAAGAATAATTCACCCAAAAATTTCAATGACAAATGTGCGTATGATAGTAATAGGAAGCTAGATATTAAGGTTTATTACGTTTTAAATATAGATATTTTATCCTGCACAAATGCATTGACTCACCTCAGAAGACCTTATTACCCCTTGGAGTCATGTGGAGTACTTTTAATGATGGATGAATGCACTTTTTCTGGGCTTTGAAATCTCAGCCCCAATTCAATGGCATTAAAAAGCTGAGAAAGGAAGAGACAGGACATTTTTAATTCAACTCTGGTTGTCTGAAAGAAGAAATTCGTATACATTTATGGAGACTGCTCTGTCACACCATTAGAAATACTAATGACCAATAACAAATAAACAAGACAAATAAGAAAAAAAACATTTTGTGTGAAGATCAGCAGTAGTATTAAAAGGATTAACATTTCAGAATCTGTCTGTGAATGCCTAATGATTTAATAAACCATTCACAGCTTAATTGTAATAGCTGCACACCATTATCAGTTGCCTGCGCTCACGAAAGATGTATTTGTAATTATTTTCAAGACTTAAGGGGCATATATTAATCACAAAAAGTAATGCATTGTTTTCCCCAGCCCTGTACTTATATGCTTATAAACTAACAGTCGGTGTTTTTGTTTAAGTTTCTGGTAAGTGTGTGTGTGTGTAGTTGGCTTTGGTTGGGCTGGTGATGTCATGGTGCTGTAATGGCAGTATTGTGCCCAGCCCTCTAAGTCCAATGAACAGGAACAATACCAGAGAGAGAAATGAGCTCAGATAAGTGATTAGCCATCAGTACCCTTCCCATCCTTAACCGCATAACAGTATGTAAACACGCCGGCTGCTGTTCATTACTGACAGCTGCGGGAACTCTTATAGGGTTCTATTTAAGGTTTTTATGTTAATCAAGTTATTCAATTTAAACATATGGTTTATTACTTTTAAGCACTTTCATGCACTGACAAAGGACCAGCATAAACCAGCAAAGCATATGTTGGTTTTTTAAGCAGGGGTGGACTATTCTGATGAAGTCTTTCATACTTTTTTGGACTTTGACAGTCGTAATGTTCTGGCAGTCAATGGGACAGTCACAGGCCTCACTGTTAAGAATGACATGGGAGTAAGTGATTAATGATGACATTTTCATTTTGGGGTGGAGTAACCCTTTAATATTTGCCATTGACAGTCAAAGCAAAGCTTGACATGGCTTTCCTATTCCTAAATTAACCATTATTGTAATAGCCTTTTTGACCTATTTCAGAACATTTGATATTAAAGGAGCAGTTCACTTTTGAAAAAACTTTTGCTGATATATTACTCACCCCCATGTCATCCAAGATGTCCATGTCTTTCTTTATTCAGT
>JAUMHP010000046.1:21636760-21650906 GCA_032361065.1 Enteromius trimaculatus
GCAAGAAGGTTTGCTGCGTCTGTCAGTGTAGTGTCCAGAGCATGGAGGTGCTACCAGGAGACAGGCCAGTACATCAGCAGATGTGGAGGAGGCTGTAGGAGGGCAACAACCCAGCAGCAGGACCACTACCTCCTCCTTTGTGCAAGGAGGAAAAGGAGGAGCACTGTTTGGCATTTGCCAAGATTGGCAAATTCACCACTGACGCCCTGTGCTCTTCACAGATCAAAGGAGGTTCACACTGAGCACATGTGACAGACGTGACACAGTCTGGAGATGCCATGAAGATTGTTCTACTGTCTGCAACATCCTCCAGCATCCGGTTTGGCAGTGAGTCAGTAATGGTGTGGGGTGGCATTCTTTGGACGGTGGCACAGCTCTCTATGTGATCTATGTCGGTGCGGTTGGCCTTGGGTTCCTCCTAATGCAAGATAATGCTAGACCTCATGTGGCTGGAGTGTGTCAGCAGTTCCTGCAAGACGAAGGCATTGATGCTATGGACTGGCCTGCCCATTCCCCAGAACTGAATCCAATCCCAGCACATCTGGGACATCATGTCTCGCTTCATCCATCCACCAACACCACGTTGCTCCACAGACTGTCCAGGAGTTGCCGCATGCTTTAGTCCAGGTCTGGGAGGAGATCCCTCATTAGACCATCCGCCACCTCATCAAAAGCATGCCCAGGCATTGTAGGGAGGTCATACAGGCATGTGGAGGCCACTCACACTACTGAGCCTCATTTTGACTTGTTTTAAGGACATTGCATCAAAGTTGGATCAGCCTGTAGTGTGTTTTTCTCCAAATCCAGACCTCCATGGGTTAATGAATTTGATTTCCATTGATATTTTTAGTGTGATTTTGTTGTCAGCACATTCAGCTATGTAAAGAACAATGTATTTAATAAGAATATTTAATTCATTCAGATCTAGGATGTGTTATTTTAGTGTTCCCTTTATTTTTTTGAGCAGTGTATGTATGTGTATATATACATATATGTACATATATAAAATGAGTATTTTTGACAATTAAAAAAACAAACTGAAAGCTGAAAAATTATTTAAAAGTTTGAAAAAAAAAAAATTGTGTTAGAAGTTTACCCAAAAAATGAAAACTCTGTTTCTTTACATTTCAGGTTGAGGATAGTCTGGAGCTCTCCTTTCAGGGAAATGATGTGAAACTGGACATTTTCTTTTTTTATGATGAAGGTGACATTGTCTGGAATGGAGGCACACAAGCAAAGAGTGGCAAAAAATTCAAGTGAGTGTTAAAAAGCTTTCTATTATCATTCATTTTTTCTGTTATTATATTTCTATTATTACATTTGCTTTCAATCAGGGGTGCTGACTTTTCAAGGCCATTCAGAAAACCCACGAAAATAGAAGCCCCAGCAAATCAAATCAATCTCTTCAGCAGTTTGACAGCAGGTGCTGCAAATGCTCGCAAAACAACCAAATAAAGAATTTTATTTGCAGTGCGTTATGTGGTTGTGTTGTAAGCATTTGCAGCGCGTGTAGTCAAATTGATGATGTGGTTTTATTAATCTGAAGGTATTTTGTCTATGTGCAGTGCGTTGAGCTCTCTCAGCCTCTGTACATTTGTCAGATTCTCACAGTCACTTTTTTGCAGGGAATCATTTATGTTTATCTTTCATCTGACAGATATATGTTCCCACGATTCAGTCTGTGTTGGACTGAGCTGATGGAGCTTAAGGTCAGAGTTCCCTGTGAAACCGGGGACTATGTGATAGCCAACTACGGCCCTAACTGGAATGTTCCTGTGAAAACCTGGGACTGGAAGACCTCTCCGTTCAACGTACAGGAGAATGGCGTCTGGCCTGTGAGGGAATGGGATGACGTCATCCAAGTTTACTGAAGCGCCATGGGAGTAAATGTATTTAGTTATACTTCAGTAATATGGGTCATTGCTACTTTCAGCCACTACAAGGTCAAAATGAAGCCCCTGTGGAAACATTGACTGCCTTCGTAACACTAAGAGAACATTGAGAACAGAAGAAATATTTATGTGGTGAAGGGATTTATTTTATTCATGTAAATGATCTGTCCTGTAAAGAGGGTAGTTTTACATTTTATTTGAGAATGTGTAAATAATTGAATAAACTACTGTCTGAACTATTTAGGTCTTCTTTCTCGTTATAATGTTTTTAATTGCTGGTATGTTACTGATGTATACATTTTAACAATAGCAAGTAACCCACTAATTTAGTGAATGTGTATGTATTTATTTTATGTGTATTTAAAGTGTAGTTGAGTGCCTCAGCAGCCCTTGGCCCAGGATGAGGGATAGTTAAGGGATCACACATCTCAGCCTGTGCCAGAGTGCTGGAAGAACAATTTGGATGTTGAAGAGTGGACCAAGTTTATACCCCAGCAAGGATCCAGGGGCCTCATTTATAAAATGTTGTGCAGAAACCATCCTAAATTCTCATCTTTAAAAATGCGTACGTTAGATTCTTAGAATGAATGTATAAAATATTTACAGTAGGAAATTGACTAAATATGTTAATGGAAGATGATCTTAATCTCCTAATGATTATCGGCATAATATGAAAATCAATACTTTTTTGCATAAAATGTATTTTTGGCTTCTACAAATATATCCTAGTGACAAAATCCAAAAGAAGAAAAAAATATAGATATATTTCATTGTACATATTGAAATGCACAATGAAAAACATTCACATTTGTTTTTAAATCACTACAAAAGGACAGCAAGTCATCCATTAAGTTCTCAAACTATTTAGAATGGGGAGAACACATTTAAATGCAAATGAAATGGGGTCAAAAGCAGCTTGATTGCCTTTCCTGGACAAATGTATTGAATTTAATATTAAGTAATTATATAAAGGAGATGTATTACTTAAAGTGAATACACAAAACATCAGTGACTTATTTTCTTTTATTTTTTGTTTTGTACAAAACGTATCCATATAGTATCCAACAGATACTCCAACAACAAATGGCTTAAGTCAATTTACAAACCTTCATGACATTTATCCTTTTACTGGACAAGAAGCAAATATAGGAATATTTACCCACGCCTCGATCAAAACTCTAGAAAAACAAGCCTGGCTGAAGACAAAGCTATAGAAACATACTTGATACATATGGTCACATTTTAACAGTGCCTTGGAATGCTGGCACTTATGACCTTATTTAAATGTACAACAGAAATCACAGACACAAGCGCAGAGTTAGCAAACACCTAAAAACTGCAACGCACAGTCCGGCTCACAATCTGACAGTGGGGGGGGGGCAAAACAAAACAAAAAACAAACAGGGAAAAGAACAATTAACAATTGCAGGACCAGCTACAGAACCAATGATTAAAAATAGGGAAAAAAAAAAAAATTGAGGGTAAAAATGCTTTTTGGTTTTCACAGTTAAATTTTAAATGCACTGCATGCATGATGCTAACAATGGCATGAGATTGACAAAACATTTTTTAAAAATGCCCAGAAAGATTCAGTTCAGCTTTATGATGAACGTCAACTGTATAAAAAAAAAAAAAAAAAAATTAAAGAAATCTAACAATATCTACAAAATGAAAAGCGGGGAAAAAACTAATGGAAAAAATAGGTTTAAAACAATTTCCCCCTATCTCCGGTATCTGCCCCTCTCCTTTTCCCTCTCCCGGTCTCGAATCCGCTCTCTCTCCCGGTCCCGTTCTCTGCCACGCTCTCGTTCTCGGTCACGACGCCCGTCCCGTGGCCGGTCGCGCTCTCTCTGGCGGTCGCGCTCACGTGGTCGGCTCCTGCGTCCACTCACCACCGCTTGCGTTCGTCTCAGGAAATCATCCACTCGCATGTCATAATCATGCTACCAAACAAAAGTTTTAAAAGATTGAATAAGTAATCAGACACTAAACATCAAGAAACACATTTTTTGGGGTCCCACTTTTATATTAAGTGTCCCTAATACCTGTGTACTTCCATAGTAACTAAATGTGCATGTAACCAGTTTACTTATACATACTGCTGTTACAAAATGTAGCTATGCAATTCCTGTTACATGACTACTTAGTGAAGTGAAAAAAAGTGTTGTTACCAATGTCCTGTTACACATTTGTACTTACACACACCATTCTGAGGGTTGTTACATGTGTGTTGTTACAGAAGTTTACAGCTGTAGATACTATGTACCGATGTGGACTTAAACTGTGGTTGCATGCTACATACACATCTAGTTACTATGGAAGTACACAGGTATAAGGAACACTTAATATAAAGTTGGACCCAAAACACTAACAAATATAATTTTTTTTTTTTGTCGGTTATTCCATTTTTTAAAATCATGTTAACACTTTTACCTTAAAAAGTAGTAGTCGGCGCTATACGGACGGTCAACGACTTAATTTATCATAATAATCAATGAATATTATATATAAAAAGGTATACACGCATATAACCTGCTGTTGTAACTTAATTTATTTAGCTTGCAGGAGATGCTGGCTATTTTTTACTTTTAACATAACAAAATTGTACTTTTTGGGGGGGAGGGGGGCTTACATTTCAGTTTTACTGTAAAAAGTGACTTTTTACAAGATATCTTCATTACAAGCAAGCTTTGATTTCAGTTATCCAAAATATTCAACAAATAAACACTTCCATTAATTCACGCTTTCCTTAAACCAAAACAAAATCCCTTTAATACTTGAGTATATTTACAGTACAAACCTTTATTGAACCATGAGGGAAAATTTTATAAGAAAAAAAATTAAAGCTGCAGTCCCTAACTTTTTCGTGTTCAAAATTTATATAATACTAAGAGAGTACACCATGAACCCATTTTCCAATTTGTGTTTTTGGCTTGGACTGGTTTGGGAAGGTAGCGCTGTGGAATGTTCTTCTTTAACCTGTAAGCAGTTCTGTTTATTAACCGCTAGAGAGCCAAAAGTTACGGGCTGCAGGTTTAATAACCGTAACCGTGGTAAAGTAATTATTATCGGAGGCTTTGATTTTTGTCCAGCTCTATGCTATGGTAGTGTTCGAGCTGTTTTAAGCGGCTAAACATTACCAAACTGGAGGCAAAAGAGCGAACAACCCTCTTTTCCCTGAAGCGAGCATCGTGGGGCATCGGATGGTGTCCCGAATAAGGAGGGTGGGCCTGGGGTGGAGGAGGATGATGCTGGTAGTAAGGGTGCTGGGGAGGATGCTCCATTCCAGGGTATGGGGCCTTCAGATAAAACAAAGTGTCAAGATTAAAACGCACGGATAACCAAAACACCGAATACAGAAAAACGCAGTGAATATGCTCAGTCTTACCATTCCTTGCCATGGTGGTGGAGGCCCAATGTTGTGGTGGAATTCTCTCATGTAGTCATTGTAAGACTAGGCATAAGCAAATGAGGAACTTAGAACTATGACTGCACCCAATCAATCAGAAAAAAACTAAATAAAATCACTAATGTGGTCACATTTGTTAAGTTGGCAATACTAAAGTCTCCCACCCAAATAAAACGAATACATTTTTCTGTTTAAGATGTACATTACTTAAAAATTTAAAACTTACTCCGTTAAGAAACACATCTCTCCGAACACCAGAGAAGCGCCTGTGAAGACACAACAGGTTATAAAGTAACATTTAAAATACAACTCCTATTTACAAATGGAAACGGAGGAGGGAAAAACAACAATACCGACCTGTCCACAGGTGGATTGCGAGGGTCTTGCATAAAACCTAAACAGACAGCAAAAAACCAATTTCACAAATTACAGGAAGGCGCAGCACAAACAATACAACCAAACGTCCAGAACTAATCAACATCTTATTTAAAACCCCAAACAAGCGCTACAGCAGTTTTGACCAAAATGCAAACTTAAAAACTCAAGGTGCAGTCCAGCTTTCATACTATGTAGAACTACGATTTTCACCTAAGGTACCATCCTTAAAACACGAGACACTCATCTCGGTAAAGAGTCGTAACAAGGGGACAAAAAAAAAAAAAGAAATAAACCTTTTTGTGGCATATTACCGTGGCACTCTTTTAGAAAGCAGACCACTGAACAGTGAGACAGAAGAGAGAGAGAGATCTACATGTCACAGATATTGACCTGGTCTCTGGGGGAATTCTGGCGTGTAATCAATCCTGGGCCGCTTCCGGTTGTGCATGTCATATTCCTCTGGACGACGCCTACGTAAACCAGGTACATTAATGTGAAACATGGCACCGATTTGAAAATAAAAGACAGACATGAACCATACAAACAAAATAACCTTCAGATATAAGTGTGTGGGTACAGGATTACATATCAGATATCATATTTTAGTTAATAGTAAAATACTTGTGAATAGTATAACATTCATTGGTGAGCAACTAAATGAACACTTAAGCTGCATGACACCAAGTAAAGCATGACTGGAAGCACAAACCTCTTGTTCAGTCTTTCTTGGCATGTTAAGATCTTAATGTCCTGCGTGAAATATTCAGGGTTCAATACAAGTTATTACTGACAGCATTGTAACTATGCTCATTTGAGCTAGGTCACAATTGATGGTCAAATCACTAACTGGGGCGGTTGGATAGATCATATAGATTTGTTACATTTTTAATATTAGTAGCAGTGGTAGTGCTTTGGCTGGCTAAAGTTTTTCCACTTCATCAACCGTCACCATAGTTATACATATTCAGAAAAACATGTGTTGCGTTTTAAAAAGGATGTTTTAGAGGAAGTAGATTTCGCTGCTTTAAAACCCCAAAACGTATGCACAAAAAAAAATAGCATGTGTAATTTGGCTCAGGTGAAATTTTTTTTTTTAATCATGGTTACAGAAAGGCACTTAGCTAAGCCACAGTAATTAAAGTGCACAATTTTTCAACACTAAAGCCAGAAGACTGATGAACTTGCTAACTAAATTTGTCCATGTTATGTACATTTCTGAATATCAAATGTCATAATCATGTAAAGCAGATGACTTTTATATTAAACATGAAAGGATATCAAAAACTTGTACTGAACCCAGAACATTGCTTAATACTAAAGCCACACTGATGTGGTCTTTTTTATTGCTAAATCCTCAGCAGAGCTCTACAGTGTGAGCATTTCACAAAGTTCAAATGTGAAAACTTGTTTGACGTCAGTAAAATCTGAGGGTCAAATCATAACTTGTGAACTCAAATTATACAATTTACCATTATAAAAAAAAAAAAAATAATAATAATGCATTTGGCTGAATTTTGTTGTCTTCCATTCAAGTAAACAGAAATGTAAAAAAATAATGTTGAAATGTTTAATATACAGTCAATGTGGATGTGGATCCTGAGGGTCTGGTTACACTAGCTTCATATATTTAAGGTTATTAAATTTGCTATAATAGCTGTGTTCCATTAAAACGTTTCTTGATGCAAGACATTATTTGTGAATGAATGTCACAAATGTTGACTTCCCTTCCCAAGCCACTCAAATGCTGAAAATTGGAAAAGGATTTGTGAATTTCAAGAAAGCATTATTAATATTTTAGAAAGTTTCATTATTGTGTTAATGACTGAAGTTATAATTATGTTCTTGTGCAGTAAAAGACACTTCTATTTTGTATAAATCAGTCTTTTCAAGTGCATCTTTTCCCAAGTGCAAACTATGTATGTTAGCAATAATGTTAATTGCTACCCAATTAATTTTACACAAATATTACCGTAGAGCCCTGCTCAGAATTGCATAGAGTAGCTTTCGCTGTGTTCTAAAGCCAAAAACCCCCACATGCCTTCAACTGTGCCATGAGTCTTTTTCTAGAAAGATTACTCCTAAACTCAACTATTCGAACACATACTCAAATTAGTGCCCTTGGTGAAAATGTTATTCTAACATATGGTAAAAACCCAATATGTCAAAAAACAGTATCTACAGTGGAGAACAATAAGTGTGTGACATACCGCATTCTTGTAGTTTTGTGACTGTTAACGTTGGCAAATACTTTATAGAGTAAAAGTTCATTTAAAAGTCCATCTTATGCTTTAACACATTTTAAATGGGAGGGCTCGGTAAAGCAGAAGAAGGGGGAGTGATAAGGAGTGGTGCAGTCCATTGCAAAGCAAACCAAAAAAAGACCAAGAGAAGATCCAGACATCTGGAAATAACCCTTCTCTTGGGGTACTCAGTCCATGGAGGGCTCAGAGAAACACAGAAGAAGGTAAGGGTGGAGGCATCATTTTACACCATCTTTAGTCCAGAGGAGGGAAACCAAACCGCCTACCTACCACCAGCTGGAACATCCCATCGATTTTGAGGAAGGGGCTTTTTGTAAAGAGGGTGGGGAAAGGGGAGGAACGTGTACACATGTAACGCATCCAAACTGGAGTCCATCAGTTGGGGCTGGGGGGCCAGACAATGCAAACCAACAAACTTCCTCATAATGTTTGTCTGCAGAAAGTAAGGATGCGTTTTAAGTCCTTTTTTGGGGGCCATTTTTTTCTTTTTGGGCCTTTTTTTTTTTGAGCACTGTGGTATGGAACAGAGTTCATGTAAAGCAGTGCTCTATAGGGAGAGTCCCTGGTGTGATTGGAGTCCATAAGCACTGCAAACGGGACGACTACCAAATCCGGCAGCTTTGCAGAAGAACATGCTCTTTTTTGCCCTTCCTCCCTGTCTCTCCCTCTCTGTTTTCATTCTTTCCTTCACCGTTTGACGCTACACCCCGCACACTTCAACTATCTATATTCATAAGCACACTCTGGAGCTTTTTCTGGAAAGGAAAACCAGCAAAGAAGTCCCAAAATACGCTCCTCTTGAACGCTTTTTTTTTTTTTTTTAAACAACGACTGCTTTCTGTCCCTCAAATCGATGTGCCATCTTCTGTTTAATTATTAAGGCTCCTTTTAAAAGAGTCCCAAATTTGACTGGCTCTATCCCCCATGGACACTCCTGCAAGAAAAGGCTTTGGGAACAAATTTAAACACAGACTCATCTACATAAACAAACCTCAGTGCTACAGCTACAAAGTTAACTAGACCATTCTGAGGCTCAAGTAGTTAACAGTTAACAGAGGCATATCAGGTCAATTGTTACACCATTTTAACTCCCATTAAATTTAACAGCACGGATGATTTACTCTCCCACAAAGCCGCAGCCAGTCCGCTCTGCTCTGGTCGGCTTGGTTCGTGGCTCTTCTCTGACCCTCGCTCAAGTGACGATGAAGACGAAGGTGGAAAAATAACAAAAAAAAAAACACACACTTGCTCCCTTCGCATCAGGTGACAGGGACACAAGCGCGCACTATCAGTCCAAAGAACATTTCTAACCTTCCCATGTCCCGAGGGACGGGCTCTCTGTGGGGTAGTCGGCCCCGAGATCGAGGCTCTGAGTGCATCCTCCTCTTGTGGCGCATTTTGTGAATGACTTGATACAAGTCAATGCTCTCATCAGGTGGGAAGAGCATGCACAGCTGTGTCCCACAGTCTGGTTCGATCTCCTGCAGGCGGTCGTTTACAGATGTCCAAGAGATCATGCGAGACAGTGAAAAGAAAGAAAATTAATTCAACATTTGTTTATATCAACAATTATTTGACTAACTGTCTGTGATGCTAAATAAAGACATGGGACTAGACTAGAAGTCAACAGAAAACCAAAATTAACTAGAAGTTTTTTTGGTGTATGTTTCTGGTCTTATTATAAACATCCCTTTGTATTTTGACATCAAAAAAATTAAAAATAAATAATAATCAAAAACCAAAAAAAAAAAAATGTAGTCTTTGAAACAAATTATGCTTTTCACTGACATTAAAAATTCATACTAATTTTGCAATCGCAACCCTTCTAACCACAGGACTATCGTAAGCAGTATATAAAGAATATAAGTAGACCTGTCACTTGCCTGGGTGTTGTGGTGCAGCAGCAGGAATTCCAAGGCCAGTGAGTCTAATACGGTTATTGGCTAGTAATGATTTAATGACCAGCATTTATTTTAAAAAATCTCTTTACCCGACTTTGACTGAACTAGACTGAATGGGTCAGTCTAGTCAGTGTAGTTTACCAGCAAAACCGTGCATGAATGTATAGCTGTCAGAGGTACAGCTTTCAAATTATTCAAAAATATATGTATGTACAATATTAGAAAACTTATATTTGTCTGATTAATGTGTTACATTTGTTGACAAACTTAAATGCATTTTTATTTGGATAAATAATGTTTTCTGACATGCCAAAAAAGTGAAAAAAAAGAAAAAAAGAAGCAAGCATAATATATTTCTTTTTTAATGTTGAGCCCTGAACCTAGATTCACTATGTAACATTCACTTGCTACAGTCTAATCCCAGATGAAAAAATTAAATGGCTTATGGAAGGAGTTTCATATTGAATGGACTAACCTGTCCATCACGTCCAATCTTCACAGGCTTGTGCTCATTCCATGGGTTGGAGAGATGAGCTGTTTTTGTGAAAGGTAATTCCCGCCTTCAAGTAGAAAGAAAAACCTTAATAGCTCATAAATGCAAACTACATAAAAAAAGAAAAAATTAAAAATCCTGAAATTGCTTTTTCATGGTTTTCACCTGCAAATCCAATCAATCTTGAAGACTCCCCCAAGCATCTTAGCATTCATGCCTGCGGGTAGTACCCAGTGGATGGGAGAACCTCCATGATGAGATTCAGATGAGAGCCGAGCAAAACCTAAAACGCAAACACACATCATTATCCTAAGTTTGCAGTTTCAAATTAGCTACATTAAAGCCAATATAAGACTGTTTTTTAGACATACCTTGAAACTTTCCACTTTCCCTAACTGAAAAGATTAGCACAACACTTCGAGCAGAGCGAAAAGCTGCATTGAGTTTTTTCTCATTGACGGGCAAAGTGGACCAAACACCCTGTGGAGAGATCATGCAGACCACGTTACCTGAGTAAAGCTACATTAAAAAAAAAGTCTCTTCAAAAAGGAAACGATGCTGTAAAGTGGCAAACCTTTGCTTTAGCCAGGGAAACATTCTCATGATTGTTGCTCTTAATTAGAAAAAACCTGGCCTCTCTCAGGATATACTTCAGCTTGCTGGTTTGATCTTCAAAAAGAAAAAGGAAAACGTGTCACAAAAGCAGTAAGAGTACATGGCTGTGATGACTGAATTGATAATACTGAAAAACAAATTTAAATACTGACATGACAATGCAATTAGAAGTGTAAACATTATCTGAGCGCGAGTGTGTTTTTCTTACCCTTCCTCACAGCTCTGACAGAAGAGGACAGTTTCTCATGTTTCTTTTCAGACCCTAAAAGTCAAGAGAAATACTATGCTTTAACATTCAAAACACAGATAAAAACATGCGCTGCTGCTGGCGAGCCATGATTTCGACTGGTCCTAACATGAAACAGCCCACTGTGTTAAATAAAGATCACTCCCACAAGCTTAACAACAAGATAAGATTAGAGAGACAAAATGTAGTCGTTGGAAATTTACACTATTTCAGGTTGCCATCAGGTGTGTATAAATACAATTATGACTCAGCTATTTGTAATCTGACCTGCTCCACCAAAAATCAGTCAGTCAATCTACACTTCAGCCAATTTACACATACAAGCCATTTTATCGGAGCACATTTTTACTGCTCTAAGAAACAGATCTTTGATCAAACTGTCACACGGCTTTGCAAATCTCAAATATTTAAACTGCAAGACTGTCTGCTGTCTAAGCTGATCAACTTTCATTCCCCTCTTGTGCGAGTCCACTCGAGTTGAAGCCAAGTTGGCCATTTTTGCAAAATAAAACCAAATTGTGATATATTTTAAAGGCAGCTGACTTTTAAAGGTGCTCTATGCGATGTTGCAGGATTTTAGCTCGATTTTATTTTTATCTCAAACCGTATGCATCACCCCTTGAAAAAAAAAAAACGCTCTAGAAAGACAACACAGAGGCTGCAATATCGAAAGAAACATTTTGGGCACCACAACAAAAACAAACTTCGGCCAACCAATCGGCAAGAAGAGGTGGGGTTTAAACCAATCGGCAAGAAGAGGTGGGGTTTAATCGTGCCGATTGGTTGGCTGAAGTTTGTTTTTGTTTGGTGTAAGTCCTGCACCCATAGCGTTTTGAAAGATCGCATAGAGCACCTTTAAGCCACTCGCACACCTGGTGAGAAATTCTGCTTCACGCCACGTCTAATTCAAGGTTTATTTAATAATTCTGTTGCACCAAACTTTAAAACTTGTTTAAAAGATAAGCAGGTTTACATTTAAACAATAATTTTGATCCTGGATTTATTTTATTTTTAACTTTAATCTTGTTGCTCCAAATCTTGTTAAACTCATATTTAAATCTCAATTAAGGATCAACTTTAAACTTACAGATGAGGAGGTTTAAGTAATATAAAAGTACACCTACATTTCAGTATGTGGCTAATTAAATGTGTAATCAGGTCTCAGAGAGGTGTTTAGCTATAAAAAAAAAGAAAAGAAAAGAAAATTCAAGTGCACTGAACCAGCAGATTGTGAGGGTCGTGGCAGCCCATGGTAAACTTGCATCTGCTACCGAGTCAGGGATGTGAATCTGTCACTTATCTCTGTGCGTCTCGGCGTATGACAAAGAAAAGAACACGCCAAAAGATCGCGCCAGTGCCTTTCGTTTCTCACGCCCCACTTACACATGTGCTAGACGGCAATTAAATAGTTATAAGTGGAGGTAGTCACTACGCAAATCATGCCAGAGATTTACTCTCATCTCGGTTTTGTCATAAGCTATACTCCTTTAATTGATACAGTAAATATATGTCCAGGATTATGAAATACATATGCACTGCCTCAAAGTTTTATTGCTAGCTTGATCAGCTGTTTGATCAACGGCCTCTTTACATAGCAGCTTATAAAGACACCGCCTGGTTTATTCATTTCCTTTATCGACAAAAGTAAGTTATGTCAGAGACAGAGGATAAGGACTATTAACATTGTTGCTGTTTAATTACATGACGAATCCATCATGGCAAAGAAAATTAATCGAAGATAGAGGTTTTAATCGCAGGTTAGAATCCCAATTTGTGAATCTCAGTTTAAAATTAAGTGGAGCAACTCGACTCGATTTAAAATAAATCCCATATCAACAAATCCTTGATTAGCTCTAAATCTTGCTTAATTTAATCCTTGTTGGTGCAAACCACCCTATGAATATAAAAATGTCAATAATCCTAAAAAATGCAAGAAAAAAATGATTTTGATTTTAGGTCAAATCGCCCAGCCCAACTGACTATACATTAGACTTTTCATTTTATAATGAACAATTTAGCTTTTCCTTTGAAAGCCACCAGGGCAGAGGCAAGTCAGCTTACACTGCTGAATGAAGTCAAATGACTAAAACCTAATTTGAAATCGTTACTGAGACTTATTTCAACGTTTTATTAGTATTGTTAAGGGATCATTTAATACCTGTATAGGACTCTGAAGCTGAACTTCCACTTCTATCAAAAACGACTGGTGATATCCCTCTAGCGTGCTTCTTGGCTTTGCTTTCCTCATCTGAACAGTAAATGGGAGAACATGTCCCTTATGTTAGAATATCAAGGATTATTTGAGATCTCTTGGGCTCCAATTTCTAGTCAACTCGTTTTTCTGTCCTTTGTTGAACACAGCCAGGTAGCGACCCGTAGTGAAAACTTCTAACAACATGAGATCAACTAGTCACAGGTAAGAATACTGTGTCAAGGCAAGTTGCATAGTCCTTATGAAAATGCAATACGTTTTATATGGTCTTACTAGCCAATTACTGGTCTGCTCCAAAACCCAGTGAAATGCCAACCTTCACAACACAGAGGCTCTGCTGATGTGAAGGTGGCTGCAAAATGAGCAAACTCTTCCAACAAACTCTTTAATCTTACAAACAGCAGTCATGTTCCAGAAGTAAAATCTGACATTTAAAAACAACTTTTCATTTTATAAAAATCCCAATGGATGAAATTAATGGTTCCGAAATCAACACCACTGATGCATTCTAGAGGAATGCATAAGCATCCAAGTAGCTTAGGTGTTTTTGAAGTTGCTATGACAACAATTTCTAAAATATAAAGATGCAATCTGTAAGATTTTGGAGGGAAGCCACTGAAACGTCTACAGACAAAAAATCTTCAGACATTAAAGGTGCCACAGAATGCATTGAGAGAATATTTTAAATTGTTCTCTGATATGTACATAGAAGGTATGTAGCTTAGGTAAGGGGAAAAA
>JAUMHP010000046.1:21659380-21682292 GCA_032361065.1 Enteromius trimaculatus
AGATGCCATGTTTGTGACAGTTCTGAATCCTGAGCTCAGACTCAATTATTCTGATTCTTATTAAATAACTTTTAGAGCCAATTCGTTGTACAGTCTCATCATTGGCGAAATCACAGACCGGGAGGGAAACAATTCCAAGAGAGGGGAATTTTCCCAACAGCCTCCAGCACTCCTGTCTGCCGGTAACGACCTTAAGCCTGTCTGTTTTACTCTGTGTTCATTAATAAACAGCCTGCATTTGAACCCGCATGTCTCCTCGCCTCGCTCTCGAGACAACAGGGATTATAGTTATTACCTTGTTATTGCGATTACTATAACTGCTATGTTGAACAGGTCTAAAATAAAGTACTAATATATATTAAGTACATAGTCTTGTGTCACACAACCATACCTTTTATACTAAGTTCAGGTTAGTTGTTTGATAAGGGTTGGAGCAAAACTGCGCAAAGCTGTGGCCCTCCAGGAATTGAGTTCGAGATCAATGTTTTATGTGATTATAAGTTTAAAAGTGGAGTATACATTGTCCTAACAGCAATTAAAAATAGACAAAAAATAAAGTAGGAAGAGGCATAGAATATTTTCAGAATTATATATACATGTGAAAAATGGAACAAATAGTAATCTGGCTGAAAAAACAGTAATAATTCTTTTGAGGCAGTTTTTTCTGCTGAGATACAAAACCTCTTCACCGTACAAATGGTGAAATTGCTACAAAATGCATCATATTTAGTGAGAAAATTTGACACTCACCTGTCCACCTTCTTACACAGCATACAGAAAATGGATGGATGTCACCGTTGTAGTTGAATAGTCATGAACAATAACATGGCAGAAAGAAAATAGTTTCCTGCACTATTTTTAATCTGAGGCAAAGTTTTTAAATTTTTGATTTTACATTCACATATATTTCATCAAGAACATACAGTTCAGAACACACTCAAAACACACACTGGCCATTATACAGTACACATGTGATGATAACATGTATCACAGTCAACTTAAGGCATTGCTTCTATGGGAACCCACTTTGCATTCACTCTTTTTTACTCTTTTGTGCTTTGCCATCAGGACGAGTCTTTCTGAAACATTTACGGAAAAGGAAACAGCATGTTTTAATAAAGAGGAATGTGATCAGTGCAACAGCTGAGAGTAAGAAGGCCACTACATCCAGGCAGTGGTACTGATACCAGCTCAGATCATGTGCCTGAACTCTGAGATGTTTAGCTCCTTTATGCCGCATCACAAACTCGATCCAGTAAACTGCCTGGTCCAGAGGCTTCATTGGCTGATCATGATGGATTCTGGACAGTCTCATGATGCTCTCCTTGTACCTGAATAGAGAAGAACAAAAAGCATATATATAAAAATGTAAACATTTCTAAATATATGTTATATAAAATATATGAAGTTCACTATATGGATTAATATTTTTGACTGAAGAAAGAAAAACAATCATCTTGATTGATGGGGGGAGTGTCACGCCCAGCTGGAGCTGCCACCTAAAGACTTGATGGCACTCCAGCTCTCTAAGAACTCTGTGTTTTTATGTCTGTTTCCACATCCGGACATTTCCCAGTATGCATCTCTCCCCCACAGCTGTTGCTAGTTTGGTTCAATCATTCAATCAGTTCCACCTGTTATATACCAGTCTGTTTGTTTGTCTAGTCTCGGTTCATTTTCACTGTCGCCCCAGCTCTAGCCTGTCGTTTGTATTTCTGTCTGTTTCTCTGTTTGGATTTACTCGCTGCCGACCTTTTGCTGTTTCACGGATCTTCGCCTTGCCTTCCCCTTTTGACTCTGATTATATGGTGTTTGACCATTGCTTTGGATTTAGTTTACTCTTTTGTCTCTGCCTACGTTGATTCAGTCTGCCGGTGATTTTGATCTTGTCTGTCTTGACCCTGAGCCTGATAAACCCTTTGCACTTGAACTCGCACGCATCCCGTCTCTCTATCGTAACAGAATGAACCGTCATTCAGAGTTCAGCAGTGGGTTTTTTTGGGGCTCGCACCTGGGAGACGCATCGCCTCGCCGGCAGGATTTAGACTTTGCATCAGAGACATCACTGCGTTCAATGTTTCAGGACCGACGTCACATTGACGCATATGCACAGGACTTCATCGCCATAGCGAATCTCGTCAGAAGCTAAAAGGATACTCCAGTTTAGATCTCGATTAGCTGCGCAGTGCTCCTTTCCTTCCTTCTGGTCCTGCAGCTGGGTTGTTGCCCTTCTGTGGCCTGTTCAGCTCTTCTCATGTAATGACCTGTCTTCTGGTATCTTGCACAACCATTCCCTTCTGGGGTTGTCTTGCTGTTGCTTCTCCAGTGCACCTGTTGTCACTTTCATTTGTACAGAATGGCTTGACTTGGTGTTATATATAATTAAGTGTTCCCTGTAAATCTGTAATTTAGTTTTTTTTCTTCAAAAAACAATGAATAATTCACAACAGTTTTTCACCCTGTCTGCAGACCTCTCAATGAAAAATCACACTTTAGGAGAGCTAAGCTTGTTTCTGGAGACTATCTGTTATTAAATAGAAAACTAAGCTTATTTCAGATTTATGACAATTATGTCTTAACTCACGATGGATTATTTATGACAGTCTTGAGAGCATCCACCAGGTCTTTGGACTGCATTGTGTTGATGTCAAGAACAACAGCAGCTCCTTTGGTTTTCATGTGCGATAGGTTATCAGGCTGGTCACCCCACAGCGGCAAACCCACTATTGGGACACCATGATAAATAGCCTCATACAGTCCATTTGTCCCACCATGGGCAATGAAGGCCTTTGTTTTTGGATGACCTACCAAGCAGAATAAAGTTTGTATCTATCAGACATCAATTATTGTTATGTATAATGAGTGCACACAACAACTTTTTCCTTACCAAGCAAATCATTCTGTGGAATCCAGTCAAAGAGTTTTGTATTAGCGGCGAGAGTTTCTGGTGTTTTCCCATGATAACGCCAAACAACCTGTACACACATGGGGAATTTCTTAACAGTTGCTCTAGGATCCTGTGCATGAAACACTGCAACAGGAAACATACTACTCACATGGCCAGTCACATGATTGACCACTGTAAATAAAATGTCATATGCTTGGAATAATAAGAATAATACAGATTTTAAAATTGTATTGGATAACTTTAGCTGTCATAATGATGACCCATTTCAAATGCTAACATGCTTTTCTTCTCTTTCTTCTTTTTGTTCTCAACACAATGAAATATTGTTCTTGTAAATATTTTATAGTATATGTCAGCGGTCAAAAAGGATTTAAACATTGAATTTTAAATCAGTTTCTCGTAAACTCAAAAAGAAAATCCACAATTAAAAGGCTTAAGACACACTTACACACATACATTCCACATACAGTACTGTGCAAATGTTTTAGGCAGGTGTGAAAAAATGTTGTAAACAAAGCAAAGCAATGCTTTCAGAAATTAAAATGTATGATTGTTGTGTTACTACCTTTTGCCTTCAAACTAGCATCAGTTCTTATAGGTACACTTGCACGAAGTCAGCGATTTTGTATGATTATAGTCAGGTGTATGATCAACCAATTATACCAAACAGGTGCTAAATGATCATCAGTAGCCGCGTTTCCACTACAGATTTGCGCAAAACTTTGCAGATATTTCATAGATGTCGATAAAAACGTATTGTGAAATGACTGCGTTTCCATTAACCAATGTTATGCGACTGAAACGTAACTTTTTGCCCCTCGCAATAAGTTATGGCAATGGATTTTGGCAAGATTTGATGGATTTTGGATGCATTTATACAAAGTAGGCGTATGCGTCTATCTTTACAGAAGCAGCACGGAGAGATACTTCAGAAACATGCGCAGCGACGCTGGAATAAACACAAACATCAGTGGAGTGGACGCAATCAGCTTCAGTGTAGTGTCAGATGTGTGCAGTTTAAACTAAGCATTAATAGCAGGTAAAGCCCCTTAAACTTGAGAATGACCATGTATGAAATGTTTCTTCAGGGTTATAATACATTAAAGAATGTTCATATGACTTTTTAAATACGCCATGTGACCTTAAACGTGGAAAACCCGTTTCTATTGCAGTTTTTTGCACATATTTCCTTTTTCGAATTGCCTGAAACACCACCTCATGCGAGCGTAAAAACTTTTTTTTGTGATATTTGGGACTTTTTTGCTAAATTTGCGGATTTTGAAGGGTAAAGGAAATGCAGTTAATGTCACACGTAGATTGAACCCCAGTCATGAACTAAAACTGAAACAGCTGTGTAGGAGGCTTAAAACTTGGAACAGCCAAACTCCTGCTACTAAGGTGAGGTTGTGAAAAACATGTCATGGCAAGATTGAGCACAGCAACAAGACACAAGGTAGTTATACTGCATCATCAAAGTCTCTCCCAGACAAAGATTTCAAAGCAGACTGGGGTTTCAAGATGTGCTGTTGTAGAAACGGGCAACATTGAGGATCATAGACGCAGTGGTAGGCCATGGGAACTTAGTGCAGCAGATGAAAGACACATCAAGCTTATTACCCTTCGAAATCGAAAGATGTCCAGCAGTGCCATCAGCTCAGAACTGGCAGAAACCAGTGGGACCCAGGTACACCCATCTACTGTTCGGAAAAGTCAGGCCAGAAGTGGTATTCATGGAAGAGTTGCAGGCAAAAAGCCATCCCTCCGATGTGGGAACAAGGCCAAGTGACTCAAGTATGCATGAAAACATAGGAACTGGGGTGCAGAAAAATGGCAGCAGGTGCTCTGAACTTATAAGTTAAAATGTAAAATATTTGGTTGTGGCAGAATGGAGCTGGAGATTTGGTCAGGATTAATGGTGTTCTCAATGCTGAAATACAGGCAGGTACTTTTACATCATGCAATACCAGGCGTATGATTGGCCCCAAATTTATTCTGCAGCTGGACCACAACTCCGGACATACAGCCAAAGTCATTAAGAACTATCTTCAGTGTGAAGAACAACAAGATGTACTGGAAGTGATCGCATGGCCCCCACAGAGCCCTGATCTCCACATCATGGAGTGTATCTGTGATTACATAAAGAGACAGAAGAATGTGAGAAAGCCTACATCCACAGAAGATCTGTGGTTATTCTCCAAGATGTTTGGAACCTACCGGCCGAGTTCCTTCAAAGAATTTGGTCACACCAAATATTGATTTGATTTAGATTTCTCTTTTGTTCATTTAAATATTTATAATAAATATTTAACACTTCCATTTTTAAAGCATTCTTTGTTTACAGCATTTTTTCACACCTGCCTAAAACTTTTGTGTCTGTATATTGATATCATGTCTTACAGTCTTTTCAGGACACTCAGATTAAACTGCTCATTCCTTGGGGATTACTTTTAGTCTTTATAAACTCTTTGAAGCTTAAAAATTTATAAAATTATATAAGTAAATACTTAAATAAGTATAAAAAGGAGGGGCAAAAACCTCTGGTTTTCTTTAAAATAACTTTATCTGTGTTTCAAAGAAATAAAAACTTATGGATTTGGAAGGACATGAGGGTGAGTACTTGATGACAGTTTTCTTTTTTTTTTGTAATACATAATGATTAGAACTGTTTATTGCCTTGTATAAAACATCATGAAACATAGTACATGTGGTTTTAGAATTTGTGATTGAAATCTTTACAGACAAAACTAATAGAGAAAAATATTTATAGAACTGTGGTAGCTGTTTCATTGCTAGAAAAACGCACCTTTTGTGGGATCTGACCAAGAGCAGAAGCAATAGTGTTTGCTCTTTCCAGTGTCAGGTTGCCAAGCATAGAACCCAAAGAGAGCACAACGATGCCATGATCTCCTGAGCTCTGAACAAACTCCTCTATTTCCTAAAAGACAAGCAAATGAGCACATAAGTAGCAGTTATTGACAAACAGATTTTCCATCAGCAACATCATGCCCAAGTGTGCCAATAGTGCCATGCAGTGTACAAAATGGCGCTGAAATTGCATATCTATTGTATTGGTTGAGGTCAATGGAGCCAAATCAGATCAATATCCATTTACAACTTTATGGACATAAACTTACAATGTTAAGTATTCTAGAAAGTATTCCTAACTTTTACAAATTATGAAAGATGCATGTTTTCTTTAAAAATACAAGCAAAAGCAATAAAGAACATTCCAGAAATTATTATTTTTTTTAAATAATGGATAAATATGGATAAGTCACTACCTTCGGCAGAGGCTTGGCGGGTTTGCAGTGTAGTCCTCCAACAAATTTAAAATTCGGCACGAGGGGGCGTGGATACTCAAAATCCCAGTAAGTTCTAATCAACATAATATCAGTTTTTCCCATGATTTCACATGCAGTTGTGGGTTTTCCTGAGACATACAGAATTATATGGTGCTAATCAGTTGTTCAAGTGTTGAAAAATTTAGCTTTCAACTACGAAAGCAGATGCAAAACTATAAACTATATACATATATATGTTTCTGTGTGAACAGCATCTAAAACTATTCCAAATAAATAAATACTCTGAGTGAAAAGTGAATAACCAACCTAAGATTTCAGTGTAGATCCGATCGAAAGTAAACGTCATAATCAGTTGAGCTATAATGGTATGTATGATATAGAGGAGCATGTTTTCAACTCTTTCTGTGAAGCTCATGTGGTCGGTGAGGTAATCTCGCAAAGCGACAGCAGGAACGTAGGACGGCGGCGCAGGCATCTGACCACAAAGCCGCTCTGCTGTATACGCGAACGTCACGCGCATCGAGACGACGTGAGGGATATTCAGCTTCTGTGCCATCAAGTCAGGGAATGGCATCATAGGATCAGATAAAAGTACATCATATTGGGATTCCTGAAGCGTGTGTAAAAGATCCTCATGAAACATGCCCTTGGATATATCAGAAAGAAACGCCATAAAGTTGGAAATAACTCGCCAGACCATGAAATCCCCCTTGTATTTGGAGGCAGTGTCATTCGTGCCAAGATGAATCGTATCTCTCAGCACAGCATCGGCCTCTTCTTTCTTCGTATTGACTTTATAGACGTAAAAATCGAATCGTTCCTTCCGTGTGTGTGGTACAGTAGGAGATGCAGAGCTGACCAGAACCGTCACACTGTGGTTACGATCGACCAGCGCGTCAATAATCACACGCATGTTGTGCCAGTGGCTGTACTCGCCTGGCATTACCAAAACCTTGCCAGCATGACCGGTTTCTAATCCAAACAGTAACGTTAGTGCAAACAAAACTAAAGTTCCAGAAATCATTGTAAATTATTTCTGCTTCTGAAACAGTGCAGTTTCTGATTTGCTGAACGAGGATCCAACTGTATGTAAACTACGTGCACAATAGGATTTGGGTAAAGGTCATCTATCAGTGCTCTGTCCTTAATCCTATTTTTTTTTACAACCCCATGACGCTTTCACAAGAGCTATTTCCGTTAAACTGTAAATAAATAAACAGCAAAAGCTGGTTTTCTTCACGACTGGTTACAAACCATTAGGTGCATATACTGCCACCTACTAAATTGGAGTGTAAGGCCAGTTGAAGCAAAAAAAAAAAAAAAATATATATATTAAATATGTTTTGCCCTAAACTTTATTTTCATTTACATGTATACAATCTTTCCTGTATTTTACCTATTTATTAGAAATAATGTGGGTTGCACTTTATTTTAAATTATATTACACAAATTACTTACCTAATTACATCTGTTAGGATAGGTTATCGGATCAGGGTTAGTAGTACCCAGGGCCGGCCCGTGGCATAGGCAGTATAGGCAAATGCTAAGGGCGCTGTTCATCTAGGGGGCGCCAGAAATGGAGGGGAAAAAAAAGTGTCACTTCCACTTAAAACTAGTTGGTATTATTACTTCAGAAAGGAATATGCCCACATTCATTTAACTGCATAGCAAAGCCTACTAAGTAGTAGTTGCAATAATAGCAATAATAATATAGCCTACTTGCTTAAGACGCCCCTCCACCCTCTTCTGAATAATCAGACTTTAATGTTCAGACTTGTATTTAAAAGTAGACACTTCAAGCTTTCTATAGATGTGTCTCATGTCTGTGTGTTATGTTTTCGCGGAGTTCCAGCTAATTTTAGTGATGTGTTTCTAAAAACCATCACGGAGAGAGCAAAGAAAAAATGCGCACACTGTTTATTTACCTTATTTAAAAAAGCACACACTTTTGTTTTCACTGAGAGTGTACTCAAAAAAAAGTGGACACCCATGAGATTCGAAATGTGTATAACTTTATTTGTGTGACCAAAGTTAACAGTATTTTAGTGTTTTTTTGCTCTGATAAGAAGATAAAAAAGACGTGACCATCGACTTCAGTCAGCGCTGGCAGCCAGGTGCATTGTGGGTATTTCTTTAGAGTTTACATATTTGTGTTTACTTTAAGCAACACAGTTGGGTTTTTGTATTAGTGATGTTGTGTGAGTTATGTTCAAGTTAGTTTGAGTGGGTTTGGTTCTTTTGCAGCCCTGTTATATAAAACTTTAACAGTTACCGTCGTGGAGAGAGGTGTGTATAGGCATTGAGTTGTTGAAATTGCCCTTATTGAGGATTAGTGCTTGACTTCTATGTATGTTTTAGGTTTAAGTGAGTGCACGTGCAGGTTTAAGTATAGTGGAATAGTTTAGCTCATAACAGTCCCCTTCCTAATGAGCAGCAGCCAGATGTTCCATTATGTTTAGTTAATGTTATTGAATTGGTTTTTTATACAGTTTAATTATTTTGAATTTGCAATTGCTATATTTAAAAAAAAAAAAATAGTAAAAAATAGTGTACAATACATACTATTAAGTTTCTTGTGAGTGTATGTACACTTGCAGTAGAATTAACTACAATGCAATGGAGCGTCACCCGAAATCTTGCCTAGGGCGCCAAATTGGTTAGAGCCGGCCCTGGTAGTACCTAATTATTATTAGTGTAATTACTATAAGTACTACAATATGTTGGGGTTTTTTTCACACAACTTTACACACAAATCCAAGAAGAATCCAAAACACACAAAAGGTTATTTGCCTCTTGCAAAATAAAGCACTAGATTCAAATGATCATATTACAACATATCACAAAAGCAAACATTATGCTGCAAACGCCTATGCAAAAAAAAAAAAATACTTTTGTATATACCATATAGCCCTGCACACAGTTGTTTAAAATCTAAATTTCTTATTTCATGAGCTCCTATATACATTTCTGTACAAGATTCAAAGTAATTGGCAGTGAGATGTTGACAGTAAACCTAATACAGTACGAAAGAACATAAATATATCAGACCTGTGTAGTTGTGTATTTAATATATAGCAAACCTATCATTGGTTGTTGTCAACTAAAGAAATGAATGTTTGCACATGTGAGGAGTTTGTGTGAGGCACTGATGAATAATGTAGCGTCTTGATTGTGTAATTTGTTGAAAAAGGATATCAAGATACTTCCTGTTAGATTTTGTGAACCGTTTTTCTGAAATTGAAAACAAAGGATTAGAATTAGTGTATGGTTTTGCAAATTTGGTGCCTTGTAAAAATTTCAAGCGCTTTCAATTAATTATTATTTAGTAACAAGTTCCACAGAAATTTTACATTGAGTCAATTTCTGACTTCAAAGTGTTATATGAATTGCTATTTTTTAGTTTTCTCAACCTTTAGTGAACTAGATTTATAGTCCATTCAACTAAAATGTTTTTATTAGAGACTGTAGCAAGTTATGTCAATTAAAATGTATCAGTTTACTTGAAGTTTTATGTTACCTCAGTTAGGACTTACTACATTAACACATTTTTATAGTTTAAGAAAATATTAAAAATGATTAACAGGTGTTTATTAATCACTAAAATATGTAAAAAAAAAAGTGTCACTATTTTATATTAAAATATACTTCCAACACATAATTTTATTTAATACCAATCTCCATGTAAAACATGTTTCCTACAAACTAAACATACAGGAATTAAAAAAAAGGCTTCTTCAATGGCCTAACGGTCAGTAAATGTAACGTTTTAGTCTAATGGAGACGAAGGAGATCTCAGGAGTCATAAGTAAAAATAAACAAAAGACTTTTAATAAGAAATCAAAACGTGGAGTAGTATCCAATAATTATTTAACACAGCTTATACACAGACTATACACATGGGTTGACCGACAAACACTGAAAGACAGAGGGCAACTTAAATAGGGCAGACAATCACAGAGAACTAACAAGACACACCTGAACTGAATACATAATTAACAGAAACTAGGTCAAGACACGCACATGGGAAAACAAAGAGCACATGGGGAAGGATAACAAAACAGCACATGATACAAAACGTTGAAAACTGAAACTAACATGAAAATCAAACCAAAAATACAAAAACACAGAAAATCACTGAACAAAACAAACCAAGAATGTTACAGTAAACAGCAAATCATCATTTGTGGGTGAAATATCCCTTTAAAGCACCAGTTGACAAACATTGCATCTGTTATACAACTGCAAAATTCACTTTGTTCAATGAACTAACAAGCTAAAAAAAATGTTAACAAACACTTAAAAATATTATTGTTCACAATTACAATGTGGCAGAAAAAAAATTAACCAGGTGTTACAGTATATAAAATCAAATCATGTCATCTTTATTCACATAGCGCTTAATACAATAGAGATTGTGTTAATGCAGCTTTACAAAGTCAAAAAGAAAAATAGTTTGTCAATAATTCAAGAGCACATTAACAAGTAATTTCATTGGTGATTCAATGTTAACCTCCCAGCTCTTCTCTGGCCAGATCAAACCAGCATGGCATGGTTTAATTTCAACACAGGTCAGACTGAGCACAGGACATTCTGGTTCTCATGGTCTGGTCCCGATGGCCAACAAGGTCTTCGGAGAGGAGCTGTCTTTAGAGCTCATCTAGTTGACATGGCCTTCACTGACATTAAGCGCTGTAGAGGTCATCTCTAGGTGCTGATCCACCATCTGATCTGGATACAGAATGGATCTGTGTGGGTACATTCCCCTCAGAATAAGAATAAAACAGACTAATATTAGCATAGATCCCACTGAGCACAATAAAGCAGTTAAAGTTATAAATGTAGTAAAAACTCTAAACGTTTACACATTACCTGGAATAAAAACAAAAAACTCCTAGTCTTGAAGTAATCTTGCAATGATGACAAAAGCACCAATAAAACCTTGGAGAAAGAAAAGCACATTTTAAATAAAAAAATTAAATGATGCCTTTTAAATAATTATATATAAATAAAAGTGATTGATTGATTATAGGGCTAAGTTACCTTAAATAGCATAAAAATAATATCAAAATATAACAGTCCTGCCTGTTGTTGATGAATGGTGACGTTTTACAAATTCATTGATTAGTTATCCCAGTGTTTACTAAGCCACGATATTTCCCTGTGCACAAATATACTGATTGAATACCTAGGGAACTGACTGAGACACTTAAAACGGCTTTGTTAAACGATTCAGTTGTTCACTTTCGTTCGGAATGACAAACATCAATTTGTTATGCAAAGGTCGTAACCCTCCTATCGCCCCAGAGCAGATTCGCTGACTTTGATACCTGTAGGGACCAGAGAGGCCAGAACTGTTGTTCCTGAAGAAGCAATATTCTACTTGTGTTCGGCCCTACAGGTATTTTCACTGAAAATACCTGTAGGTCCCCGACCTTCTTGATGGATGTGAGCACTGTCAGGAGAGCTGTGTTAGCAGACAGGAACTTTAGCTTGACTGACTCCAGCAGCTCAAACGGACCTAATTGAAGTCCAGCCAGGACAACAGAGAGGTCCCAGGAAAGCACCTTTCCTGCAGAAGGGAAAGCACAACTCCTATTGTGCATCTTCGGGGGTCTTCTCGGTGAGAAGAACACCAGCTTGCGAACAGACTCCACTTCAGAGCATAAGCTTGCCTCGTAGAGGGAGCTCTAGTTGTGTCTACCACCGCTTGAGGCAAGCCACTCAAGTCTGCTTCGTACTGTCCAGGAGCCTCATGTAGATCTGGACGCGGGTGCCCTACGGTGCCGAGCCCCTGAGAGAAGAGGTCCTCCATCAGAGGTATGTGCCAGGGAGGGGCTGTCGCGAGGAACATGAGTTCCGAAAACCAGATCTGGGTGGGCCAGCAAGACCTGTTCCTCATCCTCCCTGACCTTGCACAGGGTCTGTGTGAGCAGGCTCACTGGGGGATACGCCTACTTGTGTGGATCAGTGCATCCATACCGAGAGGAGCCTTGGTTAGGGAAAAATACAGCGTACAGTGGAAAGACTTGTGAGAGGCAAACAGATCTACCTGAGCCTCTCCGAATCGACTCCAAATCAGCTGGATCCTCTCGGGGGTTGAGTCGCCATTCTCCAGAAAAAGTGAGCTGTTGTGAAAGCGCATCGCCTGCATGATTGAGCTCCCCTGGGAACATGTACAGTGTGCAGTGATCTGTGACTGACTCCAGAGAAGGAGATGGCGGGCAAGCTCTGACATGCGGTGTAATCATAGACTCCACTGGTGGTTGATGAACAATACAGTCACAGTATTGTCAGAGCAGACCAATACGTGTCTGTCTTGCAGCAGCGGTCGGAAATGCTGCAGAGCTAGATACACTGCCAACAGCTCTAGGCAATTGATGTGCCAAAGCAGACGGGGCCCAGTCCAGAGCCCCAAGGCTGCTTGCCCATTGCATGTGGCGCCCCAGCCCGTCATGGAGGCATCTGTCATTACCACAACATGCCACGACACTTGTGTCTTAACTCCACACTGAGAAAAGAGATTCTCTGCACAGAGGAGAGCTTGCTCTTTTCCCAGTTGACCCGAAGCCCCAACTGGCTAAAGTGCTGGTGCAAGGGTGCCCTCCGTGAACTTTGTAAAGACCCATGGACACAGGGAGAGCCCAAAGGGCAGGACTGTACTGCCATGCTCAACCCTCGAACGCAAACTGCAGAAATGGTATGTGTCTCAGAAGAATCGACACATGGAAGTACGCATCCTTCAGCCGATCCTGAGGCTGTACACACTTGACAATGCGTTTTTGCGTGAGGATTTTGAATGGAAGCTTGTGCAGGGCCCGATTCAAAATGCGCACGTCCAGGATTGGTAGAAGGCCACCACCTTTCTTGGGCCGAATAAGCCTTTCTTTCTCAAATAAGCTATTTTGATGTGAGTCTGTGGTGAAAAAAAAGAAAACAAAACAGAAGACTCCTCTCCTGGCCCTCCTCCTGGAGGAGGTCTTTCCACTTCCTGAGCAATTTCTCGCCTCTCCGGGCCCTCCATCTCAGGGTCTCTTCATCATCTCGTGGGAGGACTTGAAGGTTTGCTGAGGCGAGGTGGGCACCGTCTTCCTGCGAGAGGCTCGACGTGCCGGCGTCAAATGAGTCTCAGCACGTGGCGGAGCAGGTGTTGTTGTGTTGACGAGTAGGCCGAGGCTTGACCTGCGGCAGAGTGGTGGTAGATGGAGGATCATGCCAGGGGAGGATGAGCTGGATCGCCTCAGTCTGCTGTTGGACTGCCGAGAACTGCTTCGCAAAATCCTCGACAGTGTCGCCGAACAGGGGGCATCCAAAAACCTGACCTTATCTGAGTCATCTGAGCCAGGTTGAGCCATTGATGGTGCTCTTGAGCCACCAAAGCGGACATCACCTTACCTAGGGACCGTGCCGTGACTTTCGTCACCCGGAGAGTGAAGTCAGTCACTGTGTGCAGCTCCTGCATCGACCAAGGGTCAGATGCACCCTTGTGCAGCTCATTTAGCGCCTTGGCCTGATGTACCTGCAGGATAGCCATGGCATGCAGGGAAAAGGCAGCCTGGTGTAGCCTAAGTGCTGTTGGCCTTAGAAGCGAGAGCTGCCGTGGTCCTACAGGCTTTGGACGGGAGCCTGGGACGATTCCGCCAGATGGCAGCGTTTCACAGGCACAAGTGCACTGCAACCGCTCTGTCCACCTGGGGAATGTCCTAATAGCCCCTAGCCACCCTGCCAACAAGGGTAGTGAGGACGTACGAGAGTGACGAGCGGGTTCTGGCTGTGAAAGGAGCCACCCACGAATTTGTCAACTCGTCATGCACTTCCAGAAAGAAAGAACCGGACTGGGCCGTGATGTGCTATCACGGTCAGCACCCAGGAACCAATCTTCTAGCCGTGAAGGCTCCAGGCTGGAAGGTGTGGACACCTCAAGCCTAATGCTCACAGCGGCCCTGGCAAGCATGGCCTCTTTCTCCTTGGCTGGGGAAAGCTGTCCCCTGATCTTCCCTCAGTGCTCTAAATGAAACATAAGGACCACCTTTGGACGGCCCCACCAAATCACCTGGGAGCCTAACAGGACAGCTACTGCGGGAGGGGTGAGTGGTCTGCAGGGCTGGAACCGGCGGAGTGGCACTTGCAGTCACCCTCAGATCCCCCAGAGTGCCAGCCGGCGGCCCTCAGAATGCCTGCATCCAAGAGGACACGGACAAAACGGCAACTTGAAAATTCAGAAATTGCTCTTTTGTGAAACACCTAGGGGATTCGCTTGACAGGGAAACCACTAATTGTGTTGTCGACACCACAGAGAACAACTTCTGTTTCAGCTTCCTCTTGAGTAGTGACTGACAGAGAGGGAACAAGGTGAAAGACCACATTCCCTTCACTTCAACTTCCCTCAGAAATATCATACAATGTGATGCTTTTATACATGTTATACGTTTGTGTATAATTATATACATTTTAAATAAACAAAGTTAGGTACACATATTTATTCAGTGCCATATTGACTAACTTATGTTACCTGTCGCCTTAACTTCACATACACTGTCCTAAATACCCACGTTTCTTCAGATATACAACCCATAAAACACTTTCTAAATGTTCACTTAAAAAAAATCGAATATGTTGCATGATTTTATCGTTAAATTTAGTCTAAAATAACAGAGTAAGGTAGGTGAGGTAAGGTGAGACTTACCTAAGGCTTGAACGTGACAAGATGGCGGCGAGGTTTCTCTCGCATACGCATACACGTGCAGAATGATCTAAGTGTTGGCTGAATTAGTTTTTATTAGTATAGACAACATGTAGCAATCAAAAGGTTGAATGGATTTAAAAATAACCATTCATTTAATATCTTTTAAATAAATTTGTGCAGACATATATATATATATATATATATTTTTTTTTTTTTTTTCTATTTATATTATTTTCTTTTTGCCATTTTGTAGTGTTTTTGCTTATTTGTCAGCCATTTAATTTCATTGGACTTTCCTTGTGAGTGGATTTATTTTTGAGTTTGAATTAATTTTTTTTACTTTAAAAATGCAGTAATCACTTCTATAAAAATGTCTCTAGTGTGTTAATGATGTGCAATGTTACTTTGCAGTCTGGGTAAAGCAGTACTAAGGTTTGACTTCCTCCACTAAGTGTTAACCTAGCGATATTGTATATTTATTCTTTTTTTACTTTGAATTCTGGTATACATATGCACACACCAACATTTCATGATTTTTGTAACAGATAATATATATTATTCCAGTAAACACTGGACACACAGTAGCATTTCTGTTTAGAACAGTACCATCTTGAAGGGGAGACAATTACATGTTAAAGTATATGGCTGAAAACAAACCTGGAAAAGGACATCAACATGGGGAAAATTTTTTATCTTTGCATTCCAGTGCATTCTGCACATGATTTTGTTGCAAAAAGAGAAATACAAAAGTGAAAAGAAAGAATAAAAGAAATATCATACAAAAAGAGCAAAAATACTTGAACAAGAGAAATTTTCTGTGGCATTAGGATTAAAGTGAGTACTGACTGTGGCTTTAGTTTATCAATGAAGAAATAATAAAATATTTATGCAATCAAATGTGCCCTAATAAATGAAAGGAACACTTAAATTACATTGCATTTACTCTTTTTTACTCTTTTGTGCTTTGCCATTATGATGAGTCTTTTTGAAACATTTACGGAAAAGGAAACAGCATGTTTTAATAAAGAGGAATGTGATCAGTGCAACAGCTGAGAGTAAGAAGGCCACTACATCCAGGCAGTGGTACTGATACCAGCTCAGATCATGTGCCTGAACTCTGAGATGTTTAGCTCCTTTATGCCGCATCACAAACTCGATCCAGTAAACTGCCTGGTCCAGAGGCTTCATTGGCTGATCATGATGGATTCTGGACAGTCTCATCATGCCCTCTTTGTACCTGATCAGAAAAGAAAAGCAAGCCCTGCTTAACAAGACAAGATCTATAAAAGTGCAAAGGTTTCTAAATACATTATGTGACCAACCAAGCTTTGGACTTGAGGCTTTTTTCTATGACTTCAGGATTAAAAGAGTTCTGAGGTTGTCAACATTTTCCAATGACCAAAGTGAAAACATTTATATACTCTAATGTCCACTGTTAAAACAACATCCAATCTAAAAATGAATAATAAAAGTTAAAAATCTAAGGTCAAAGGTCACAGGTTCATGACCAGCAGGAACTGTACGTAGAGGAAAGGACTAATCATTGCTCTCTTCCACACTAAATATTTACTTAATAGAGTATATTTAAAGATGGGTAATTTTTCTCATACTCAAGTACATTTTTACTGAAAAAAAAACAAAACAGAAAAAGTCCTTTCAATTTGTTTACAACTGAACAAAGTAAATCCGTCAATGTGTTTCACTCTTCTCCATGTCACAGATTATATGCATATATATAGCCTATGATACATAAGTAATATACTTTAAAATATATTTTAACTCAGTCATGCAAATCAGAATTTTAATCATCTGTTTCTCAATTTTTCAGAGTCAGATGATCCTTCAGAAATCATTGTAATATAATGATTTATTGCAGTGTTGAAAACAGTTTTCGTGCTTCATTTTTTTGCAACCTGTCACAATTTGTTCAGCATTCTTTTATGAATAGAAAGTTAGAAAAGAACAGCATTGATAATAAATCAACATATTGGAATGATTTCTGAAGGATTAAGTGACACTAAAGACTGGTGTAAAGGCTGATGAAAATTCTGATTTGCATCACTGAAATAAATTACTTAAACATAAATATATGTGGTATGGTACCTAGGTATGTAACTGTCTAATTGTCCATATGTAAATGTGCTGTGGTGATGTGACAATAAACGTGATTTGATTTGATATATTTTGCACAGATGTGTACATGTGTATATATTACACTCCTAAAAAGATGACAAAATGTACTCATAATTGCTGTCCTGTGGTTGGTTGTGTTTTAGATAAATCATGAGTAAGCACAACATGGAAGTGAATTAGATATTTTCGCAAATAAAATGATCCTGCCTGAAAAACTGTTCCATCTGTTATCATCTTAGTGAGCTTTTCACATGCACAAAGTGGCCTCCATAATCCTTAAATGGAACTAAAATCCTAAAATCCTTAAAGGTTTGGGATGTCCAGAACCCTTCCTAGAGCTGGCTGTCCGGCCAAACTGAGCTATCGGGGGAGAAGAGCCTTGGTGAGAAAGGTAAAGAAGGACCTAAAGATCACGGTGGCTAAGCTCCAGAGATGTAGTCGGGAGATGGGAGAAAGTTGTAGAAAGTCAACCATCACTTCAGCCCTCCACCAGTCGGGGCTTTATGGCAGAGTGGCCCGACAGAAGCCTCTCCTCAAGTGCAAGACACATGAAAGCCTGCATGGAGTTTGCTAAAAACACCTCAAGGACTCCAAGATGTTAAGAAATAATATTCTCTGGTCTGATGAGACCAAGATAGAACTTTTTGGCCTTCATTTCTAAGCTGTATGTGTGGAGAAAACTACGTACTGCTCATCACCTGTCCACTACTGTCCCAACAGCAAAGCATTGTGGTGGCAGCATCATGCTGTGGGGGTGTTTTTCAGCTGCAGGGACAGGATGACTGGTTGCATTGAGGGAAAGATGAATGCGGCCACGTATAAGGATATCCTGGACGAAAACCTTTTCCAGAGTGCTCAGGACCTCAGACTGGGCTGAAGGTTTACCTTACAACAAGACAATCACTAAGCACACAGCTAAAATAACAGCTTCACAACAACTCTGTGACTTTTCTTGAATGGCCCAGCCAGAGCCCTGACTTCAACCCAATTGAGCATCTCTGGAGAAACCTAAAAATGTCACCATCCAACCTGACAAAACTGGAGAGGATCTGCAAGGAGGAACGGCAGAGGATCCCCAAATCCAGGTGTGAAAAACTTGTTGCATCTCTCCCAAAAAGACTCACGGCTGTATTCGATCAAAAGGGTGCTTCTACTAAACACTTAGCAAAGGGTCTAAATACCATGTGATATTTTAGTTTTTCTTTTCTAATAAATGAACTTTACTGAACAAATGTCAACAATTCTGTGTTTTTCTCTCAATATGCGGTGCTGTGTGTACATGAGAGAAAAAAAAGGAACTTAAATAATTTTTGCAAATGGCTGCAATTTAACAAAGTAAATTTAAGGGGGTCTGAATACTTTTCGTACCCACTGTATATGCAGTGGTGGATATGGCCAAAATTCTCTGGGGGGACTCTATGTTTGGGGGGCGTGTTGGGGAAAGGTTGGGTATAATTAAATACATTCAGTACAATACAATACAATCAGTTGTACCCTACTTGATCGAAAAAAATCCTGTCAGTCTTTCACTCTGCCACAATTTGAGTCTCCTTAAAGATTAAAATCTATCACATATTATGGAAAATAATATAAACTAAATTCAAGGGGTGGTTGGATTTATTCACACAGGTTAAATTTTTTTATTTTATGCTTCTTTCCTTTCAGATTTTTATTTACAACATTATTTTAATAAGCTTGTGCATTAACATATTGGGAGAAAAACTGTAGTTCTATGTCAAATGAGACATTGAGCACCCCTATTAGGTCAAATGGTATGATCATAACCTGCAAATATTAGACTGCGAGACTGGACACCCCAAGTGGACAGAAAACATTTCGAGGACACCCCTAGTGGACAGAAACATTTTAAAATGTAGTAGATGTAGCCTGATATCCCTTAAATTTAGGGATGACTTAGTGTCAGATTGTGATGCATGTTAATTTGCTTATTTTAAGCAGTATATATATTATTTACACTGAGGTTAAATTCATAATTTTAGTCAAGTTTTTGTTGTTCAAAAACTAATATGG
Organism: Enteromius trimaculatus; assembly: GCA_032361065.1. Classification (NCBI taxonomy): domain Eukaryota; kingdom Metazoa; phylum Chordata; class Actinopteri; order Cypriniformes; family Cyprinidae; genus Enteromius; species Enteromius trimaculatus. The sequence continues at coordinate 21,678,438 of JAUMHP010000046.1, forward strand.
TATTTTCCACCCTGTCTGTGATACTCTCAACGAAAAATACTTTAGCAAAACTGAGCTTGTTTACTTTTTATTAAATGGAGAACTAAGTTTATTTTATTAAGTATATTTTGATCTTATTTATGAAACTTATGAGCAATTTTAGAGTAATTATGTAATTATTTACTTGGCAACAGATAACGTACTAACATGCAAATACATGTACCTAGTATGTAATTAGGTTACGGAACAGCCTGTACAACTCACAATGGATTATTTAGGACAGTCTTGAGAGCCTCCACCAGGTCTTTGGACTCCATTGTGTAGAAATCCAGGACAACCGCAGCTCCTTTGGTTTTCATGTGCAATAGGTTATCGTACTGGTCACCCCACAGTGGCAAACCCACCATTGGGACACCATGATAAATAGCCTCATAAAGTCCATTTGTCCCACCATGGGCAATGAAGGCCTTTGTTTTTGGATGACCTATAAAATAAAATAAACTCTGAGTCTATCAGACATCAAGTAATAGTCTTAATGTATAATGAGCAAAAACATTTTCCTTACCAAGCAAATCATTCTGTGGGATCCAGTCATAGAGTTTTGTATTAGCGGCGAGAGTTTCTGGTGTTTTTCCACTATAACGCCAAACAACCTGTGGAAATACACATATGGGGAATTTGTTAACCATTGTAAGGCCTGATAGCCGAAACAGACAAGCCATGAAACACAAACCCATAATTTCCGAATAAACTGGACCGAAGTCGTAAAACTTGGACCTTCAGGAGTCTCTGACGCCTCTCTGTCTAGCAAATTGCCAGAGACCCACACCTAAAGGAGGAATGGAACACATGGGTCTGGTTAGCCAGACAGCCCATGACTGAGTTTCTCTGAGCAGGGGAGCCATTCACAGAGAAGTGCAACCTAGCCTGCTTGACTGACAGTGCCACAGCGCATCACATTTGCACCCTCCTCCTTCGCTCAGACCTCAACAAACTGTTTACCTTACTGCTAAAAGCTCCAAAGTGCCACCAACGAACTTCAAAGAACTGCTTGCAAGGACCTCAAAGACGTCAGAAAGCCAACCAGGGGGTTGCTTGTGAAAATGTAATGTTAGCTTATGTGGACGCTACCGCACTACTTGATCAATAAAAAGAGCTTCGCTACTGAAAAGCTATTTGACTCGTACCAACACGCTACTGAAAAATGTAGTTAAACTGGTAGCGTCACTACTTGTAGCGATGCTACTGCCCATCACTGTAAATCAGATACTGTATATCTGCAAGTACTGCATCGGAAAACTAACCTAGACATCTTCGGGGGTTATCAAATGTCCTCTGAAGCAGATTGCACATTGAAAGTTGTTCAGCTCATTGAGATCTATATGTGTAACGAGTTTCATATGAATACGTGAAAGCATGTGTGAGCTATTTCTGAAAATGTTCCAGGGGGCGCCGTAGAGCCCCTGTGCCACGCCCGGGTCATAATCTCTGTGCCGTCCTAATGACCGCAGATTCCAAAGTGTGTGCCGATTTAAGAGTTTTTGAGCATGTTAAAGTCCCCAAAAAGCCCAGGATAGTCGAGGCACCGCATTGCTCGACCCCTAAATAATAATAATAATCCTTTGAAAAACAATAGGGTCTTCACACTGCAATGCACCGGCCCTAAATAATAATAATAATCCTTTGAAAAACAATAGGGCCTTTGCACTGCATTGATCGTGCCCTAAATAATAATAATAATCAGGGCCGGGACTTTAATGCGTTAATTTAGATTAATTAATTACACAAAAATAACGCGTTACATTTTTTAAACGCATTTTAATCGCACCACGGAACGTTTCTCACTGGATGAGTTTCGGCGGACCGATTATACTGGAACACCAACTAGCGTTTCTAATGTTCTGAATGTACCTGAAAGCAGGGATGCATTGATCCAGGTCGGCCGATATGTTTGCTCGTTTTGTCAGTAAAGCCGGTCCTATAATCAGCAGTAAATGTGGTTTCAAATTGAGCCGTATATACTACACACAGCCGTTGTTCACTGACGAGCTCAATACGCTCAATGTAAAATCACGCACGACACAATGTTGGTCGGTTGGACTTGGTTGAACAAAAATAAACAATATTTTGTTGCTTAAGCTTATGTATTCAGTCATTATTCAATGGTATACTAAAAACCCACAAAAACCACAAACCACTTATTTCTCACTGTTCTCAGGTCAAATATTTATATGCGATTAATTAATTACAAAGCCTGTAATTAATTAGATGATTTTTTTTTAATCGAGTCCCATCCCTAATAATAATAATCCTTCAAAAAACAATAGGGTCTTCGCACCACGGTGCTCGGGCCCTAATAAAAAAAAACTATTTAGAAAGACCGCACATTCTTTTAACAACCAAAAATGTTTTGTGGTCTGTTAAGAAATACAGACGTTCCTCTTGTTGATATCTGATGAATGAAAGCGTTTTCCAGGAGTCACAGCTGTAACGACATGCAGATAATTCCACCGGTACTAAACTGCAGTGGAAACGCAAAGTGAACCGAGCCGGATCGCCCCGTGCCATACTGAACTGTGCCAAGCTGAGCTATGCAGCGGAAAAGCGCCATTAGAGGTGCTAGCACCTTTTGGAGAGAAGTGAAAGTGACAGCTCGACTAGTATCTGTATATCGATACTTCTGAAAATGAGATATTTATCAAAATATCAATATTTTTGACGACACTAGCAAAGATGACTTGAGGGTGAGTAAAATATGCTGTAATTTATATTTTTTGGGTGAACTTTTCCTTTAAGTTTTGTAAAAAAAAAAAAAAAAAAAATAACAATTATAAAAATTACCAGTGAACTATTCAGTTCACAATGAGTTTATAAAATACATGGTTTTTGGTCATTGAAATCTCTTCAAAAAACTGATGGAAAAAATATTTCCAAGACTGTGGTAGCTGTTTTGTTGCTATACGGTAGTTACACACCTTTTGTGGGATCTGACTAAGAGCAGAAGCAATAGTGTTTGCCCTTTTCATGGTCAGGTTACCGATCATGGAACCCAGTGACAATACAACAATGCCATGTTCTTCTGAGCTCTGAACAAACTCCTCCATTTCCTAAAATACAAACAAATAAACCAAACAGTCACACAAAAACTGATACTAAACCCAGAACTAAAAGTCAGAACTGAAATTTTAAGTGACTTAAAACTAGGTTTTACTTATTCCATAATAATGTCATGCCAAATCAGATCACGTTTCATTCATACATTCACTGAAATTAAGTTACAATATTACTTCATCTATAGGAGTAAGGATTACTTAACTTTTAAAAATGATGAACAATGCACGCTTTAATGCAAAAGGCATATGTTTCAAAACAATATATGGCAATGTCATTATAAGGCAATGTACCTTTGGCAGAGGCTTAGCAGGTTTGCAGTGTAGTCCTCCAACAAATTTAAAATTCGGCAGGAGTGGACGTGGATACTCAATATCCCAGTAAGTTCTAATCAACCAGATGTCAGTTTTTCCCACCGTCTCACACATTGTTGTGGGTTTTCCTGTGACACACAGAGCTATAGTGTAACTTATTTGATGTGAAGTAGGTCAGGTGTTCTAACATTTTGATTTCTTCTGCTTTATCTACAGCCTCCTTGTTCTGTTATTTATTCCATGAATATATACTGCAATATATTCAGTTAAACAGACATATAATTAATTGTGTTTAATAACATATATTTATTTTTTTTCTCACTGTGATAAATACATAGATATTCAGATCTATGAATCAGGCTATAAAGCCTATATTTTCTCCCTAATTCCTGAGCAAACATCATCTATATCAAAAATATACTACTGAAAACAAAATTAAGTTACAATATTA
>JAUMHP010000046.1:21712041-21727688 GCA_032361065.1 Enteromius trimaculatus
ATTAAATTACACTTGTTTAACACAATCTAAACAAACGGATGACTTACTGAAAGTTTAAATTGTCGCTCTGTTGTGACAACGTGTGACAACATCAATATGGCGGATGTAGTACGTCCGAATTCCATTCATACTATCCCCATTCATACTATATAGTACCTACTTTTTAACGGTTGGGTAGTACGTTCGGTTTTAATTGTTGTACCTACTTAAGCAGTATGCGATTTCGGACGCAGCACTGCTGCGCTCTCATTCACCGAGTGTTTGGGTGCACCGCTCTAAGTTACCCGTGTAGAATGATGCATCGCATTAGTTCCGCTTTTGGCGCTCGTGTGTAAAATTATAATAAATTCATACTTTTTTATTTGGTCAGCACAGGGGGGCCACAGGGGTGGCCAGAGACATGTCTACAGAGGCACGGGCCTCCGTGTAGAACCGCCACTGTACATTAGCACTTGTCACTGAATGACGTTTAGTGCCCAGCAGTCAGAAAGAGGTTAACAGAATTGCGTGATGACGTACATACAGACGCTGTATCATTTTAAAGTAACGTTTTGCAAACAACATATTTCGGGAGGAGCGCTGGACAATTGAGCATGGCTGACATCGCATTACCTAATCAATCTCCTCGTTACACCTGTCAAATCACATTCTTCCTCCTTACTATAAATAGCCCCACTTCCTTTCCTTTTGCATCTCGCTTTTCGTGCATCCCTCCTCCACCCCGTCTGCCTCCAGTTGAAACACCCTCGCGCCTTCCTCCGGGGGGGCATGCAGGGATCGAGCCAGGCTCCGGGCCCTTGCCCTCGCCATGGTTAAAATCACTAGGGTTTGGAGTCCGCTGTCCTCCCCGCATGCCCCGGACAGCACGCCAAATTTGCTTTCATTTATCTTCTTGATTGAGGAAGCGCAAACTCGAGAAATGGAAATAAATAAAATACAGACAGTCTTGCATCCAAAATCATTAATAGTGATTAAAATATCAACTTTTCTCCAAAAAATAAAATGTCTGTGTCGACAGTTTGATCTTATTGTGATTCAAAACAGACCAAAGACAATAATCATACCATGTTTTTAAAATAAATGGATGTTCTTTATTTTTTCTTCCCAGAAACATTTTTTCTTTAATACTTGAAATTTTTTGTAGATTTTATTTTACTAGGCAATTTTACCATCTATTATTTTGTATGTATAGCAGCAACAAGAACAATTACAGAAGAAAATTAATTTGTATGTATTACCATGGTGTAACCACTAGATGCCTGTATAACCCGCTGCATTTAGATGATAGACATATTTATTTAGACATTTATAACAAAAGTCTAGTCCTATTTCATTATGGCTGATTTATAGATTGTACTTCAAAAACTGTATGAAAGTTTTCATATTTCCCATTATTTTCCTTTGGCAGTGTCTTTTCTTTTTCTTTTGGTATGAAGATCATCATTATTTATTTATTATTACTTTTTTTTTTTTAAGACCATTTAGACTTTTCCTATCATGTCTATGGTTTTTGTGTCCATATAGCAAGTGCCACAAAAGTCACAATGTTTTGTACAATTTTGATGTTAAAAGTTGCTGTTTTTGAGTATGTTTAAATCAATTGAATCTGAAGAGCAGTGAATATTTCAAACATAAAAGGGATATCAGCATTAAGACTGTGGACTGATTGTTAGTAAAGGTCAGTGAAGAATTAGATTTATGAGTAATAATTCACCCAAAAGCGTATTTTACCCACTGTAGGCCATTGCTTTTTAGTTGCAGTCCAAAATGACATTTTTCCTTATTCTGATGTTCAAGTGCCCTGCTGTAACAAGCAGTCCCATTGTGTGGCATGTTTCAGATGTTTGAGTCAGTGCTAACAATTTACTAAACAACTTTTTTTTTTTTTTAATGTCTTTGCAGTATTACAGCTGGTGGAGTAGTTACACGGAAGCCATTAACTACCTGATGACAGTTCCCAAATATCGCATCCAGGCTACTGAACTGGCCAAGCAGCAAGGTCTGCTGAATAGAACCAAAGAGAAGGGCAAGAACCGGCGCTCCAAAGAGGAGATCCGTGAAGAGGAGGAGCAGATCATCAAAGACATCATCAAGAACAAGATAGACATCAAAGGCGGCTATCAGAAGCCCAATGTATCTGATATTCTGCTTTGTAAAATCATTCTGTTCCCTTACCATCTGTGCACCTATGTGGCATGGAACTTCTCATGGTTTTACCGGTTCACCATTTGCGGGGAGGAGTACGGGGACGAGGAGAGACTTTACATTATCCGAAAGTACATGAAGATGTCACAGGCTCAGTTTGATAGTTTGGACAACAGCCTGATAGAGACTTTCCTCAAGAAGCAGCTCTGGATCAAAGAGAATTATGAGGTTTGAGAAGATCGATTTCATTTTAGGTTAACTCCATAAAGTAGAGCAGTGGTGGTGGTTTTTTTGTAGTTCTCATCTCCCTTGGTTCCCTCAATGTTCTTACACCACAACTTCACAAGTGAAAGCAACTTTTCTTTTTCGGATGGCTCGGGCCGGTGTTGCCACCTTGTGGACAACAATTCAAGGCACATATATGCATGTACCTCTCACTCGGACTGGATGAAGCCTGTGGGCCGCTAGTTGACAAGCTCTGATTTATTTATATATAAATATATTTAATAAGACATAATAATTTTCTTAAAAATATACATGCATATGTGCATTTATATAAAGCTAACAATGCTATATCATGTTCTGTGAATTGCACCTATGGCACCTTTTGGTTTCCAGGGGCACTCTTTGCTCTTAGCTGGGGGTGGTCATAATGTAATGGGTCATCAGTGTACAACTCGGTATAAACAATGTATTACGTCAAATGGTGATTTATTGTTTTCATGATATCACACTTGAGTGTGTGATGTTAGTATATCTGTTTAAGGACTCCAGAATAACTGATATTGTGTATTTGATATATTTAGGCCTACAAAGAGGAGCAGGAGGAAGAGATGAAGATGAAGATGGCCACAGACTCACGATGGAAACGCTACAGGCGATGGATGAAGAGTGAGGGGCCAGGACGCATCACTTTTGCTGATGATTGACCTTACATGAACAGAGAGCCGTCCCAGATGCACGTTCAGCCTGAAAAGCCTGAGCTCATGTGTGCAATTACACACAGCTCTGTGCACGTCCTCGTTTACAATAGACTGACAATGTGCACGTCATTTACAAGGCTGCCTTTCTTCTATAAAGACTGTAAAGGCTTTTTGATTGTATCAAGGATCATTTGATCCTATTCATTGCATAGGAGGTGTGTTGGAAGAGACTGTTTTGGAACTAACTGTTTTTCCAGGAGAAATATGATCACAGGCTGTATAAATCCATTTGAAAAATGGCCAATTTCAAACACTGAAAGTCTTTGTGTCTCTCTTTGTTTTTGTCAGCTATACATGTTAAGTCACCTGATGCTGTGCTTGTTCCCTGAAGGCAGTTTTTTTTTTTTTTGCATGTATGAAATCATATACATTATTTCAGTTACAGGCTTTGCTACTGAAATAAAATTTTATAGTTTATTGTTTGGTTAGCAAGACTTGTTACCTTGTAGTAATTCCTGTTCATAAGGATCCTGATGACATCTGTGTGACCTCTTTTAAACAGTGCATACAACAGGTTGTCATGCAATAGATATAACATTTTGTCAGTAATTTGTCATAGTTATCTGTGCAGTGCACATGAAAAGGTCTATTTCCAATGACCTTTCATTGATTCAAAAGGTAGTTTGTTTTTGACTATGTGCCTTCAATGAATGCTTTAAGAGGTGTAATGATAAATCGCTTAGTGATAGTGATAAATTGGTTCTGAGAGTTTTCTGAATGTATCGCAATTCTCTCTTGAATTCGTAAAATTGCAATTCAAAATCTATTCATGGATCGGTTTATCATGGCACCACTATTTGAAATTTCTGCATTTCAGTGGAACTTCAAAATAAGATTTTTTCATGCCTGTAAGTATTCATTTTCTTGAAATCTGTCAGGGAGAAACAATGCTATTAAAAACATATGCTAAAAAGTACCTCAATCCATACATTTTTTATTATTATTATTTCCTTGCCATTCTTTTCCTTTTAATTTGATTATTTACAACCATATGTAACAAAAATAATACTTAAGTGTAGAACAGAGATAACAAATGGGTTGTTTGCATAACATCTGATTTTATGATAACTATAAGCTGTTTAACACTATGGGCTGGTTTCCCGGTTAGAAATTAGAATAAGCCAGGACTACCCTTTGCTAATTTAGGACATTTAAGAATTTTTAGAAACATGTCTTACAAAAATGCATTTTCTGTGAGCATTTTAAGACCAAACAATGGCAATAATGTATTTTAAGATGGGACAAGTTTCAGGAGGAGTGTGACGATAATCACCTACACCTGGAAGCAATTGTATAATTAATTACTAAATCTCTCTGGCCAATCAAATCCATTTTTTCCACTATAATTAAACCCGTTTCCTTCCCTACCACATCTAGTCTTTCACGTATCCCACCACCTCCCCTTCTACTCATCTTTCGCGCCTTCCTCGTGGGGGGTCACTCAGGGCACGAGTCAGACGCTGAGCCCTGCTCCGCTAGGGTTCGAACCTCTAGGGCTCGGAGACCGCCGTCCACTTAGTTCGCCCTCTTGACAGCACGCCAAATTTTGCTTACCATCGATTTGAGGAAACGTGAACTTGTGGAATCTCAGTGCAAGCTTTTTCCAGTTTAGACAGCTCTTAACATTTATTTTAATCTAGGACTATTCTTAAACCCTGTTCGGGAAACTGCCCCTATAAGTTTTCTTTTTCTAATTGCATTAAAAGCTAAAATCACTATTTGAATGTGCAGAGCACATCGACTCGCATATTGCTGGAGCGCCATCTTGAAGGTGGAACGGATCGTGTGCCGACGTGGACTTCTCTGATGACATCAGTTTGATGGCTTGGAATGAGCATGACATCTTTAACCAAAAGGAACTTGTAACAGCTCCATATGATCTCCATATGATCATATTTGATTGGAAAAAAGTCTACTAGTCTACTAGTCTAGTCAACTAACAAGGTTCGAGAAATCACATTCACGTGTTTGCGCTTCCTCAAAGATATATAATGGCATGTTTGGGAGACCTAAATGAGGGTGTGGCTCGGAGTCCGGCTCGAACCCTGTGTGCCCCCCTTGGAAGGACTGAACAGCGGAGAAGGGGAGGTGGAGGGAAATGCAAAAATGAGATGCGAAAGGGAAGGAAACTGGCCTATTTATAGTGGAGAAATAGCCACTGGATTGGATTATGATGGGGGCAGCGCTGATTGAAAGATTGGTAACAGCTGATTTGAGTTTCTTACATGCTTTCTCCCGAAATTGGTTTGCACCTACATTTGTTGCACAGATTTTACCTAGCTAAAGTGTTTCTAAAAAGGTTTAAATCAGATATAGATACCAGTTGTTCTTTTTGTGGTGACCCTAATGAAACTGATATGCATTATTTTCTGGGATTGTCCTCACACACCTTCAAACCTTTTGGATTGAATTCTCTAATGTTATCAATCACAATGTGCTCCAGGGTTTCTCTTTGCTCTTTCATCGCAGTAAATTCTCTTGTCAAAATCCTTTATTTATAGTTTTTAAAAAAGAGGTTCAACAGTATATCCAACAGTATATTCCAGGGCCAGAACCTTCGGAGCCCGTGGGTTGCTCAGAAACCCCTGTGGCTCCACTTATGGCTGCACAACCTGTCAGTGTCAGCGTGATTCGCGTGAAACGCTCAAGTTTAAAAATCTGAACTTTGGCAAAGTGCGTAAGTTACACAATGCGCGTGATGACGTCATTTGTGCCCACTGGAATCGTTAAGGGAATGATTCCAAGGAATTGAAACACTGGGAACCGGTTCTCAACAAGAACCGGTTTTCGATTCCCATCCCTAGGTGTCAGCCGTAGAATCTCCAGGGGCCCCATTCTTGGCTGCTCAATCCATGGAGGCAGGGCTGGCTCTAACCAATTTGGCGCCCTAGGCAAGATTTCGGGTGACGCCCCATTGCATCGTAGTTAAGTCTACTGCTAGTGTACTTACACTCATAAGAAACTTAATAGTATGTCTTGTACACTATTTTTTTTACTATTTTATTTAAATAAAGCAATTGCATATACCAAATACTTCAAATAAATCAAAAAAACAAATTCAAAAACATTAACTGAACATATTGTAACATCTGGCTGCTGCTCATTAGGACGTGGACCAATAGCAGCTAAACTATTGACCGCTTAAAAGTATGGTATGGGTGGCTACACGTGTTTTTACTTGAACTTTAAACATACGTTGCAATCATGCACTAGAGATTCCTTGACTCTCACTAGCCCTAGTGTCGGAATCGACTCCAGGTCAGGAATCGACTCCCAGCGTCAAGTGTTTTTTTTTCAAGTTCAACACTTTGTTTTTTTACTCTAATATTAATTCAAATTCCTTGCTAAATTCATCCCATGTAAACTTAATTTCTGTGTTAAAACGTTAAAAAATCTTAAGAGTAACCGCTGTTGTTCGCCCCTAAAAGGATGCATGTTTACATAAACGTGACGTCGTCTCTATATGAACATGCGTTTTCACTGACGCAGGATCAGCATATAAAACACGTTTTAAGTGACTCAGCCTATTTACAGCCACTACACAGTCGTTCCCAGAACACAATTCGCGTGTTAATATTAAGTTCGTACTTATAGCAGGTGGTTGATGTGATTTTCTAGGCACAATTGTATTCCTTTTTTAAATCAAAGCAAATGGAGTCGAGGAGTTGATTCCCCCACCCCATAATTAGGAGTCGGGAAATGACCACTAAATATCCGGAACCGTAGTCTCCTACCATGTACTAATAATGTATATTCAATGGGCGGCAATTTCAACAACTCACTCCCCATACACACCTCTCTCCACGACGGTAACGTTAAACTTTTATATAACAGGGCTGTAAATGAACCAAACCCACTCAAACTAACTTGAACATAACTCACACAACATCACGAATACAAAAACCCAACAACTAAAACATTTAAACAATGAAATGTGATGTAACATCATAATTATTATTATTTTATTATATAGATGCTGTTTGTTGTTGTGAATAATACAATGAGAAAAATTAGAAAAGAAAGATTTTGGTGCAACAAAATCTGCATTATGTTCTGTTGTGACAGTGGACTGTTGATGATGTTAGAACTTCTGAACATGAAACATTCCATTTTTAATTGTTGTAATAGATATCTGTAATCAAATATTAGTATGTGCAATTTAGAGGGTCGGATGTGTTGGTGTTGAACTTGCTGTTCATCCACATCACCAGCTGAGGTCACTGTAGCAATTATTGGAAAACCAAATTGAATGAAGGGGAAACCATCCCATCTGAGTGTCTGTACACATATTGCAGAATTCATACAACATGAATAATGCTCATGAATGTTCAGATCACATGGCAATTTTTTTCTCTCACAGAATTAAGAAGTTAATTTTTAAAACTAGGCTCCTGTTTGTTGCAAAGCTGAGCATCCCAGCTTCACTTTGTGTTTCCTAAGGTTTATGTTAGAATCATGTTTCTGTCTATTTTTAATAGTTTAGGATAATTAAACCCATATGCTTTGTGCATGTTGTTACTACTGTTACAGTGTGTGTCAGTAGATTGTAAGCTGTGAGATTATGGTTGAAGGTTCACTGTATTTGCGAGGATTGAATGATAGAGCATGTGTGTAATCAGGATTAAAGTCTCCATCTTTTCTACTTTAATTCAGGTCACTGGCAGGTCAGTATACCAGCACAACACATCAATCTGTTGAAAACAACTTAAATCTTTGAATGTTTGTTGGATTAAGGCTGGAACATGTTAAACAAAACAAATGTATTTTAGCACATAAACAGGTAAATAACAGGTAGAATATGGTACAACTCACATTTAAAAAAAAATATAACCATATCAAACTAACATTTGCAATATTATCAAATTAATCTTCGACCCTAATGCAGGATGTTTTAAAAATGATTGATTTATTATTTACTAGTCACTGCTGTGAGTGCTTTAATGAACACATCTGTATAACACCATCAGCACTATAAACAATCCATATACCGTCAAACAGATGATAAGAGCAGGTCATTTTTCACTCTGATGAAAGCAGTATCAGTATGGTCTACATCTTGACTGGAAAAATCTGCCTCTTATATTTTTGACAGAAAATGGAGATTTGGGTTGTTATGAACTAATTCTCCAGGATCAAGTTTTGTTTTTTTAATGAGAGTGAGATATGTGAATCATGTTTTTTTTTTTTTTTGTAGCTTTGACTGAGCCCTGGATGGATGAGTCAGAGATTTCCCTGATGACTTGGAAGATCTTTAGAGAAGCCAGTCAGAATTCAGACAGAGCTTTATTATAAAAAATCTAACTAAAGTCAGCGAATAAACCTGAGACAATGATCAATGAGTAACAATAATATTCGCAATGACATATTGGTCTACTGAATAACTACTGAATAAGCAAAAATAATTATTTGACTTACCTTTATACAGAAACCTCATCGCTTGATTGGCTACTGTCATGTGTAACAGACAACACTTTTGTCCTGTGTCAGCTTCCATAGCTTTTGTATGCATTTCGAAAGGGCGGGGTGAGCAGGGGACTTAGCCGTTTGTTGAAATTCGAATCCTAACCTCTAGATGTCGCTAAAAATTACACACTGCACCTTTAAAACTGGAGCCCCCTAAGGGATGTCTACCACATTAATTTCTCAATATTCTCTTTACAAATTATCAATGAATAAACCATTTGCTACAGCCCATTATTTCAAATATGCAGATGATACAGCTATCTTTGCACTACTTAATAACAGGCATAATGATTTTTTTTTTGGACCATCAATACTGCATACCATACTTTAGCACATGGTGTGGTAATAATTCATTGGATGATAATTTCTAAACAATTAGCATATTATATTATAGGTATTTAAAAGTGCCGTCAACAGAGACTTCTCCATAAACTTGCACTTGTCTGTTCAGCCTCATCTCCTTCTTTTCCTGTAACAGAGTAATATTGAGCCAGTTTTTATGTAAGTGCCATTTGTTTTTTTTATATGCTTTTATATCATTTTTATATATAACTAATTTGGCTAATAAGATTATTGATATTTGTACTCTTACGTTGCCAGACTGTGTTACTTTAGCTATGCTCCAGAAAGTGCATATAATGACCCAGACCACCCACTCCATTGGTATGTCATTCCCATTATTGGCAATAGGTATAGTGGAGAATGATATTGTAAACTTTTATCAGCCTTGATTTTAGATGCATTTCTCCCATTGATTTTCTCCACTGGTGTATGAAAAAAGACTTGAACCAAACCAAACTGCTGCAAGGGAGTCGCCACGTAACAACTTTTGATGTGACATGATATGAAGTTCAGAAAAAGTAACGTAAAAAAAGTAGTAAGATTGTGTATTTAACATATTGTGACAGGAACAATGATGCAGGTCTCAAAGCAAATGAGCTTACTGTTTACCCCTGAAGTGCCCCCTCTTTTTTGATTCAGTAATGGTGAATGCAGGGCATACTGAGATGATGGGGAAGTGGTGAGTCAGGTTTTGTTTGCTAAATTTGTAAGACCACTTTCCAGCATTATTACACCTCTTTTTAAAGTCAGTGTGTAGCCCAATTAATGTGCCACAATTACTTGGGAAGCAACCTTGTCTTCAATCAAACAATCAATCATTAATGCTGGTAATAGTTTGGGTTTGCAGGCTTCAAAGGATTTTCTCATTAATAATGTAATATTGGTGTGCCTGATTAGTATGACAGTATGGAGATCAAGCTCCATCAAGCTCCAAATTCTAGGTTCTAGAAATTCCCTATACCAAAAATGATTATGCAAAATACCCTGCTAGGAGATTTGTGTTAAACTATGATTTAATTATGACACACAAATGCTTAATTTATTTCAGAAGGGCTTTAGCCTCTTACCAAAGTAAAATTTTAATCTCATAATTACACTATTGTATACAACCATGGTTTGGAAAAAGGCATATTTTGCTAAATTAACTATATGCCTTCATGCCACAAATTAGATACAGAGTGCTTAAACTCCCTATAGATGTAAGATACGTGATATGTGTGTACAGCAACATTATTGAGGTAAACAACTCAACGATCTGAGCTCAAGATTTGTGATGCGATTTGCTGAAATGTGAACAGGTCATTGCGAGGACCGAAAGACATAACCCAATAAGAATACAACATCATAGGGGAATGCCAAAATAATCTGATAATATCCAGCAGATCTAATTTACTTACAAACTGAGCACAACCACAGTCACGTGCTCAGTTTGTACTTTCCCATAATCCAGCGTTCTTCAAAACAGGCCCACTCTTTGGGGTTTGATTGAGGTTGAAGTTAAACTGCAGAAGAACAGAATCCTTGTACTAGACATCTAAATAAAGATTGTTGTCTCATTTTCAAACAATTCAGTGAGATGAACATGTCAATTAGAATCAAAGTAACATGTTGTGTGTTGGAAAGATTATATTTATGAGTTCAATGCACATAAATGGCATCACAAAGTCATCATTATTAGTAAAGAGCTCTGAATGTTTTTAAAGTTGGGGCATGTCAGTGAGAAAGCATTGTAGACACTATGGATGCAGCGTCTGAACGCTAAATCTGTTCAAATGAACATTTACAACTATCAAAGTTGCATTTACAAAATATGACATGATTGTATACAATTACATATAATTACAATAAGGAAATCATTCAAAATGGTCTATTAAGGGGATTTAAGCTAGCAGTCCATATCTACAGTATTAGTACATGTCTGACATGCCTTAACTGGGTTCATTGCTTTTATTTGCATGAAAAATTGGGAATATATTAGCTACCCTTCACCCAATCACAGGAGCCTGACATCATAATGACTCAGATAACAACCACCTCTCTTGACCTGTGTGATTCAAACCAGATTCCTCTGGTCTGTGTGTGTGAGGGTTACACTACAAAACACTGCAGGGTTTTCCCCTTCACCTCCTCAAATGTGCTGCAATTACTGCGCTCCAATTGCACAGCTAGAACAGAAAAGAGTCACAAGGGTATGTATAAAATCAGAAAGCTGAAGCTGTGAGCATTTTATGCACATTAAAATTATTTTTTTTGTGTGTTGAAAATACTTCTGTTTTCTGTCATTAACAAGATTTCAGTACACAATGCAATAAAGATTTATAATTGCACATATAGGAATATATAATAAACAATGTAGAGAGAAAAGACAATGAAGAAATTAACTGGGCATTAAATAACCCACCAAGAAGGAGAGAGAAGATTAACATGTTATTTCAGAATGACGTCCCATACAGTATTTCCTACATTATTCCACTCAATAGTCCCCGAGAACGAGTTGATGTAACAATTAGTTTCTGCTTCTCCTTGATTACTTGAGTTAGTTCATGTGTCTTGAGCTGCAAGTCTACTTACCATCTACTTTACTGTAAAGCATTTCACCAACCCCACTCCAGAGCCCAGCCAACTGTTACTCCACGGCACAAAGCCAGAGCCATTGCTGATAGAGCTTAGGAGTCAGATCCTCTCATGTCTGACCAGGTGCGTGAGCTGCCAACATGGTGTATGTGGAAGAAAGACCCACCCACTGCACCACCACAGGGGGTGAGCTGCCGCTGAACTCAGAGGAAAAGGATGTACATGCTGACATGCCTCCTCTTATTCCATCTTTATCATTGTCAGTCTGCCCCATTACGACCATGGTGGTTAGTTTTGAACGGTCTGTTCACCCTTAACAATTTTGTCCTGTCACGATCATGGAGGTAAGCCCACCACACCACTGGTATTAGGGGTTGATTTGGTGAGTGTTTTGGTAGCACAAACCATCCCAGAACCTTCCGATTTCCCCAAATTCCCATCCAGCCTTCCTCTCCCACCTCCTTTCACATGCCTGCTGTCATCATCTACTCCTCTGCTGCTGCATCAGTGGTGTGGTTTGGTGCGGGTCTGCCAGTCTCCATCAGCATCGTGGCTGTAGGATCCCTTGTCTATGTCTCCATCCTCTATGTCCCAGATTCTGCAACGACCTTTACGATGGCCTTTACGTGCCATCTGAAACGGCATACTCTGATTGAGTACTTCTTTTGAATAAGTACCATGATATGAATTCTGGCTACTCTATGGATACTGCTTTTTACCTAGTATGGAAGTAGACATATTCAGAAACAGCCCCCTTAAAAGATAAATTTTGATGAAGCATTGGTATTATGTGAAAATGGTAACAGTAAATGTAAAATTAAAACATTTAATTGCACTTTCCTTTATTCTACATTTACAAGTTAGTCACTAATGGGTTGAAATTTTTATGGATATTCGTTACTAGCTCTCTCCTTTAGTAGACCATGTAAACCTTATCTAATTAGTGATTTTGCCAAAATGTTTATATCTTTTTCAGCACATTCCAATCTGTACTAATAAATCATTCATTTGTTGTCTTTCATTATTGGTCAACTAAACAATCTTCAATTACTTTTCCTAAAAAACGTTTTACATCTTTTCCATCCCTGTCAGCTAACTCAACCTGCCTAATACTCGTCTTTTGAATTTTTTCAAGTTTTATTAAAAAGCTGTACTTAATCAGTTTTTACTCTTGACCATCTTGACAAAGATAGCCACTATCTGTTATGTTAAAATAAGTTCCTTGTTGCCATCTTGCAGCGACTCTTTTAAAGACTTGAGCATTGACATCTGAGGATCTTTTTTGCACTCTTCATTCATCTGTATTAGCAACCTGATCTCATGGCAATTCGTAGATATTTTTTGAGGTGGCTGATTCATACAAATTTGTACAATTTCTTCTAAATCATATGTATTTTACGAGTTGCCAATTCGTATGACCTAACCTACGAATGACAAATGACCTAAACCTAACCCTGCCCCTAAACCTACCTGTCACAGGGTTTTAGACAAATCGTACAAAATCATAAAAATGAGGTTGTACGAATTAGTACGAATTAGCACGAATTTGGCACCTTGTACGAGTACATACGAATTGGTCGTGAGACTGTGTTGGTATTATACGTTTTGTAATGAAATGCGAAGGTCTTCATAGGGCACACTTTATCATGTTAAACACTTTATTATGTTAAACAGTAGTAATGCCTGCAATCATTCTCAACAATCTCATGTTGACCATCAACACATGTTCTGGCCTTGCTCAGTGCAATTAGACTATTGCTCCTAACCCTTTTACTATAATTAATATTAAGAAAAAATATGTGAAAATTACATGTTATTGTTTATTTAATACTGTCCTGAATAAGTTATTTCACATAACAGATGTGTACATATTTTCCACAAGACAAAATAATAAATTAATTTATAAAAATGACACTTACATACCCTTAAATCTTAAAATGAATACCGTAGGTTACTTCTGTAACCCAGATTCCCTGAGACACGGGAAAGTGTACTGTAATAATACCAACTAGTTTTAAGTGGAAGTGACACTTTTTTTCCATTTCTGGCACCCCCTAGATGTACAGCGCCCTTGGCATTTGCCTATACTGCCAATGCCACGGGCCGGCCCTGCTGTGAGTAAAGGCCTGTTCACACCGGGACGAATATCGCCGACGTTTAACGCGCCGTGACTAAACAAAGGGCGCCAACGTGAGTGTACACACCGACGCACAAAACGCCAGGTGTAAAAGCGTAATTTTTTAAAAAACGCTACAGACTTTTTTTTTATTTGACGCGCCGGGTTAAAAACTGTCCGACCAGTGAGATTAGTGCTTTTGTTCACGTGAACAAGCTGCTGAAGTTACAGTAAAACACGACTTGGTGGCGCTCAAGATCACTGCAAGAAAGAGGAAAGTAAACCAAGATGCCCAAGATGAATGTAGAGTTGCTAGTATCATTAGTTTCTGAACACAAAGAGCTTTTTGATAAACGTGACAGCGACTACAAAAATCTTGATAAGAGGGAGTTGCTTTGGAGAGGAATTGCAGATCAAATAGGATTCGATAGTGAGTTTCATTTCACTTAATTTTTAATGAGCTCCGCTCACAGCTGGGCATAGAAAGAGATGTAGATCGAAAGTTAAAGACCAGTTAACAGAAAGCGTGAACATTGTTTTGAAAAGAGCGTAAATACCGACTCTCTTCTTCTTCTTTGCGACAAGCAAGTGTCAGAAGCACAGCGCCACCTTGTGTACAGAGGTATTTCTGTTGTTTATTAAGCGCCATGCGAGCGAATTTGCCAGTGAAAATCGCATGGGTATCCTGGCGAAAAACGTCCCGAAAAACGCTAACGAAATGCGTGTGCGATATTCGTCCCGGTGTGTACAGGCCTTAACTCCTTTTTTTCCTCTAACTGCAGCCTATTTAACACGCAGTGAAACTGCACAGACATTGGTTGTGCAGTGGTAACTTTTTAAACCAATCGGCTGGCCGCCGTGCTGCGGCAACCAATGGCTGGCTCCTGCCGAAGCTAGCATAAGGGGGGTGGGGCCGTCTATATATAGCGGCTTAACTGCCACATGACTTCAGGTTACTTCGACTGAAGCGACGGGCACTTACAGCGTAGCATGTACGCAGTACTCGTTCCCGTGTCTCAGGGAACCTGTGTTAAGTCATGGCCCTCATTTGGAGGTAGCACCTGCGCTCTGAACGTAGTGGTGAGCACCTTTGTTATATAACTGAGCCTTGGTTGTAGGATGACATTAGTCATTTGGCCCAAAATCTAGGCAGGCAGGGCTAACAGACAGCGCTTACTGATGCCAAAGACAGCAGCTGAACAGTTTTCAGCGTCAGCGCTCTCACGGTAGCTGTTTGCAGGAGTTTAAAGGGCGCGCCTCTAAGGGCTTCATGGTGGGCAGGTCCCACGTGAGGATGGAGCGAGGGCGAAAGGGCTGTCTAGCTCCTCTTAGAAAAGAGATAATAAGAATATCCTTGCCCACAGTCTGGCCTGCTATAAGTTTGTGGTGGGCTGCTATGGCCACCACATAAGCCTTAAGGGTGGATGGGGTGCGACCCCTATCAAGCAGGTGTTGCAGAAAGGCTAGAATCATAGATATCTGGCATGATGAGGGAGATCAGCTCACCACTTCGAAAAAACTGACCCTTTCAATCATAAGCATGTCTCGTAGACGGTGCTCTAGTGTGAGAAACAGTGTCTAGTACGTGCTCGGGAGGCAGACAGGCTCCCGTCGAGCTGCCAAACATGTAGGGTCCACAGACTGGGCTGTGGATGCCAAATTCTGCCTGAGAGAGAAGGTCTCATTTTAGGGGAATGGGCAGCGGGGCTGTAGTCAGCCTCGTGTGCAGGTCCGCAATCCATGGCTGTTTCCGCCAGAGGGGGGAGACCAGGAGTAGGGGTGGGCGATATGGAAAAAATATCATATCACGATTTTTTCTGGGTAAATCACGATTCACGATTTTTATCACGATTCTTTTTATCACGAAGTTGTTTTTTTAAGTCTAGAGGTACAATACAACCAAACTAATGTCTCCATATAAAAATATACTCTCTCTTACCATGTATGTTTAAGAATATTTTAATCAAGTGAAGATTTAATGCAAGTGCAATTCTGCAAAAAAGAACATTCAACAAGACTTGTCT
>JAUMHP010000046.1:21760001-21771255 GCA_032361065.1 Enteromius trimaculatus
ATTAATTAACTAAACATAATAATCACTTATTAATCATTTGTGAATGTTTTGTAGATGTACATTTCATCATTAACTAACCTCTTATAAATGACTTATAACCATCCGCTATTTTATGGTATGGTGTGAAAAATTAATTAAAGTATTGAGGAAATGCCACAGTATATCTTAAAGTATAATTAAAGTGCCTTCACTTAACTTCACTTCACTTCACAATTAACTCTTTTAAATTTTCAGGCATTGGGCTCTATCCATGGAGACAAGCACAGAACATTAGGTAAGTTCCTTAATGCCTTTCAATACATTGACTTAAAAAGTGTACTGCGGTGGCTAAGAGTCAGGGTTTTGGACCATGATTTGTTAAATGCTCATTACTTTAATTTCTGTCAATGCTTGGAGTATATACAGTACTGTACAACACTAAAATGAGTGCTTAGATTACAAAATGTGTTCTGGAAATGTCAGGATGTTTTTTACTTTTAATAAAATATAAACCAAAAGACTTTATATATATATAAATAATTTATATTTTATTCAAAATATATCACAGAAAATAACAAATGTTTAAACTAAGATATTTACACCTTTATCCACTAAACAAGCTCATTTCAAATTTGATGCTTGCTAAAGGTCTCAAAGAAGTTGGCATGGGGGCAAAGAGCTGAAAAAGCAAGACATTTGGAAAAGATTCTGCTGGGAGGATATGTAGCAACTAATTAAGTTAACAAATTAACGACAAAGACAAGTAAAAATACTTTGCGATTTAGATGTGGTAAAATGTCACATACTGTAACACTACTGAATGTTGGTTTAAAGAAAAGGAGTGGAGACAATGTCTTCTTAAGGAACACATATGTGTAAAAAAAAAACAACAACAGAAAATAAAAGAAAGTAATTTATAAAAAGACACACAAAGGTGCATAAACTCAACGAATCAGATTCAGAAAACTCCGATGTGGCAGGCTTGTCATACATTGAACTGCATGCCCTTAAAGAGACGGATCGTGAAATCACCTGGGTGACTCCAATCACTGTAGGAGTAAAACTGACTTTCAGTTTTCCCATGGGCTCCATTTTCAGAGTAAAATGTGAAAATCAAAGGCGAGTCTTGGATCTTGGTGCTGAAAAAGGAGGGAGTGAGCTTGTTTGGACAAGAATGGATGAGGAGCATTCGTCTCAATTGGCAGTCCTTAATAGTGATACAACTTACCCAAAAGCAACATCTGAGCAAGACAAACTGGAAGAGGTGTTGGTGAAACACACACAAGTTTTCCAAAATGGAATACGAACGCTGAAACACATTAAAGCAAAGCTCAAGACTCAACCAAAATTTCAAAAAGCACGCACTGTACCATATTCACTACGTCCAAAAAAGGGGAGGGGAAAAAGTACCTCTGCAAGAAATGATAGCAAACTTTCTGCTGCTCTATAGAAACGCTGTGCATACAACTACAGGTCAATCTCCAGCCACACTTTTCATGGGCAGAAGTCTTCATTCATGTTTAGACTTACTTAAGCCTGATCTATGTCGACATGTGCAAACGAAACAGTGTCAGCAAAACCCTAAACAATCAGTACTCAGGACCTTACATGTTGGATAAAATGTGCTTGCGAGAGACTATAGATAAACACAGCAAAAGTGGCAACCGGGCAAGATATTGTCCAAGACTGGGCCCCTTACTTACACTATACAAGTTGTTGCCAACATGGTTTGGTGCAGACACATTGACCAGCTTTTGGATGCAACAGCCTCACAGATTGATTCTTTTCAAAACATTACAGAGAGTGTGCGAAAATTTGATGTCGTGTTCTGTCACAATTCGACCGTTATCGTGTGGAGCATGTAGTGCCTCTCGGCGCGGCAAAGAGCGGAGGAGACAAAAAGGCTTCTTTAAGCGAACTTTTAATGACAGACACTGGGCAAAAACAAAACGCTGACGAGGCAGCTACAAAAAACTCACACGATCGGCTTCCATGAAACTTTAACACGACATAACGAAAAACTGAAAGACAAAGGCATTTAAAGAAAAAAACTCAAGAACTAAAGTGATGACAGGTGTAAAAGACAGGAGATACGAATTAACAAATGAGGGAGAAACCAAAAAGACACAGACAATGGGGGAGACAAGACAGGACCAGGACAGAATGTCACATTACACCCCCCTCAACGGAAAGGCGCACCTGTGCCGTAAGTAACATCATTCGGGAGGGGGGCCTGGGCACTCTGGAGGCAGGAGTCTCTGGAGGGCGCACGGGATGCGCGGCTGACTCCGGGGACAGGACCGGGACAGAATGTCACACTTAGATAGTGGGTGGAGCTGCCAACAAATTGGTGTGGTGTTATACAGGCTGACATAACACACTGTAAAAGTGCCAAACTGTAAAATGGGCTGGTGACACTTTGGTTGCAAGTGTGTTGCAAAAACAAATAGGTTTCATATTCCTTTCATCTTCAATTGTTTTAGCTACAAAAAAGCTCATTGCAATATTATTGGCAGAGAGCCAGGGCAAAGTTTTCACCAGACAGATAGAGTTGTAATATTGTCTCATTTATACTAAGGAAAACCACAGAAATAGCTTTTCAATTATCTGTTATCTGACTAAAATCGTACTTTTCTTTCTACCAGGTGGCCAGATGTTCCCCACACCTCAGGCGCCTGTTCCACCCCCTCCGACAGCTAATGCCCAGTCAGCCCCTGGCCTGGCAAGCAGAACATGTTTTCTGCGTCGCTCTGCCAACAGCAAATCCCAAACACAGCACAGCGGAAACTACCAGCAGAACTTTGCCAACTACCAGAACTGCACCATTGTGAGGTCACACATGCCTCATGCCAACTATAGTACCTATGTTAAAGTGATGCCCAAAATCCTTATCTTCCCCATCTTTGTGCAGGTAAATCTCCTTCAAACAAGCATTAAATACAATGAACTATTGACATCTAGTAGTGGTCTATTCTGACAGAAAATGGTTTGGTTGGTTTTTGCTCAATGACCCAGATTTTACTTCAGACATTAAATGGCAGCCCATCACAGTACTAATCTTGTTTAGAGAGTTTAAAACGTTCTTTGTAAACCTGAAATTCTTTAATATTACCAGTTTAGTATTTCAGAGAATGATGTGGCAAGAGCATGTTTCTTCTACAATCTTCTTCAACTATTATACAGTAAATGTATATGTTATGTAATGTAAATGTATTTCTCTTTTGAAGCCTGTAGATCTGTGTAACCCAAACAGAACACTGATAATATCTGAAGAACTGATTTTATATGAGAGCAAGCATTTTTCTATCAAGGTAAGAGACACTCGTGAATGTGCATTTAAGGCATTTCATGCTTGAAATCATTGTACATGACCATTCTAAACGTAGTGCAGTTTTATAAATGTATAAACGGGGTCAAATATTTTTTACTGGAAGACAGTGAATTTTTTTTCCAAGAACGTACATGCATCGTTGCCCTCGGATTTTTTTGGTAAACCTAGGAGCCTCAGATTGGAGCGTCGGCTGCGATTTTCCAAATCATCTATTTTCCAAGTGAGCGCAGTGACTTTTTTTTTCAAGAGCGCTGGTCGTTGATTGAAGTGTAGAGACTGAGTCTTCCGTATGAGAAAAGTAGAATAAGTTGACAAATACCTGCAAAGTTTCTGATAGTCAGTATGTAGTAAGTTGTGAATCCACCAAAATGGTGTTTGGAGATATTAAGCAGACAGTCTACTAATACTCTACTGACTGCTAGTTGACATGTAGTTGCTTCCTGTTAGTAGATTGTGTTGGACAATCGAAATAAAGTGTTACCATAATTAAACACAAAATGATTTCAAATTGTCTGTTTTGCCTAGGATTCATGAGTCGATTACGTATTAAGTGAATGTAAACAGTCGGAAACATGTATCAGTGCATTGTATTCATAGCATCTGTGAGTATTCGGTTTAAAGGGATGGCAGTCTTATTTAGTTGCCATTGTCCAAGTGATGTTAATCAAGCAACAAAAGTAAAACCAATGCTCTTGACTGAATCACTTAGTACTTAGTAGTAAGATTAATTTGGTAACACTTTATTTTGACGGTCCCTTTTGAACAATCTGTTGACAATAAGTAGCTTTGCACCTACATGTCAACTAACTCTCATTAGAATATTAGTACACTCTCTAATTAATATCTGCTAACTCTTTATTGTGGTGGTCTCCCTAAAGACGCTCTACTAACTATAAGTAGCTTTGCAAGTACATATCAACCTATTCAAACCCTAACCCTACCAGTCTACTAATACACTGCTAGCACTCTATTGAGAGTTAGTAGATATGTAGGTGCAATGTTACTTATAATCATTATTATAATACGTTAAAGGGACCATCAAAATAAAGTGAAACCATTAATTTTAATTTATTTATAGAAATAAATATGTCTGCTTGAAAGAATTAATAATATAGTAAACAAGTTGCCATAAAGAATGCATAATTAGCCTATATAACTAATGGTATGTCATTGAAAAGAAGGCCATGTTCTTGTCATTTAAGAGAAGTGGTTATATTTAATTTTAACATAATGGCATGTTGTGTGTCAGCACATTTAAATCAGTGTCTATTATGATAAAAACTTAATGCCAAACATAATGAGTTTGGAAATTTAAGAGAAATGCTTAACAAATGCATTTAGTCGACTAAACTTGTCTATGACTGCATAATATGCCTACAAATAAATGACAATACTATGACTAAATAAAAAAAAATTATAATTAGCTGGTTAACTTGTTTACTTACTGTATAATGTTAAGAAAGTGTAATTAAGTAAACATTAATAAAGATTAATATGTTTTGATTAAAAAAAAAAAAAAACCTGACAATAAATATGTGGAAAATGTATTATTTTCAATCTTCATTCTGACACTCTCTCTAAAACTCCCTGTTTTAAGGGGTCGGCCCTTTTAAGGCTTTTCAGGCATTGGCCACTGCTTTGATCGGCTAATGTCATTACATGGTAAACAGTATCAGTGCCCCTCACTATTGCATGTGAGTGTTTGATTTTTTGAATTTGATTTCTCATGTCAAGACCTCTTTAAAACATTACATGAATACATTGCAGCATTCAAAACAAAGCATAATCAGTTATATACTATTATGTACACTGTGTGTCTTCAGTAACTGTTCCAAAATCTTTTTTAAACATGGTTTAACATACATTTTTATCATGTTTTAATGTTAACTTAAGGCATTCACTTTGGAGGAAGCGACGCGTTCCCTCTCGAGCCTTTCCACTCGTTTTTAGATACTTCGCCAATACAAACATTATTTCAGTGTGTTAGGTCAGAAAGATGCAGCTCTGGTTAAACAGCTGGATGCTAAGTTGAAATGGCAAAGGGAAATACCTAACGTTACCTGAATGCCGCAGGGATCGTTTGTAATGTGTGTTTCTAGTTCTTGTCTGTTTGGGGGTGGGAGGGGCAGACAGCGGCTTCCCTGTCCCGTCGTTTGCGCTGCCTTGTTGAGCGTAGCACTGAAAACATATTTTACACAGTTAATTATTATTATTTTTTTTTTTTTCATTTATTAATTTATTTCTATATCGTTCGGTTCGTATGTGTACCGAACCGAAAGCCTCGTACCGAACGGTTCAATACGGTTGCGTGTATTGTTACACCCCTAGTATGTATGTATATATATATATATATATATATATGTATACTGTATATATGTATGTAATATACACATATATATATATATATATATATATATATTATTTGACAAAAACATGACCTCCATTAATTTGAATTATTTGACTAAAACATGACCTCATTAAAAAATGCTTATGAAATGTAAATTCATTTATAAGCTTTCTAATCCATCATACCTTTTGTTATTTAACCTGTAAAGTAATATAACCCCCAAATTGGAGTCACACAAACTGGGGAATGTATAACTTTGTAAGTTACCAAACTAGAACAGAAAAGATGCATGAGAAGGCAAATGGATTAATGTGATGGAATAAGGAAATGTTATATAACCTTTACCCAGAAGGCTTCTCAAGACTAACCCTGGTATTGCATAAAGTGAAGATCTAAAAAATTTCACACTGAGAGGTAATTGAGTGTTTTATAATCCTTACCTAGGGCCAAACTCTGACCTTCATTTTCGAATACAGCTGGCAGGCTATATTACATGTGCTGAAGAAAGAAAGACCAGAATCAGCATCTGTTCATAGTGGTTCTGTCCAACGCAGTATTACGGCAGTTTGTGATTTAGTCACGTAATTTAATTTAATCTAGTTATTCTTGCCAGGGACACATTTATTTAATTATTTTCATAAGTCAGGGCACGTTTTTTAAAGTAAGACTCAATGGATGCATCTTAGTTTAAAAAACGTGTTGGACTTACTGTATGAAAATAACTAAATAAACGTGTCCCTGCCATGAATAAATACCATGAGACTGAGTAGTTTAGTCACCTGAGGAGACACACAGTAACTCACACTCAATTTATGATCCGCTGTGTAAATCCTTTGGACGTCCGACCGGGAAAAGTCCCGTTTGTCCCGATTGCCACTCCGCCCCTGAGTGCATCTATAGAAGAAAGGAACATGTACAGTAAAAAAAAAGTACATATTTATGTATTCTACACAAACCATTTCATGACATGTGGCCTAGTCTGGAATTAGTTTTCCAGAGTCTGGAAACTAGTCTGATTAATTACTTAATCAGATTACTGTGTGATTATTTCAGCAAGTGAATTGTGTCTTCTCAAGACATGTTACGGCTCTCACCAGGAACGAGGTAACAGAGGAGTATAGGCATATAGCAGTCGTTTAACAATCCACAGGAATCAAGCAAAGGAACACATGGAGAGAGCAGAGGGATTACATTTACAAAAGCAGACAAACTGGAACTGAACAGTTTGGTGTGCTTTTAAACTAAAGATACTGTAAATAGGGGCACTCCAGGGGGCATGACAAGACCAAAAGTGCAGGCCACAGAGTTCATCCTTGATTTCTCATACAGATTTTGTGCACCAAATAGACTTGACAGATTGGCAAAAAGAATTGTAGTGTATATAAAACACTCTTTATAACAATCTTAAATATAGTTCAAGTGGAGTATGTGAGGGACCTGTCACTCTGCTTGGTCTAGTTCTTTAGCTCATATTTATTGTTGCCTAGCTAACCTTGCATACCACCTGAATTTTTCAGAGATGACTGAAGCTACACAACGTTTTGGGAACACTCTTTATATTTTAAGTGTTCTGAGCATGACAATGTCACAAGCCCATAATTATCCACTTATTTTCAAGAGATGACCTTTTAGAGGACTGCTGTACTTGTGGAGAGCAACATAAGAAACTGATCAATGGGTGGATCAGTGGGTGGGCAAATCATACATTAGCAGGAATAGTTGTTCTTCTCAAACATGTTATTAACTAACAGGCTGTAGAGAATGATTCCCCTGAGACTGTGTGGGCAGACCCTCCATGTCTGGTAGACACTGCTGCCCTGCATGAACGTTGTTTGTAAAACATGCTTATATTGATTGTTTTGTATGCTTCTGACAATGTGAAGAAGCCTGTATTCATGGTTAGACAAGACAGTTTTTTACAGACATTTAACCAGTTCCTCAATGATGTGTACAAACTGTAGTTAGGTACACTGTGCCTCTTAAATGTAAAACCAATTACTTATGTTTAAAGGGTTACTCCACCCCAGAATGAAAGTTTTGTCATTAATCACTTATCCCCATGTTGTTCCAAACCCATCAAAGCTTTGTCCGCCTGTTGAGCACAATTTAAGATATGTTTGACAAAAACTGAGAGGCTTGACTGTCCCATTGTCTGCCAATTATCTGCCCCTTTCAACGATTTGGAGATCATCTGTTGGACGCACGTTACGTACAGTACGTCTTGTATGTGTATATATGCTTTGATTTTTGCAAACAGTGTATCTTTCCATTGCGTCTAACACAATTCTGTTTAATTACGCAACACATTGCTGTAATCTAAAGCGTTACCGACTTTTCCACATTAACCATGAAGCTCATTTGCAAGCAATGAAAACACTGTTTGTCAATTTTCATTTGCAATTTTTATTGATCAAGTTATTTCTTTTTTTACAGTTTATCTACTGTATATGTGCGTTTGTGTGTAGAAGGTTAATATACCCTTAGGCAAGAACTGTACCACTATACCAAGTTCTAATTAGTTAAAAGTAATCCGAGTGCAATATGCATTGACAAGTGCAATCATCAGTGTCCTCTGAAGTGAATGCCAAAGTTTAGTGAACCATATTAACAACTGAAAACATGGTGTACATTCTCTCAAACTTTGTTAAACTGAATGACAAACAAACATTTAGGGAACAACAAGGTGTAATAATTACAATAACATGAAAGACCAATATCTGTGTTTGCTTCTTGCCATCTAAATATGTATTCACATGCATACAAACTTATAGATAACACCCATAACTGTCACATAATTTCTCAGTTTAAGAATCAGTTTAAACAGACATATTTGTTAAACAGCCATATTATCTTCAGCAGTCTTTGGGTGAATTATTATTAATCAGTTAATTATGGCTGCATGTATCATATGTATATGACTCCAAATGTTCTTTTGTTTTTGATACATTTCAGCTGAATTCACACTCTCTCATGCTTTATCTCTAGGTTACAATCTTCATATACTCAGATCTGATGTTGGTGACCAGAGAGGATGAACTGGGACGATGTAATGTCCTGCAAAACCCACTATACCTTAGACATTTGCAGCTACGGGATGGTGAGTGACAAATACACACATATAGTCACTCAGACTTAAGGGGTATTCTTCAGGTGTTTGTCCCTTGGTTTCAACATTCAGTGAAATATTTTTTTAATCTTTAAGGTTAAACTGTCAATTTACAATGTACAATGAGGTTCATTAGTTAAAATTAGTTAACAACATTAGTAAACATGAACTAAGAATGAACAATACTTCTACAGCATTTAGTAGTCTTACTTAATGTTAATTGCAGCATTTATTAATGCATTATTAAAATCAGAAGTTGTGTATGTTAACAATATTTAACACACTTAACTAATGCCGAGTTCAGACTGCTCGATTTTAGCCCCGATTTTGACTCACTGACAGGTTTAGAGAAATCGCTGACAAACGCCCGAAATCACAGGCAAATCGTTGCTCGTTCATGCGAGTGGCAATCACACAGTGTGAATTATCAAAGACACCCGTGAGATATTTGACAGGCTAAATATCCGGACCTGTCGGCGATCCAAAATCGTGTGAAGTGTGTTCTGACTGAATAACATTGGCGATTATTTCCAGCCAATGAGAGAGCAACAGCGGGATGTTGGGGTAGGAGTTACGAAAGTATAGAAGGTAAATATCCTCCCCTATAATCTTCTTTTCGTTGTAAATGAGCACACATGCAATTTGTATGGCAAGGTTCTTTTGCTTGCTATCGTTTTTAATAATAATCCCAGTCTCACGTGAAAACTCCGATCTTGCATATGTTACCTTGCGTTGTTTTTGTATAACTTCTCGTGTGGGTTTGGCAGTTAGTCCTTCCTATTGTGAAGTCATGCAGTGTGAAATCCTCTGTCGCCGATCTATCATGCAGTGTAAACACAGCAGTGACTGAATGATCCCCAGATAGTCATGCAGTGTGAAAAGATCTGTGACGCGACTACTTTGAAAATCGTGCAGTCTTAACCCGGCATAACATGAATAAAAAATTAACAGCTGTATTTTCATTAACTAACATTAACAAAGATTGTTTGTAAATGCTAGTTAATATATTAACAAATGCAAACAAAATACTTGATTAAAATCCTCTGAAACTATCAAGTACACGCAAAAGTGAATGTTCTCAGATTTTCAGAGAAAAAATATCTTTCCTTTATTGTTTTGTTCTTGCGTTTACATTATGTGGCATTTGAACCAATCAGGTGCGAACTATTTTTGTTAGACAACAGACATTTCCTGAAATTTATTCACAGGAAAACTTTCTTTGAGTGAACACATATCCTTCATGTCATTGTGTATATTGTTATTGTTCTTGTATATTGTCTTGTGTATGGTACACTGTTTTTTGCAGGTTTATGATAGATCACTAGCTAATATCCCCTTGTAATATATACACATTTCGAGTTTGGTATCTAAGAGCTCGTCTTCAGATGATCGAATTGAGAATGTATGTTATATGATATCTTTGCAACATTCTGTGTTTTAAGAATCTTTTTTGTATATCTAATTTGTATATCCACCTCCAATCCAGTGCGTATGCAAATTACCATGCTTAGAAACAAAGAGCCATAAAAATTCCCTCCGATGGATCAACACGCTATTGGCTCTTTGACCCACAAGAGGTGTGATCTCAACATGTTTCAAAAGGCCCTACGGCGGTGACCCGCCTCGCTTTTTACTTTTCTGGATGCTGGACCCCCACCATCTCTCTCGTCTCTTGACTAAGCCCCCGGGACCGATGCAAACGCATTGGGTGGTCCTAAATGCAGCACAGTCTGCAGTCTTGTGAGACACTAAGATGAGGATTTAACTCCACGGCAACACCTAAGTTTTACACCAGGCCGAGGCCTTAACTTTTCATGTAACTCAAGAACCACAGATCGCGACTGTTCAGCTCTCCTTTCATCTACCAATCAGTCAGGAAATGTTAGGAATTAATCATTCTTAGAACCAGGAAGACATGATTGCCAATCCAAAACCTTGGAACCATCAGGACTTCGAGACTGCATAGGACCCTCGCTAATGAGGCAATGCAAGTATCGTATATATAACTAAATGAAACTGAGGTTTAGTATTAGTTATAAAACCCGTTATGAATGGGTTTTACAAGTGGTCAGCTGACTCTCTTTTCGTTACTTAAATTTTGGCTTTTCCTAATGGTTTACCCTTAAGCCTTCTTTGCACTTTCACCATTTGTGAGTGTATTTATACTTGTGTGTTCAGTTATGTGAGTCAAAGTAGAGTTAATAAAACATATGCAAATTACACAAGTTTCTGATTCTGCCATGCAAATTAATGTCCCTTTACGATTTCAACCCTTGCTACATGCTCTAATGCAGTGATACTGTAAGAAGGTATTTTTCTGCGGGCACGAAAATATCCCTATATGAAATTACACTATATGTTTGCTGAATGAACGAATTAGTTGATGGTAATTCTGCTACAGTTACTACTGGCAGCTGATATAAACAATTGCAATAAATCATAATTAATAGTAATTATTTATATACATTTCCCTTAATGAGCTAATATGCTA
>JAUMHP010000046.1:21786031-21797668 GCA_032361065.1 Enteromius trimaculatus
AACAGATATTTACAGAAAAGTCATTCCTCTATTCTGATTGGTTAATTAGAATGTTGTTCCAGGATCAACAAGGATGATCCAGGATCACATTGTACTTGATGGGCTCTCCAGGAAAATGATCTGGCTTGAAGAATACAAAATTAACAGTGACCCAATCATTGACTCACATCTCGTGGTTTCCTATGGTGCTTTGCCAGAAAGAAAATGAAGAGAAAAAAAGGCAGAATTCTGACTTCATAACTCGCAATTCTGAGAAAAAAAGTCAGAATTGTGAGATAAAAAGTTGCAATAACCTTTTTTTATTTTTTATACAGTGGCGAAAACGGGCTTCCATAGTTCACTGAACGCACTTTCCTACACGTAATTAGTAGACACGCCCCTTACAGCTGACTGCCTACTACAAGTTTGTTTTGGTACTCAGGCCTGACTGTATCTTATTTAACTAACATAAGATAACAGCGATCAGCGACAAGTTACAAATCAACGCACTAGATGACGTAGGCTAATAGGTCCTTTACATGCAATCTGCTGACAGTCAAATAATTTACTTCATTGCACAAGCTGACTGGCTTTTGCTGATTCTGCAGCCAATAGGCTTGCTAATGAAGCATTTTAATAATTTTAATATAACATTTTAATATCTGGTCTTTGAACACACTCTTCCTAATCTTGAAACCCTCCTCTTCCCCCAGCTCCACCTGTCTAGATCTGCTGTGGGGTTCATGTATTCCAATTTAGCCAAAGATGGAAAGAAAAGGTTCAATACCAATTTGTAAAGGACAGTCCAGTCCTTATAGTCAGTAATGGCATTCATCCCCTTCCATGTTATTATTATGTCTATTATGTCTTCTTAAATTATTGCTTACTCCCTTTTTCTGTGCTCTCCTGACATTAGTGTCAAGTTGCATCCTGTTTTTCATCAGAGACTATACCTTTCCGTTATGGTTTCTGTTTAGAGAACACTCATGGTTTTGTTAAACTGGTCTCAAATATGAGTAACAAATCAGGAAGATCAACATGAAAAGAACTTCTGAGTGCACCTTAAAATACCACAGTGAAACCAGTGTCCTCTTTAGTCGTTACGTATCTACAGAGGTAAACAACTGCAGCCAGCAAATTAATAATGGGAACAAAACATGATTCCCAACCTACATTATGACACAACCCTTTGCAGAGGCATGCAGAAAGAGGTAGGATTTAATTTTGTTTCAAGCTACTGAACCAAGTCTTAAATCAGATTTTCTTTCATATGTTTTGTAGCACTCTACACCAAGGAATTCAACATTTTTTGTTATTCTTCACTATTTTTTTTAACTAAGCAAGTCAATTAAGATTTGTTATCTTATTTACAAAGACAGCTTGACAGGACTGTTTTAGTCCTGCAAATTTAATTCTGAAAAATTAAGCAAAATTCTGACAAAATTCAACAAATTATTCCATTCGGGAGGAGAAGCAAAAGTAAAATAAGTACATCCAAAAGCATTTTTTATAGTACTTTGGGAAGAATAATTTAAGAGAATCTACTGTAGTATAATGTGTTACATTTTTAATATACTTAAAATCAGTTAATGAATATACTGTATATAAATGCAGTTTACACCTAGTTTGTACTCAAGTAAAGCGTTCAAGCAGTGATGAGTTTTAAATTTGTGATTAATTTAATTGCAACGTCATTTAAACCTCAGAGGGCATCTTAAATCTGTCAATCAATAGCAGTATCAGATTTGTAAGATCTTTGTAAGATCATTTATTAGCCTTAAAATAAACCTTGGCTGTGAAAGCACAGAAGTTTGTCAGCGCGGATTACATAATCCAAAAGATCATCAGATCAGAATTTGTTTACCTCTGACATCGACTGCAGATGTTTGAATGGAAACACATTTACTCCTGGGCTGGCATTAGCCTAGTCATTTGCTTCTCAAGGCCTGGAAAATGTGTGCATGCAGGCAGTGAGTGGGAGCGCCACTTCCCCACCCCCTGACTCTCAGATGCTGCGCGGTCCTGAGCGCTGTGTGCACGCATCCACTTGCCTGAAAACAGAGCCACTGTGTACTTGCATTGATCCCATCACACCAGGCTGGCCGCTGAGGATTCGCAGAAGGGGGTAAGATGCATACTGCTGGTTTTCATGTGCTGAGGACGTGTTTTTCTTGGAAAAATATAGACTGGTCAGACTGTGTGCAGGTTGTTTAGGCTCAAACTGAGTTTACAGTTCAGAGGTGGGAGCAATTTCCGTTTGAAAATAATAATCAACACAGTAATTATTGATTTGGCATTTGTAAAATTTTGATTTAATACATGTGAGGTTATAAAATGCTTGCTTACCCTAAAGTGGTTGTGGTTTTGCACTGAACATAGTTAGTGTTTGGTTATACTTGGAACGACACACACACACACCCATAGAATTTTGTGCTACAAATGACCTCAAATGTTGTGGTTTGCAGTTTTTCGCTCATTTATGAGATTTTCGTTCTTGGGAAACCCATAAACCGACATTGATGAAGGGACTTTAGCTGTATCTAGAAAATCTGGGTGTGGGCAAAACAGCAGCCACCTAACAACATTGCATCGTGGCACTGGGAAGCACCACTTACATTTCCTTCCCTAAATTTAGTTTACCTTAAAAACAACTGGCAAAACAAATTAATCCTTATACTCGCAGTAACTCTTTCTGTAAATTAACTGTCAAAGAGCATTAAACCTACTTCCATTTATTATTTTTAAGCATTAAACCTTTTTATCTACCACAAAGAAAAAAAACTTGAAATTTACCTCATGGTCAGACTTCTCACGCTATGCTGCAGATAAAGATGGTGAGATGATGGCAGTTTTTTTTCTACTCACTCACTATCTCTCCTTACAACCTCTCAAATATCTATTACCAAGGATTCAAAAACAACTTAAGGGTTAAAAATGTTCCAGTGCTTTTTTGCTGTTCCCTGTGCTGTACTCAGAAGCATTAGTGTAATAAATGGATTTGATGGGCTTCTCACATCTCAGGTCACAATCATCAAGCACCCCACAAGTATGGTAGCAAGCATTCCAGTTATTTTAACATCAGGCCTAGAAGCCCTAACCTAGATTTAAGCAAGACATAGTTAGAACGTAGGAAAAGTGTGAAGTGAGTGCAGAGGCATCAGATATTAAAAATTCTCTCTTTCTCGCTGTGTATCTAACTGAATCATATTGTCACATCGCATAATTCAGTAGTGTGACAGTAGATCAGTTCTTTTAACGTGTAGTCTAAGGTTAAGGTTTACTACCATTATTTTATTTATGTATTATTTTAAAAATAAATTCCTTAATGTGACTGAGGAAGCTTTGGCAATTAACACTGTTTCTTTAGATGTCATAACTATTATGCAAAAAATAAATACTAACATTTTAGTTTACGGACCAATTATCAATAGTAAGTTGGTTATTAGTATGCATTAGTACTTATAAAGCGCATATGAAGAGCTTGGTTGCAAAACGCTTTAAATCCATTTTGATTCATTTGTGCAAAAATGTGTTTTTTTTTTTTTACCAAAAAAGGGCGAGATGAAAACCACTATTGACTGTATCAAACCTTCACACAGCATCTTATAAATTATAATAGCATTACACATGTTCATAGTAAATATACATATATTATGTAAACAAAACCTTTTATTTTGGATGTGATGAATCGTGATTGATCGTTTGACTGCACTAATATAAATATTGCCTGCTTGACCGACACTGATGCACTCAACACTCATTTCCAACATGAAACATTTTGTGACCGAAAGTAGCGGATTACGAGGCACTGATTGCTTAGTGGTAAAAGGCTACAATCCACTCTGCAGTGTGAGTTAATGGGTGGTCATAAATGTAATCTTGGTAAGATGAGTGTTTGTCAACATTAATTATTCATCATGTTCTAAGACTGTAATCCACCCATAACATCCAAGCATAGTTCAATAAACAGCTCTATTCTCCTGGGCATCTTTTTACACTCAGCCTTTAGTGCACTGATATATTACAGCTGGCTTTGTTTTATGTATGTATTTATTTATTTCTTCCTTGGGTTGTGTGTTTTCAGGGAAGTGTGTGGTTATTGGATTCTGTGGCCCTTGTCAGCAAATTTGCCAGGTTTATGGTTGCCATCTGTAGTGCTGTCGCAGTCTCCTCTGTTCCACTTGAAATGTTTTGAAAACTGTTTTCCCATAGGATTGGAAAGTTTGTAGTTTTGGGAAAAACTGATATTCATATTGTTTACTCCCTATAATACAATGGAATAGATCGTTACATTCTGTCATCATTTACTCACCCACGAGTAGTTTCAAATCTACAAAGTTTCTTTGTTCTGCCGAACACAATGGAAGATATTTTGAAGAATGTTTGTAACCAGGCTATTTTGGGTCACCACTGACTTCCATAGTATTTTTTTTCTTTACAGTGATAGTCAACGGAGACCCAAAACAGCCTATATATTACTCTCTGCTGTCTAATGTGTACACTGTCAGCATCTAAACTGAATATGAAATATATGGAAGTTTTTTGTTAGCACATATTCCAATAGGCATAAATATTGCATGCACAAATGTAATATTTGAGATTGACATTTTCATTATAAACAGATTCAGTAGATACTCCTGTTAAATAAACAAGTTACCTGGATGTAAAATTAATCATAAATAATATCAGGTCACCCCTGGTGACTCACCACTATGTTTCTACATTTAAAGTGATAATCAAACCAAGTTTCCAAAAATTGATTTTTTTAAGGGAATGTAACCAAGTTATGAAATGTGCACAACCTTAGCTGATTCCTGTCTGAAGTACCTTTGCATTTTATTACAGCAGACAGTCCTTTTAAATATCTGTCAACAATTTCCCTGCAAATGACCTGACATGCTGGGATAGGAACGGAACCCTGTGCCGCTAAGAAGCAGTTCAGAGAATTGGGTGGATGGATTTGTCAATTTTTTCGCACTCTTCCTTGTAAAAGAGCTCCAGATCGATTAAATCTCTTGTCTACAACCCTCTTCAAGTCATTCCAATAGTTTGATTGGGTTTGGGCCTCAGCCATTGCAAAACATTTTTCTTCTGGAACCCTTCCTTTTCTGACCTAAAAATGGGGTTATGGTCGAACTGTTATACAAAATTTATCTTGAGCTTTAAAATATAGGCCGACTGGTTTTATGCTATCAAGTATTTGGCACTATTCCTTTTATCTTGCAGTATTATAGAATGCATGCATCACCATGGTTCAAGTATGATGTTGTTTGAATGATTAGTTGTCTTGTTTTTGCACCAAACATTTCAGACAATTTGATTTCAATTATGGTTTCAACTTGGTCTCACCAGACCATAAATCTAAAAGTTTTTTGAAACTTCTGTGGTTTCTAGTTTTTTTATTATAATTATTTAATAAAGATTGCTGCGTTGAGATCCTCGGTTCAGATCTTTTCTTTTGCAGGTGGGATACACTCTTGCCCTTTTATGCAACAGCAGCTGCTCGGGGCATGTGATCTAAAATCAAGGTTACGTTTTCCCAAATGCATGATTAGCTTAAGTACATCATAGACCCAGTGAAACCAGTGGAGCTATGATCAATTGGGCTTATGATGCTTTTGGGAAATGGAGCCCAAATCTAATTTACCCTTTGCGAGGCTCTTAATTGATGGATGATCTGATTAATAATTACACAGAATCTGCCATTTTTTTCCAAAAAGAGTGATGCCATTGGTTGATGGTTGAATACAACGCTGTCAGATTACATTGTCTCATTCACTGTTGAGAAAACAGTACAGTACTAAGTGCATAATTGTAATAATAGCACCTTTCACTCTCGCCGTAATGTGCTTATGATGTACTGTAACAGAGGGTTTAGAGGTATGCAAATACATACTGACAGGCAGGTAGGACAGCCTATCACAATATTAAAACTAAACATTTTGATTGGACAAATATTTGATGGTCCTACACTTTCCATAAACAAAAATATAATTACATATAAACAAATTTATACCGCTTAATTTAGTGATTACTTTTAGAATGTGAATAAACTATCAAGCAATGTTTTTGAACCAAATCACTTACCCTGCTTTTAAACTAACAATTGTGTGTGACAACTTTTCACGGTTTAAATAAAATAGTCTGATGACGGAATTACCTGTAATTTATGAAATCTGTAATTTGTAATCATTCAAGTCTCTGACTGCATCATAAAAATGCCCCATGTGCTCTGACAGTTATCCTAATGTACCACAGCCAGTCTTCCTGGTTCAGGGACGCTGGTCTGTGGCTAGATGGAGACCAGCAGCAGCTGGGAAATATTGGAACAGAATTCTCTTGGTCCCCGAGGCAGCCAGATGCAGCCTATATCTGAGCTGGAGATCTGGCTGATAGTTGTCCAAGAACACATTTCTGGAATTGGATGTCCCTAGTTACTCTGTTTTGTGGTGGAGGCTGTGTGAATTCGCTAATATTTTGTCATCTCCGTGGAATTGTTGAATGTTTGATTACTTTTTTCAGAGTGCTATTTCATAAACCCCATTTCATGTAAAATTACAGTATGTCACCATTTTATTAAAGTGCAGTCAAAGCATCACAACATGACTTTAGATGCATATTTCTTATATGATGGGACATGCAATTATGGTGATTCAAAGAGGAAATGAAAATCTGTCATCATACATCACTGTCCACATATTCCTAACCTTTTTTCTTTTGAAAATGAGGAAAACCATACAGAGCTGGAAAAGCATTGAGATACGGGAAACTTTTCAATAACATTTTTATTGCCTCTCAAGAATGACATCATGATCATTGGCTATATGCAGTGTTGGTCTCAGGCTGAGACTGATGGTCTCAGGCCGCTTTATTAAGTTGAAACGATGGATCGAGCAGAATGACTTATATTGATTTTGGTGCTGAGCTGAGAAGCCACTGCGTTTCATCATTCCTCGCACAATAACAGCAGCTTCCTCCTAGCTTTTCTTCTGTTTGACAATAAGGGAGAAATGCTATCACCCATGTTACAAAAAGAAATCCCAAAATGATTGATTACAATTTACTTTTTTTTTTTAAATCTCAGAATTAAGTTTCACCTGTTAACATATTGCAGTTCTAAGAGAAAATTATGCGAACTATAGATATTAGTTCATCAAAGTTGTCCTAACAATGATGAGAGGTTTTGATCCTCTTCATGTTGACTACTGTATATGGTAACACTTTATTTCGATAGTCCATTTTAGACATTCTACTAACAACATACAACTTTCTGTTTGCCAACTAGTAGACGTATGGTAGTTGAAAATTAATGAGAATTACTTGAAGTTTACATGTACTGTAGGTATAAAATTACTATAAAATAGTTAGTAGTATGTCTAAAGTGGACTAACAAAATAAAGTGTAACCCTGTATACACACAAGAACACACACACATATTCAAATGCATACAGACATATATAGAAATTAACTATATGTTTACTCAAAATTTAAGTAGTAAGTAATTTGGAAGTAATGATCTTGTGTCAGTTAGCATTGTTATGACAGCATCCTACTGTTTATAAATCAGTAAAGTGCACAGTCGGGGTCTTTCATTAAAAAATGGATATCTCTAATCACTTCTGGGAGTACTTCAAATGTTAGCAAGACACACAAACAAATACGAGTTTTTTTCTTTGTCTTACCAAAGAGAATAAGACATTCTCTTAGATTCTCTGCGCTACAACAAAGGGAAATTACGTTGTTTTTTTTTTGCATTCATTTGACCAAACCCACCAACATTTCCATGCTGCAGTATTAACTCTGTCTGTCTTTGTCTGTGTCTCAGCAGAAATGTGATTGTCTTCTGAGTCTGGAAGCAAGTTCCTTGGAGCAAAAATCAAGAGTGTGTCAGTGTTTGAGCGAGAACATCAAAAAACAGCTACATCTGCACACAAGACAGACTTTCTGCCCACCTCAGCAGGTACAGTACATGCTTGATTTTTCTCTAGATTTACTTATCACTCAACAAAATGGGCCTAACACCGATGTGGTATAGTTTTGTCCGTGTGCTCCATCTGTGTTTTGTTCTTGTTGTTCATATAAGTTCAGTGGCATAGTAAGGTTAAGTCTGCTTAGCTGCTTAGCTGGCATTAAAAAGGTACTTATCTTAGCTTGTAAAGACCGTCAGAGCTGAATGGAGAATGAAACAAAGCCATGTGTGATGTGAAGGCTTGATCTCTTATTACACTTCTTCGTGTGAGAAGTGAAGATGCCTTCTAAACTTCTTCTTGAGTCACTTTAGTATAACTTGTGGAGTCCATGTCAATAATGCATCAAAGCTAAGCATCGCTATCTCAGCCTCTTACAATCAGGCAGTTTATGATCAATGCGGTGAATTCGCAAAGTTTACATTCTGAGGTGACATCCATGGGGGGAACTAATTTCTCTCACTAAATTCCCAATTCCACAATTTCAAGTGAGATGTAGGGTTTGCCTGTCAAATTCCCCATTCACCAAAGCTGCTGATAATAATGAAGGATCATATATATCTCTATAGACACAACTATTTCAAATATTTCAACTTCAAACCATTGCTTCTGGCTAAAATACTAGTCCTCTATCATTAATGCTTTGGATTACTTGATGTGATGTTTTTTATTAGTGGTTCAGGCTCTCATTCTAAGCACCTATTTACCGCAAGGGATCCATTGGTGAGCATGATATTTAATGTTAAATTTAGCCAAATCTTTTCCAATAAAGAAATAAACACCTCTATGAATTGGATTACTTGAAGGTGAAGAGGAACTATTCCTTTAAGGGCCATTTTCAGGGTGACACAGTCCATGACTCCATAAGCACTGGTGACTCAGGGTTACTGTCACTATATTGAAGGCTGCAAGGAAATTGTTCTGATGTGCTGACATCTGTTGTACTGTTAGCTGTCTGTCCATAGACATCAAAGTCGGTGGCACAATTTTCACTCTGAACAGCATGAACAAACTGGGTAATAATCTCTTTCTGGATTGTGTTGCTCATCCAATCGTCTCCTATTATCACCCTTTCTCTTTTCATGCGTAGATTGTAGTAACAGTGTATTTCAATATCAGCTTGTACAGCATCAACTAGAAAAGCTTTAATTTTGTTCATCACACAAAGTAGACTTGGATTAAACCACTGGTTCTTTTTGGAGATGTGTGATGTCACAAGAAAATGCTGGCACTTATTATACTTATCACTTGTTAATGATGAATAATTGTTCCTTTCTGTTGATAATCGAACACCTGGGAAACAAATGCTAGTATGGTCATTTTTTATGTGTTCTGAGTCTTCAGTCAACAGAAAGCTGATATGGTTGGAAGTATGTGATATTTAGTAGAAATATCCCACATTGATTGGGACACAGAATTAGTCCAATAGGCTTTGAGTCAGCTCTCACACCTGCTATTATTTATTCCTCTGCCCTCTATTCACATGAAAGAGAAGGTGCATGTTGATCACAGATGCTTTTATCAGCCTTTGAAACAGCTTTCACTCATTTCTGCTGCTTCACTTTTCAATCATTTTCTCTTCCCTTCTTTTGCTTTATGGCTCTCTTTACCTCTTTACATCTTTCTGTCTGTCTGTCTGTCTGTTTGTATGTGGGTTTTCAGATGGGTTTTTAAGAAGGATTCACTGCTGCACGTGGCGGATCAGTGTAAATGTCTGTTGTTCGTGTGTGTGTGTGTCTAGGATATAGCTGCACTTCTCAAAGTGACCCAAAATAAGTTTGCTGTCATGATATCATTCAATCTGGACTTTTGTTTTGGTTTGTTCTTGTCCTCAGTTGAGTTTGATTTAATTTCATTATTTAGTTTAGGTGTGTTATTAATTGCCTTATTTACATGTGTACAAGTTTCTCTGTTTCTGTTCATCGTTGTCAGCTCTCGTCTAAATCAGCTGTGTTGTTGCTGTTTTTTATGTGAATTACTTGCCTGTGGATTTATTAAAAATTACCTTCTGCATGTATCTTCGTTCTTGTGTATTCTACAGAGATCATGACACATGCATTGCTAGTATAGTCAACTGCTATATTATTACTTGTGAATATCTTGAGTTCTTCAGATTACCTGGTCATACCAAATGTGAAACTCTCTGTAGGATGAATGTAATAGAAATATAATATTTTTACAGAGGGGTCTGTCAAGTTATTTGTGTAGAGAGAATAGTGAAGATAATTGATGCTTCAGTGTTGGTGGTCAGTGGTGCCATTGTGAAAAACTTAGATGCCATGTGGGACACCAATTATAGAGCTTCTAAATATGACAGCTTCCTGCCTACACCAGTCATAACAGATTTTTTCCAGAATATATTATAAGTCACCTGTTTTTTTTAGCATCTGAATCATTTATATTCAAAATCAACTTTTATGTTGCAATTTAAGTGCCTCTATTATGGGTTATGAAAGGTTCATATTTAGATTTTGGGGGACCCCAATAACAGCTCGACATGCATGCGAGTTCACAAAACACTTTCATTGTCTTATAGTTTGCATTTATTTTTTTACCTTATTTGCAACGACTTCCAAACAGTTAATTAAATAACCACTTATTTGCATGACACTAATCTGCTGTGATCGGTGCGATTGGTCAATTTAGTTTCCATTTCATAATAAAAGCATTGCTTGTGAGTGCAGTGCTGCTTT
Organism: Enteromius trimaculatus; assembly: GCA_032361065.1. Classification (NCBI taxonomy): domain Eukaryota; kingdom Metazoa; phylum Chordata; class Actinopteri; order Cypriniformes; family Cyprinidae; genus Enteromius; species Enteromius trimaculatus. The sequence goes on from JAUMHP010000046.1 coordinate 21,796,671, forward strand.
GTTTAGAGCCGTTACCGGGGAAACAGCTATTTTACCGCTCCAAAGTCAGCACCCAGTGGCAAGGAATGAATTTGCATTTTTATTTCAAGTGAGCTGCAATTTAGGGATTCGTTTAAAAAATTCGTATTTTTAATGATTTGACTCTTTCTTTTAACTTTATACACAGTGCACTTTCAGATTTAAATCTTTGCAGGATATTTTAATTCATATAGAGCTGTGTTAATTTAAGGTCATTTTCAAAAATCCATAATAGGGGCACTTTAACATCAACCACGCAATACTTGCAAAGTGCACACATCTGAATTTGTGAAATGAGAGAGTTACATAAACCTAGTACCAAGTTTAGGATTTTCTTTTGTTTTGTGAGGTAAGCTAAAATACTTTTTTTTAAGTGTAATACATCTTTGTTCCTTTCTCAGCAATGCAGTTTTGAGTGTGAATTGTAATACTGCAATTTGGTGTGACTTATTTTTTAGAAAATGCAGCAGTGCAGTATAAGGTGTCACTGGAGAAGTACCTTTTCAAAAAGCCACACTTATGTACCCATTGGGTTCAAATATGTACTCTGTTTCTGTTTCTTAAGGTACCAAAATGGACGCTTTAGGTACAGAAATGTACCTTTTGAAAAGGTACCACCCCAGTGACAACTTTTGTACCTTTATTTCTGAGAGTGTAGGTTCCCATGGTTCAGGAAAACCCTGCCATATTATTTTCTGAAATTAAAATAATCTTAAATGTCAAAGATCATGTCAATTTTCAAATGTCCTCAAACATTCATTGGTCAAAGGTGTTGGAAGCTGGTACACATTTGTGTGCTTTAAAGGGGTCATACAAAAGCAAGTTTTCCACAAGCTAATATGATTATTTAGGGTCTTAATGGAAAGTTTGTACTATAGTTTGTTTTAAAATTTCTCAAAGTTAGTTTTAAAAACGCTCATTTTACCCTGTCATAAACAGCTCTTTTGAAATCACTCTGTTCTGTGTACTTCCCCTTTAAA